>OY743175.1:61348517-61948517 GCA_963555705.1 Ligustrum vulgare | reverse complement strand
CGCGTATTTATTCCTTTCATGGAATATTACATGTATATTGGTGCAATCACGAATCTTTTCATTGTATTTTTCACTTCTGGTGAATAATCAAATTTAGAATTCACTTCTGGTGAATAATCAAATCTATAATTCACTTTCATAGATTGCATCTTTCACTTCTAGTGAATAATTAAATATTCATTTTCAAATTCACTTCTAGTGAATAATCAATTTCAAATTCACTTCTGGTGAATATTCATTTTCGTATTCACTTCTAGTGAATAATCAATTTCCCAGATGTCATAAATAGTACACTCCAATTTCACTTTCAACATATTATATCATGGAGTCATTTGTATCATTCTATAGTGATACTAATCTGGGCATATTGAATCTTTCAATGATTTATACATGTATGTTCTTGCACTTTATAAACTGCAATTTCTAATTTTGCAGGAGCATAATCAATCATTGAAATAGATATCAATTTCGACATATAATCTACAATCATTTTACTTGAAATCCCAACGTACCGCGATCAACTGGTACATCAAAGAATACTCCCAAAGTACCGAGATGAGAATCATACATTTTGATCTCACTCATTGGTATATCAAGGAGCTCAAGCTAGTGATTTAGACTATAGTCTATCCACCATATGTCATGCCAGTTCTATGAAAAATTTCGCGCGCAACTAGTCGTCTTTTACGACTGTGAAATATTTTTCATTTGTACATATAATTACTGGCTTTACACATTTAAGCATTTGGACTTCAGGTCCTTGAACAATAATCCCTACATTAGGGTTTCATACTTGGCCAAAGAATTATGATTTCATCAATCTTATTTCATAAGAGGGTATGCAGTCGACTTATTTATCGATTCCATCTCAATATAACGTGGAGAGATCTCTTTATATGTTCTATCATCAGGTACCTGAATATCTCATCATTTGACTATGTCCCTTTTACTTACTTTGAGTATTTAGCCTCAAAGGAATCATTTCAATCATTCAAGAGATATTTATTTTTGGAATCGATAGTCATTATGCTTCAGGCATAATTACGCTTCAGGCGTGTTTTCACCATAATGTTCTCAAATATTATAAATCGGCTAAAATGCCATAACACATGTCATTCTTTTAGGGATGTAATTTCAATCATATATCTCAGTGCGCTTTGGTGGAGTGTATGCATATCGCACTTTTACAAATAATAAAGCTTCTTGAGCTATTCCCTGTTTGACATAGAATATTGTTGTATGATAAACAATTTCTGAATAAGTTATTCTCATAGAAAATAATTTGGAACTTTTGATAATCTAACCGTTTATTATAGAACTTCTGGTTCTATACGGTTTTATTTCATTTCTATGTATGAATATTTGATTCAATACAATATCGCTAAACTTCTGGTTCAATACAATGTATATTTCATTTATGAGCTTCTGGTTCATACTATATACATATTTCACTTGTACGTATGAACTTCTGGTTCAATAAGATATTTCACTTGTACATATGTATGAACTTCTGGTTCAATACAACATTTATTTCATCAGTATTCTATATAGTTCAAATCAGTATACCTTTATTACTTTTAGTATACCGAAAAATCAGGTACAATATCCAAGGAAATATCTCATAATCTCAATCTTGTCGCCAAATCTTCCCTTATATCGAAAAAGGTAATGGCATATTATCTCACCTTTTCAATAATTTATTCCATTATTTCTTGATGGAATCCATATCACTGACACGCGGAGCCGCCGCTCTTTTACGCGTTGAATAATGCATTTAAATAGATGATTTGGGAAGAATGCTAGATCCATCAAAAATGGATATCATACTTTCAAATATTCGCAAATATTATTCAAATCTTCCAGTAAATGATTTGAGAAAAATTTATCGAATTAGGCTCGAAAGATTGAGGTTGCTGATGGATCATGGCATGCCAGAAGATGTTCGCTGGTTGATCGAAGCAAAAGTTCGATTAGCTGGTGAATTACCAGATTCATTTTCTAAGCACAAGCCTGGCTTAGGTAAGAGTACTTTTGCAAAGAAGCGAAGAGCAAAAAGATTAAATAGTTGCTACAAATGTGCTCGATGGACATGTGATACCCGTTGTAAATCAATAGGATATTCATCCATAAATCGAGATGATAAGATAGACTTCATTAAGGGTGGACTGAGTAAGGAGTCATTGGATGATATCCGATTGACTCTTGAGACGCACCCTAGTGGATATGTGCAGCGTGAGCTACTATCTTTATGGGCTAAATTCATCAGCGATAAAGAGAGATATAGTCTCAAAAATATAATAGCAAAAGATCCTGTTTGCCATGCTGTTATAAACAATGATGCTTTGGCTATGCAGCATTAATACAAGGTAAATCATTTGATATATATGCACATATAAAATATTTTTTCTGTTTCCTTTCACGAGTTTTGATAAAGGCTGGTTAAAAATATTAAATCGCCGAAAGGTGAGTAGGATGATTTTGTCAAAAGTAAATCTTCACTTTTTCGAAAAACGACCAGTAAATAGTGAAGTTTTTCGGTTTTAAATAGCCAAACATTTTTCATAGTTCATGCATCCCAAAATAACATTTTCCTTCTTTACTTTCAAAAATGGAAGGACCAAAATTTCGACAGATCAAAACTATCTGTGTATTTTGTGGATCAAAAGTGGGAAAAGGTTTTGGGTATCTAGAAGCAGCAGTGGATCTTGGAAAGAAATTGGGAGAGAAAGGTATCACTCTCGTGTATGGAGGAGGTAGCAGTGGATTGATGGGTTGTGTTTCACAATCCGCTCTAGTAGAGAAAGCAAGAGTGATAGGTGTTATACCTACTCCTTTAGCTGATATTGCAGGCAAAACACGAGGGCATGAAGTACAAACCTTATCTATCCATGAACGCATAACTTGCATGTTATATGGTTCTGATGCCTTCATAGCCCTGCCTGGAGGTTTTGGTACTTTAGAAGAAATCTTTAATATTACTTCATGGGCTCAACTAGATCTCCATACTAAGCCTATAGGGCTTTTAAATGTAAACAATTTCTTTGATGGTTTGCTAACATTTCTTGATTATGCTGTGGAACAGGGATTCATATCTCCATTTTCTAGGAGAATCCTTATTTCTGCTCCTACTATCGAGGAACTGCTGGATAAGTTGCAATCATATATTCCAATACAAGATCCAGCAGGAGTAAAGATAGATTGGTCGCAAGGAAGGGGAATCAAGCGAAAATGGAGTCCGGTTAATGTAAATTTATCTTTGTGAACTCTAGAATAGGTGGTGGTAGAGTACGGAGTATTCTCACTCTTGAGACACACCATAAATTTCTAGGATTTTATCAATGTATTAATCTTGTGTACCTCAAAGATTTAAAGTGGTAGAGTATGGAGTATTTCTTACTCTTGAAACACACTTTTTTCTTTATTTCCTCAAAAGGTCAGAGGTGGTAGGATACGGCTACTCCCGAAACACATCTCTAATTTTGAGGATCATAAATGTTTTCCCCTTTTGCATTTTGCATGTATGTCTCGTTTATGCTTCTTCAGGAGCAATAATAATATCATTTCAGTATGTTTAGATGATAATTTTTACTTCTTCTGGAGTAAATATGTACTTCTTCTGGAATATATAAGTGCTCGTGCAAGAACTTTTCCAGGCACTTATCATTCATCTCATAATACTGATGAGATTATTTTCACATTAGCTATATCCGTGCTATCATGTGATATTATCTTATCATACATCAACATTCTCTTGTTGAATAATTTTCATCCACCCATTCAAATTCAGATATTGGTAACTTCTGGTACCATTGGATAAAACATTTTATTAATATTTATCAACCTTTTGGTAATGATAACTTCTGGTATCATTTGATAAAATATTTTCTAACTTTAGTATTGATAACTTCTGGTATCATTTAATGAAGTATCAAATAACAATAATATTGTATATATATATTAACAATAACGATACTGGGGTTATACCACCAAGTATATATGTTGACAACAACCCTCTAATATGTTAGAATTAACCAACAACTGAGGTGTTTATATGTATTCAATTGATATACCGACCATATAGGCGGTGTCAACGTAATAAAATAATTAAACCGACCATATAGGCGATGTCAACATAATGAAATAATTAAACCAACCATATAGGCGGTGTCAACATAATGAAATAATTAAATCGACCATATAGGCGATGTCAACATAATGAAATAATTAAACCGACCATATAGGCGGTATTAACATAATGAAATAATTAAACCGACCATATAGGCGGTAACGTGATATGCTTAAAATTTGTAGAACCAACCATATAGGTGGTATAACCAACCAAGTAGGTGGCAGCATGATATAATTAAAACTGGTAAATCCAACCATGTAGGTGGTAGAACCAACCATGTAGGTGGCAACATATTTCAATTCAATTGATAGATCGATCATATAGGCAGTGACATGATATTAATCGTTAATTTATGATTATTATATTTTTTATGTATTACCAAGGTCAAAATGGTCCATATTTTAATATATTGCCCATATGGATAAATCGAAACCGTCAATAGATTTAAAATTTAATTTAGAACAAACTTACTTTTGGTCCGAAGTTCAAAATCTCGTCGGAAATGCTTCAAAAATAATATTTACGAAGCCGCCACGTTCAACCATCGGAAAATGTCCAAAACTGCACCAAACAGAAAAGTAAGACCATAGAAAAATTCAAAACGTCGAACTGAACAAACAGCCTTTTGACACCGTCGCCAGAAACGGCTCCACGCGCCCGCACGCGCCCGATCGACGTCAGCGCGTGGGATTCACGCGCCTCACGCGCCTCCGCCGTCTGTCGCCGCCTGTGACACGCGCCGGTGTCGGAGGTTCGTCTTGCCACCGTGATTTCAGATCCGGTCTCCGATCGTTAATTGGATATACGATTTTGCGTAGATCGACTTTGAAAGTTTCGAGTTTTTCAGATCTACAATATGTGGGTTGTTTTCTAAAGCCAAAAGTATTTGATTTGAGAGAGGAAAACATTGATTTGTAAAAATCAGGTTTCTGATACAGAGGCTCATCATTTAGATGCAACTGTAGAGCATACTCCCGTCGTATTACTCAATTGGCTAGAGACTCGTGCTGATAACGTGTTATAAAATCATCGAAATCATAAGAACAACATAGAGAGAGAAATGGAGAGAGTTTAGAGGAGAGAATTTCTCTTCAAGAATTGGTGTAATAAATTGGTAAGTATAGGCTCCTATTTATAGGAGTGGACAATGGCACAATCGTAATATTGTAAAGTTTACAGGGATATAATGGTAATGTCATATACAATCCACCAAAGTGCACTTAGATATATGATTGAGATTATATCTCTAAAAGAATGACATGTGTTATGGCATTTTAGCCGATTGATAATATTTGTGAACATTATGGAGAAAACACGCCTGAAGCGTAATTATGCCTGAAGCATAATGACTATCGATTCCAAAAATAAATATCTCTTGAATGATTGAAATGATCCCTTTGAGGCTAAATACTCATAGTGAGTAAAATGGACATAGTTAAATGATGAGATATTCAGGTATCTGATGATAGAACATATAAAGAGATCTCTCCACGTTATATTGAGATGGAATCGATAAATAAGTCGACTGCATACCCTCTTATGAAATGAGGTTGATGAAATTATAATACTTTGGCCAAGTATATAACCCCAATGTAGGGATTATTGTTCAAGGACCTGAAGTCCAAATGATTATTGTTCAAGGACCTGAAGTCCAAATGCTTAAATGTGTAAAACCAGTAATTATATGTACAAATGAAAAATATTTCACAGTCGTAAAGGACGACTCGTTGCGCGCGAAATTTTTCATAGAACTGGCATGACATATGGTGGATAGACTATAGTCTAAATCACTAGCTTGAGCTCTTTGATATACCAATGAGTGAGATCAAAATGTATGTTTCTCATCTCGGTACTTTGGGAGTATTCTTTGATGTACCAGTTGATCGCGGTACGTTGGGATTTCAAGTAAAATGATTGTAGATTATATGTCGAAATTGATATCTATTTCAATGATTGATTATGCTCCTGCAAAATTAGAAATTGCAGTTTATAAAGTGCAAGAACATACATGTATAAATCATTGAAAGATTCAATATGCCTAGATTAGTATCACTATAGAATGATACAAATGACTCCATGATATAATATGTTGAAAGTGAAATTGGAGTGTACTATTTATGACATCTGGGAAATTGATTATTCACTAGAAGTGAATACGAAAATGAATATTCACCAGAAGTGAATTTGAAATTGATTATTCACTAGAAGTGAATTTGAAAATGAATATTTAATTATTCACTAGAAGTGAAAGATGCAATCTATGAAAGTGAATTTGAGATTTGATTATTCACCAGAAGTGAATTCTAAATTTGATTATTCACCAGAAGTGAAAGATGCAATGAAAAGATTCGTGATTGCACCAATATACATGTAATATTCCATGAAAGGAATAAATACGCGTTGCACTCTTTTTCCCTTAGCTGAGGTTTTGTCCCACATGGTTTTCATAGCAAGGTTTTTAATGAGGCAACAGTTGAAGCGTATTGATAAAAATTAATGAGAATACTGCACTCTTTTTCCCTTCGCTGGGGTTTTGTCCCATAGGGTTTTCCTAGCAAGGTTTTTGAGGCATTATCATAGCTATTAACAAGCTATAATTCAGCAACACATTGTTATATTGGAATGATATCAACAAATGAAGAAAATCATACACATCTTATGAAGAATGTTATGATATCGGCTACACACAAGAAGATTTTCATATATATTCCAGAAGAAAGATGATATCATTATTCAAAAGGTTCATGAATACTTGATTGCACACTTCAGGGGGAGAATCATGCTGTCATGCTGTACTCTTTTTCCTTCGTCCAGGTTTTGTCCCACAGGGTTTTCCTGACAAGGTTTTAACGAGGCAGCGGCTGTACTCTTTTTCCTTCGTTCAGATTTTGTCCCATTGGGTTTTACTGACAAGGTTTTAACGAGGCAGCACTAAAGCACTAAAGCACTACAGAAATAAAGCGATGAAACAATGAAGCACTTCAGAACTTCAAAGATTCAATACATGATTTGTTCTACTTGAACATTAGACTCAACGATTGATGATGGCCAATATCAGGGGGAGAAACTGTACTCTTTTTCCTTCGCTCAAGTTTTATCCCACTGGGTTTTCTTAGCAAGGTTTTAACGAGGCAGACAATTGCGGAATATGTCATTCAAGGGGGAGTGTTATAAATAATATATAAATATGTGAATGACATTACCATTATATCCCTGTAAGCTTTACAATATTACGATTGTGCCATTGTCCACTCCTATAAATAGGAGCCATTTCCTTTGTAATAAATACACCTTGGAAGAGAATTCTCTCCTCTCTATTCTCTCCATCTTCATATCTTTGTTATGATTTTAATAGTTTTACAACCAATATCAGGGGGAGCAACTGTACTCTTTTTCCTTCGCTCAAGTTTTATCCCATTGGGTTTTCTTAGCAAGGTTTTAACGAGGCAGACAATTGCGTAATATGTCATTCAAGGGGGAGTGTTATAAATAATGTATATATGTGAATGACATTACCATTATATCCCTGTAAACTTTACAATATTACGATTGTGCCATTGTCCACTCCTATAAATAGGAGCCTATACTTACCAATTTATTACACCAATTCTTGAAGAGAAATTCTCTCCTCTAAACTCTCTCCATTTCTCTCTCTATGTTGTTCTTATGATTTCGATGATTTTATAACACGTTATCAGCACGAGTCTCTACCCTATTGAGTAATATGACGGGAGTATGCTCTACAGTTGCATCTAAATGATGAACCTCTGTATCAGAAACCAGATTATTATTAATCATCATTTATACATCATAGATTAGAAGATCAATTCCAAATACGTAGAAAAATTGAAGAAATTGTATAATCCGAAACTTCCAAACCAAATTCACGCCAAACCGTATATCCAAATGATGATCGGAGAACGGATCCATGACCACGGCGACCGGACAATTCTTCCGAACCGGCGCGTGTCGACGGCACCGGCACCGGCGCGGCGGCGCGTGACGCGCGTGAAGCCCACGCGCAGACGTCCAGGGGGCGCGTACGGCTGAATCAGGCGACGACGTCAACAGGCAGTTTGTTCATATCGACGATCTTGATTTTTCTATGATCTTACTTTTCTGTTTTGTGCAGTTCTGAGATTTTCCGGCGATCGAATGTGGCGGTTTTCTTAAAAACCGTTTTTGAAGCACTTCCGACGGGATTTTGAACTTCGGACCAAAAATTAAGTTATTATGGACTGAATTTATACCGCAACGGATTGGACTATTATGAGTACCTTGACTGGATTTTGACAATATGACTTGATCACTATTATGAATACCTTGACTGGATTTGAAGATACGACTCGCTCACTCATGAAAGGTAATTATTTCATTATGTTGTTGCCACCTACATGGTTGGTTCTACCACCTACATGGTTGGTTTTATCAGTTTAATTATTTCATCACGTTGACACCGCCTATATGGTCGGTATATCAATTGAATACATATAAACACCTCAGTTGTTGGTTAATTCTAACATATTAGAGGGTTGTTGTCAACATATATACTTGGTGGTATAACCCCAGTATCGTTATTGTTAATATATATATACAATATTATTGTTATTTGATACTTCATTAAATGATACCAGAAGTTATCAATACTAAAGTTAGAAAATATTTTATCAAATGATACCAGAAGTTATCATTACCAAAAGGTTGATAAATATTAATAAAATGTTTTATCCAATGGTACCAGAAGTTACCAATATCTGAATTTGAATGGGTGGATGAAAATTATTCAACAAGAGAATGTTGATGTATGATAAGATAATATCACATGATAGCACGGATATAGCTAATGTGAAAATAATCTCATCAGTATTATGAGATGAATGATAAGTGCCTGGAAAAGTTCTTGCACGAGCACTTATATATTCCAGAAGAAGTACATATTTACTCCAGAAGAAGTAAAAATTATCATCTAAACATACTGAAATGATATTATTATTGCTCCTGAAGAAGCATAAACGAGACATACATGCAAAATGCAAAAGGGGAAAACATTTATGATCCTCAAAATTAGAGATGTGTTTCGGGAGTAGCCGTATCCTACCACCTCTGACCTTTTGAGGAAATAAAGAAAAAAGTGTGTTTCAAGAGTAAGAAATACTCCATACTCTACCACTTTAAATCTTTGAGGTACACAAGATTAATACATTGATAAAATCCTAGAAATTTATGGTGTGTCTCAAGAGTGAGAATACTCCGTACTCTACCACCACCTATTCTAGAGTTCACAAAGATAAATTTACATTAACCGGACTCCATTTTCGCTTGATTCCCCTTCCTTGCGACCAATCTATCTTTACTCCTGCTGGATCTTGTATTGGAATATATGATTGCAACTTATCCAGCAGTTCCTCGATAGTAGGAGCAGAAATAAGGATTCTTCTAGAAAATGGAGATATGAATCCCTGTTCCACAGCATAATCAAGAAATGTTAGCAAACCATCAAAGAAATTGTTTACATTTAAAAGCCCTATAGGCTTAGTATGGAGATCTAGTTGAGCCCATGAAGTAATATTAAAGATTTCTTCTAAAGTACCAAAACCTCCAGGCAGGGCTATGAAGGCATCAGAACCATATAACATGCAAGTTATGCGTTCATGGATAGATAAGGTTTGTACTTCATGCCCTCGTGTTTTGCCTGCAATATCAGCTAAAGGAGTAGGTATAACACCTATCACTCTTGCTTTCTCTACTAGAGCGGATTGTGAAACACAACCCATCAATCCACTGCTACCTCCTCCATACACGAGAGTGATACCTTTCTCTCCCAATTTCTTTCCTAAATCCACGGCTGCTTCTAGATACCCAAAACCTTTTCCCACTTTTGATCCACAAAATACACAGATAGTTTTGATCTGTCGAAATTTTGGTCCTTCCATTTTTGAAAGTAAAGAAGGAAAATGTTATTTTGGGATGCATGAACTATGAAAAATGTTTGGCTATTTAAAACCGAAAAACTTCACTATTTACTGGTCGTTTTTCGAAAAAGTGAAGATTTACTTTTGACAAAATCATCCTACTCACCTTTCGGCGATTTAATATTTTTAACCAGCCTTTATCAAAACTCGTGAAAGGAAACAGAAAAAATATTTTATATGTGCATATATATCAAATGATTTACCTTGTATTAATGCTGCATAGCCAAAGCATCATTGTTTATAACAGCATGGCAAACAGGATCTTTTGCTATTATATTTTTGAGACTATATCTCTCTTTATCGCTGATGAATTTAGCCCATAAAGATAGTAGCTCACGCTGCACATATCCACTAGGGTGCGTCTCAAGAGTCAATCGGATATCATCCAATGACTCCTTACTCAGTCCACCCTTAATGAAGTCTATCTTATCATCTCGATTTATGGATGAATATCCTATTGATTTACAACGGGTATCACATGTCCATCGAGCACATTTGTAGCAACTATTTAATCTTTTTGCTCTTCGCTTCTTTGCAAAAGTACTCTTACCTAAGCCAGGCTTGTGCTTAGAAAATGAATCTGGTAATTCACCAGCTAATCGAACTTTTGCTTCGATCAACCAGCGAACATCTTCTGGCATGCCATGATCCATCAGCAACCTCAATCTTTCGAGCCTAATTCGATAAATTTTTCTCAAATCATTTACTGGAAGATTGGAATAATATTTGCGAATATTTGAAAGTATGATATCCATTTTTGATGGATCTAGCCTTCTTCCCAAATCATCTATTTAAATGCATTATTCAACGCGTAAAAGAGCGGCGGCTCCGCGTGTCAGTGATATGGATTCCATCAAGAAATAATGGAATAAATTATTGAAAAGGTGAGATAATATGCCATTACCTTTTTCGATATAAGGGAAGATTTGGCGACAAGATTGAGATTATGAGATATTTCCTTGGATATTGTACCTGATTTTTCGGTATACTAAAAGTAATAAAGGTATACTGATTTGAACTATATAGAATACTGATGAAATAAATGTTGTATTGAACCAGAAGTTCATACATATGTACAAGTGAAATATCTTATTGAACCAGAAGTTCATACGTACAAGTGAAATATGTATATAGTATGAACCAGAAGCTCATAAATGAAATATACATTGTATTGAACCAGAAGTTTAGCGATATTGTATTGAATCAAATATTCATACATAGAAATGAAATAAAACCGTATAGAACCAGAAGTTCTATAATAAACGGTTAGATTATCAAAAGTTCCAAATTATTTTCTATGAGAATAACTTATTCAGAAATTGTTTATCATACAACAATATTCTATGTCAAACAGGGAATAGCTCAAGAAGCTTTATTATTTGTAAAAGTGCGATATGCATACACTCCACCAAAGCGCACTGAGATATATGATTGAAATTACATCCCTAAAAGAATGACATGTGTTATGGCATTTTAGCCGATTGATAATATTTGAGAACATTATGGTGAAAACACGCCTGAAGCGTAATTATGCCTGAAGCATAATGACTATCGATTCCAAAAATAAATATCTCTTGAATGATTGAAATGATTCCTTTGAGGCTAAATACTCAAAGTAAGTAAAAGGGACATAGTCAAATGATGAGATATTCAGGTACCTGATGATAGAACATATAAAGAGATCTCTCCACGTTATATTGAGATGGAATCGATAAATAAGTCGACTGCATACCCTCTTATGAAATAAGATTGATGAAATCATAATTCTTTGGCCAAGTATGAAACCCTAATGTAGGGATTATTGTTCAAGGACCTGAAGTCCAAATGCTTAAATGTGTAAAGCCAGTAATTATATGTACAAATGAAAAATATTTCACAGTCGTAAAAGACGACTAGTTGCGCGCGAAATTTTTCATAGAACTGGCATGACATATGGTGGATAGACTATAGTCTAAATCACTAGCTTGAGCTCCTTGATATACCAATGAGTGAGATCAAAATGTATGATTCTCATCTCGGTACTTTGGGAGTATTCTTTGATGTACCAGTTGATCGCGGTACGTTGGGATTTCAAGTAAAATGATTGTAGATTATATGTCGAAATTGATATCTATTTCAATGATTGATTATGCTCCTGCAAAATTAGAAATTGCAGTTTATAAAGTACAAGAACATACATGTATAAATCATTGAAAGATTCAATATGCCCAGATTAGTATCACTATAGAATGATACAAATGACTCCATGATATAATATGTTGAAAGTGAAATTGGAGTGTACTATTTATGACATCTGGGAAATTGATTATTCACTAGAAGTGAATACGAAAATGAATATTCACCAGAAGTGAATTTGAAATTGATTATTCACTAGAAGTGAATTTGAAAATGAATATTTAATTATTCACTAGAAGTGAAAGATGCAATATATGAAAGTGAATTATAGATTTGATTATTCACCAGAAGTGAATTCTAAATTTGATTATTCACCAGAAGTGAAAAATACAATGAAAAGATTCGTGATTGCACCAATATACATGTAATATTCCATGAAAGGAATAAATACGCGTTGCATTCTTTTTCCCTTCGCTGAGGTTTTGTCCCACAGGGTTTTCCTAGCAAGGTTTTTGAGGCATCATCATAGCTATCAACAAGCTATAATTCAGCAACACATTATTATACTGGAATGATATCAACAAATGAAGAAAATCATACACATCTTATGAAGAATGTTATGATATCGACTACACACAAGAAGATTTTCATATATATTCCAGAAGAAAGATGATATCATTATTCAAAAGGTTCATGAATACTTGATTGCACACTTCAGGGGGAGAATCATGCTGTCATGCTGTACTCTTTTTCCTTCGTCCAGGTTTTGTCCCACAGGGTTTTCCTGACAAGGTTTTAACGAGGCAGCGGCTGTACTCTTTTTCCTTCGTTCAGATTTTGTCCCATTGGGTTTTACTGACAAGGTTTTAACGAGGCAGCACTGAAGCACTGAAGAACTTCAAAGATTCAATACATGATTTGTTCTACTTGAACATTAAGACTCAACGATTGACGATGGCCAATATCAGGGGGAGCAACTGTACTCTTTTTCCTTCGCTCAAGTTTTATCCCATTGGGTTTTCTTAGCAAGGTTTTAACGAGGCAGACAATTGCGTAATATGTCATTCAAGGGGGAGTGTTATAAATAATGTATATATGTGAATGACATTACCATTATATCCCTGTAAACTTTACAATAAACGGTTAGATTATCAAAAGTTCCAAATTATTTTCTATGAGAATAACTTATTCAGAAATTGTTTATCATACAACAATATTCTATGTCAAACAGGGAATAGCTCAAGAAGCTTTATTATTTGTAAAAGTGCGATATGCATACACTCCACCAAAGCGCACTGAGATATATGATTGAAATTACATCCCTAAAAGAATGACATGTGTTATGGCATTTTAGCCGATTGATAATATTTGAGAACATTATGGTGAAAACACGCCTGAAGCGTAATTATGCCTGAAGCATAATGACTATCGATTCCAAAAATAAATATCTCTTGAATGATTGAAATGATTCCTTTGAGGCTAAATACTCGAAGTAAGTAAAAGGGACATAGTCAAATGATGAGATATTCAGGTACCTGATGATAGAACATATAAAGAGATCTCTCCACGTTATATTGAGATGGAATCGATAAATAAGTCGACTGCATACCCTCTTATGAAATAAGATTGATGAAATCATAATTCTTTGGCCAAGTATGAAACCCTAATGTAGGGATTATTGTTCAAGGACCTGAAGTCCAAATGCTTAAATGTGTAAAGCCAGTAATTATATGTACAAATGAAAAATATTTCACAGTCGTAAAAGACGACTAGTTGCGCGCGAAATTTTTCATAGAACTGGCATGACATATGGTGGATAGACTATAGTCTAAATCACTAGCTTGAGCTCCTTGATATACCAATGAGTGAGATCAAAATGTATGATTCTCATCTCGGTACTTTGGGAGTATTCTTTGATGTACCAGTTGATCGCGGTACGTTGGGATTTCAAGTAAAATGATTGTAGATTATATGTCGAAATTGATATCTATTTCAATGATTGATTATGCTCCTGCAAAATTAGAAATTGCAGTTTATAAAGTGCAAGAACATACATGTATAAATCATTGAAAGATTCAATATGCCCAGATTAGTATCACTATAGAATGATACAAATGACTCCATGATATAATATGTTGAAAGTGAAATTGGAGTGTACTATTTATGACATCTGGGAAATTGATTATTCACTAGAAGTGAATACGAAAATGAATATTCACCAGAAGTGAATTTGAAATTGATTATTCACTAGAAGTGAATTTGAAAATGAATATTTAATTATTCACTAGAAGTGAAAGATGCAATCTATGAAAGTGAATTATAGATTTGATTATTCACCAGAAGTGAATTCTAAATTTGATTATTCACCAGAAGTGAAAAATACAATGAAAAGATTCGTGATTGCACCAATATACATGTAATATTCCATGAAAGGAATAAATACGCGTTGCACTCTTTTTCCCTTAGCTGAGGTTTTGTCCCACAGGGTTTTCATAGCAAGTTTTTTAATGAGGCAACAGTTGAGGCGTATTGATGAAAATTAATGAGAATAATGCACTCTTTTTCCCTTCGCTGAGGTTTTGTCCCACAGGGTTTTCCTAGCAAGGTTTTTGAGGCATCATCATAGCTATCAACAAGCTATAATTCAGCAACACATTGTTATACTGGAATGATATCAACAAATGAAGAAAATCATACACATCTTATGAAGAATGTTATGATATCGACTACACACAAGAAGATTTTCATATATATTCCAGAAGAAAGATGATATCATTATTCAAAAGGTTCATGAATACTTGATTGCACACTTCAGGGGGAGAATCATGCTGTCATGCTGTACTCTTTTTCCTTCGTCCAGGTTTTGTCCCACAGGGTTTTCCTGACAAGGTTTTAACGAGGCAGCGGCTGTACTCTTTTTCCTTCGTTCAGATTTTGTCCCATTGGGTTTTACTGACAAGGTTTTAACGAGGCAGCACTGAAGCACTGAAGAACTTCAAAGATTCAATACATGATTTGTTCTACTTGAACATTAAGACTCAACGATTGACGATGGCCAATATCAGGGGGAGCAACTGTACTCTTTTTCCTTCGCTCAAGTTTTATCCCATTGGGTTTTCTTAGCAAGGTTTTAACGAGGCAGACAATTGCGTAATATGTCATTCAAGGGGGAGTGTTATAAATAATGTATATATGTGAATGACATTACCATTATATCCCTGTAAACTTTACAATATTACGATTGTGCCATTGTCCACTCCTATAAATAGGAGCCTATACTTACCAATTTATTACACCAATTCTTGAAGAGAAATTCTCTCCTCTAAACTCTCTCCATTTCTCTCTCTATGTTGTTCTTATGATTTCGAATCAGGGGGAGCAACTGTACTCTTTTTCCTTCGCTCAAGTTTTATCCCATTGGGTTTTCTTAGCAAGGTTTTAACGAGGCAGACAATTGCGTAATATGTCATTCAAGGGGGAGTGTTATAAATAATGTATATATGTGAATGACATTACCATTATATCCCTGTAAACTTTACAATATTACGATTGTGCCATTGTCCACTCCTATAAATAGGAGCCTATACTTACCAATTTATTACACCAATTCTTGAAGAGAAATTCTCTCCTCTAAACTCTCTCCATTTCTCTTTCTATGTTGTTCTTATGATTTCGATGATTTTATAACAAAAAATAGTTAATATTCTCTTATTTTTCATTTTTTGGTCGTTATCAGGTCTGTTGGTCATTTTCCAACTTAAAAGGTTAGACAGTTGTTTGGACAATTTTCAAAATAAATAAATTTAGAGATAAGCAATGAGTTTAAACTATGGACAGCTTACCAAGTAAGTTGGTACTGTTGGGAAATGAATTGATGAGTAAACTATGGAGAGCATCCTCTTCTTAGAAAATTAATGAAAAAAATGCTCTTCAAGCGCTATGAAGTGAAATGAAAGGATTCGAATCTAAATTTAGGCAGAATTAGTGTTACTTGAAAATTATTTTGTAATCCATTTATTTACTCCATTGCTTCCTATCATAAAACAAGGGCCCTGAATTGGACGAGTTCTCATCTTTCATGCTTCTCCAGGTTCTTGATCCTGCTGTGAAATCTTTTATTGATCTGATTGGTTTAACAACAGTAAGTCTCAAAGTCCATGAAATATACTAATGACAAAAACAGCATGATAAATAAATCTTCGCCCCCAAGATTGACGAATCCTTTGAGCATACTGGCTCACATTGCAGATGAGAACGTACGTACCGACGCCACTTAAAAAGATTGACTCATTTTAAAATGAAAACTGTCACTAAAGCTCTTTTGCAATGGATACAGGAAAAGGTACATGCGTTTTCCCACCTCTATCTTGAGCAAATAATTCCTTAAACTACCAACACACGCATCAAATGTAAATCTCTTCTAATTCACGACATGCATTGTGTTCGCTACCGCAAGTGTACGGATCGCGCAAGTAATATAATGGACGTGAGTTCGAATATCGTTCTCACAGAGATTGTGCAAATTGTATTTTAGATTACAATTCCTTAATCGGAACCATGAAAACTTTGAATTTGAAAATTTTGTTTTGAAAATTAAACTAAAAGGCGAGAAAATTTGATTTATGAAAACTTATGAAATGAACATGTTAGATTTGTGAATCCACTTTATTCATCCATGTCTTGAATTAAACATTTAATGACAATTTATGGGAAATTGAAAATCCATGTTCCTTATGTTTTTAAAACCCTCTTTTGAACGGTGAATTAAAGCTTTTTTCTATAAGGAATTTGACTATATTTCTATGACAAATCCAAACCTATAGAAAAGCATTATCGATTTATGAACACTTTTTGGGATTACACAAAGCATAAAGGTATATTTCTATCCCCTATCAAACTTTATGGCAATTAATTAAGGTCTAATAACTTCATACTCTTTCTAACATAGAAAATTATCACAAACATAAATAATTATGCGTCCACAATCATAGATAAAAATTAAAATATAATTAATATTGCATCAAACCCGTAAATTGCATAATGTAAATGTTAAATCAAACATGGAATCAAGAATTAAAGTTTCATCATAATTCTAACATGAAAACCTAGTCTAAATACATGATCGAAAATAAATCACAATAAGTATGAAAAGATGTTACCCTATTCATATTCTTGATCCTTGGTCTTCAATCTTAGATTTGGCGTTGCATGGATTCCTCAACAATTGGACAGCGTTTTGACATGAGTTGAGCAAGTTGGAACCCCTAATTTCGTGCCTTATGCCATGTATTTATAGATTCTCCCAAAGCCTAGGTCAAAAATAAGAGAAATTCGCTGAAAATCGAGCAAAAAGCCCAATTGCGGCCCAGAATATAACCATGCTATCCCATGGTACAAATCCATGGGATCTCGTAGGCTTTCGGAAAACCATTCTGACCATTTTTGAACAGGTCATGCGATCACACCGTTATAATTTCATGCGATCGCATGGTTATCCGGCTATAGTGCAATTTTCATCTTTTGAAGTAATTTAAGTTGGTCCTCATGGTTTTATTGCACATCAGGTCCTTCAACTTTTGATTATTGAAATTTGGCCCCCTAAACTTCTGATTACTTCCAAATTTTATTTTCTCTTCGAATTTTCTCTCAATTGGCACCTTGGTCTACTTCATCAACTCTTGATTTACATACTTTGACACTTTTATCATCTAATTGATTGATTTTGACTTCAATTCCATTGTTTTTTCGACTTTGGGGTTTTTCCTAAAATACAAACAAATACTAGCTAAATAAATAGCAAATATTATTAAACAAACACATAAAATCCTACTTTTAGAATAGAAATAAGTGTATAAAATACACTTATCACATTGTATTGTCATATCACTTTCAGACAGGCAACTCTCGTTGAGATGGACTATCCTAAATAGTCGCTTGACTGCTTCTTTATGAGAACTCCTGGTGTAAAGTTAATTGTGTATCGTGTTTAATATGTCAATACGCGATTTTTTTTTTTTTTTAAAAAAAAAGTACTAACATGACACGTCATCGACAAGTTGATTAAATTCTTTAAAGTTCTTCATTTATATAGTATATGAATTCAATTTTTCTTGTTTAAATCTTTTAAATATTAGTACTTATTTAATATTTAATAATAATTTTGAGTTATATGATTACTTATTTATGATGAAGAAAGAAAAATGTCCATAAAAGGTCAGAAGAGTGTCAGGGCATGTGTCCTACATGAGCACGCCATCCTAATTGAAGTGTCTCCGTGCAACAAAGATCGTTTGTGTGCACATGCCTAGGAATGTAGTTTGTTTGGGATAGATGTCACCGAACATTTCAAGCTTCCTTGCCCGAATTACAAGATAGTAATTAGGTGGTCAAGGATTTTGTAATTGCAAATTAGCTGTCAACAGTGACAAGCCTCCGAATTCTCAAGGCTACTACAAGTAACAACTATGTCATCCACATAGAAAAGTAACACTTTTGAATCTTGATTGTGTCTCAAAGACCGGTTATAGGTGGGGATTGTGGGCTTGGGTAGGCAGCCGTGGGGCTGGCAATAATTGAGAGGTAGGCCAAGGAGATGATTGAGATTTAGAGTCAGGATGGCAACAATGTTGCATGGTTTTTCTTTTCCTTTGTTTTTTATTTATTTTTCCATTGAAATGTGTTAACTATAGACTATTGTCAGTATTATGTCATCCATTATATAAATTATATTTTCTCCTAAAAACAAGTATTTATTATGCATTAAACGTGGCCGCTCATTATAAAGTGATTCCATAGGAATATTATATCCCATATGTGTCATGTTGAAAATTCAATGGGTATTAGGATTTTCTCTGACGGCTGAGTTTTCAATCATAAAAAAACTATTGATCTAAGACCTCCATCTTCTTGGAGGTGGGCTAAATGCAACGTTGAGGATTCTTAAACTTCTCAGAAGTGAATCTTGATGAACGAATATGAATATTAATAGGTTTATATTCTGTCTGATTCAAGTATTTTGTTCATTACTGAAAATATCGATGTCGACTGACAATATCATTGCATCACAATCTCTCAATGATGGTGAAACACTGGTTTCAGAAGGGGGAAGTTTCGAACTGGGTTTTTTCAGTCCAGGTAATTCGAAGGGTCGGTACTTGGGAATTTGGTACAAGAACATCCCAATAACAACTGTTGTTTGGGTTGCAAATAGACAGAACTCTACAAACGATTTGTCTGGTACACTGATGATCAATAGCACAGGTAGTCTTGTACTTTCGGACGGCAATAGTAGTGTTGTTTGGTCGACAAAACCATCGAAGGGCGCTCAGGATCCAATATTACAGCTTTTAGATACGGGAAATCTTGTCGTGAGAGATAACTTAGATGGAGAAAGGGATCTTTATCTGTGGCAGAGCTTTGATTATCCATCAGATACGTTGTTACCCGATATGAAGCTCGGGTGGGACTTGAGAACTGGTCTTAATAGGAGACTATCGTCATGGAAGAATTCTGATGATCCATCTCCTGGGATGCTAAGTGATGGGGTAGAACTGGCTGAATATCCTCAGGATGTTATGCGGAGAGGGTCAAAAAAGTTCTATCGAAGTGGTTCATGGAACGGCCTGCAATTTAGTGGTGCTCCTGAATTGAGGGTCAACCCAGTATATGAATTTAAGTTTGAGATTAACCAGGAGGAGGTTTACTACATGTACCAGCTCAAGAACAAATCTGTAATCTCGAGGCTTGTTCTGAATGAAACCACATCTTCACGTCAACGATATGTATGGGTGGAAGCAGATCAGTCTTGGAAGCTTTATGCGGAAATACCTCGAGACTATTGTGACGATTATGATCTCTGTGGCGGAAATGGAATATGTTCCATCAGTCAGTCACCAGTTTGCAGATGTTTGAAAGGTTTTAAACCAAAGTCAGCCCAAAGCTGGGACTCAATGGACTGGTCACTTGGATGTGTCCACAATGAGACTCTAGACTGCCAGAGGAAACATGATTTTATAAAATTTTCAGGTCTGAAACTGCCAGATACTCCAGATTCTTGGGTAAATATGAGTATGACTCCTGAGGAATGCAGGGAGAAGTGCTTGAAAAATTGTTCTTGTATTGCATACGCAAACTCTGGTAGTAGCCAAAGAGGCAGAGGATGTATCCTTTGGTTTAACAATTTGATTGATATTAGAGAATTTGCTGATGGTGGGCAAGATCTTTACATAAGAATGCCAGCTTCAGACAGAGGTATGTCATTAATTCTTGGTGGCAGTGGCTTGGCAAAATTTATATAGTGTCAACTTGCATTTCTTGCTTGTTTTGCTGATAAAAAATGCTTTTTTTTAACAGCTAACAAGCCTCCAGTGAAAATAATAATGGTGATTGTGGCTACCATTGCTGGGTTATGTGGAGTGCTTCTTGTGAGTTACTGTATTTGCAGGGGGGAGATGAAATCTATAGGTAAACTTTCGAGATTCCCTAAAGGATTGAAATGCAATGCAGGATTTAGTTATAAAATAAATCACATCATAAATGGAAATTTTCTTTATTCATATCAAGATTGGAGTTTCATCTTAAAATATCAATCTTGATAGTATCTCAAGCCCTTGTATGTTTTTCAAGATGTCAGCTCGCTTGAGTAGATCAATCTTGATATACCTGTACTAGATTCGTTTTATGGACCCTGAATCCTGATACATATTTGTACCAATCGCCAACTATATTATGTAAACAGTGGAAACTGGAGGACACGACGCTGATGCAGGGCGAGAAGAAGATATGGATCTACCCTTATTTAACTTGGCTGCATTAGCTCTAGCCACTCAGAACTTTTCTGCAAACATGAAACTAGGCGAAGGAGGGTTCGGACCAGTCTACAAGGTTAGCTCAACATGATTCAAGAAGAATACTAGCCTTTTTATCGAACTTAGTAAATTGATAGAGCAGAGAAAAGAAGTTTAATTTTCCAGGAGAATCCTTCGATTTTCTAACAAAGTTATAACTTTCAGGGCACACTAGAAGATGGGAAAAACATTGCTGTGAAGGCGCTGTCAAAGGATTCTGGACAAGGACCAAACGAGTTCAAGAATGAAGTGAAACTTATAGCAAAACTACAACATAGAAATCTTGTAAAGCTTCTCGGTTGTTGCATTGAAGACGAAGAAAAAATATTGATTTACGAATATATGCGCAATGGAAGCCTGGACTCGTTTATTTTCGGTTTGTATTCTGATAAGATTCCTCTTCAATTTACTTGAACTAATGCATTTGAGTAATTTTTCAAAAGGATTCATTTTTTTTAGAAATTGAGTAGGACAAAACTTGACTTATTTATGAATTTCAGATCAAACAAGATCGAGTCTCTTAGACTGGTCAAAGCGTTTCAATATCATATGTGGAGTTGCTCGGGGGCTTCTCTACCTTCATCAAGATTCCAGATTGAGAATTATACATAGAGATCTCAAAACAAGTAACGTGTTACTTGATAAAGATTTGAACCCAAAAATCTCTGATTTTGGAATGGCAAGAATTTTCATAGGCGACGATAGAGGTGAAACCACAAAAAGAATTGTTGGAACATAGTATGTCAATATAAAACCTTATTTGCACAACTACTACAACTGATTTTCTTTTATTCTCATCTTATGCAATTGTTCATTTGTGATGCTTGACAGTGGTTACATGGCTCCAGAGTACGCATCTTACGGGTTGTTTTCAGTAAAATCCGATGTCTTTAGCTTTGGTATTCTACTGCTGGAGGTCATTAGTGGAAAGAAGAATCGTGGATTCGATCATCCACAGAATCAAAACCTTATTGGATACGTAAGTGTTAAAAAACCATTATCTTAAATTTTTTTCCTATGTTCAAACTGAGTTACATTTGTTTCGTTTCAGGCTTGGAGATTGTGGACAGAAGGCCAACAACTTGAGTTGATTGATCCATTGTTGGAGGATTCGTCCAATCGACCTGAGATGTTAAGATGTATCCATATAGCTCTCTTGTGTGTGCAGCAGTATCCCGACGATAGGCCAACAATGTCATCAGTGGTTTTAATGTTAAATGGAGAAAGTACACTGCCTCAGCCAAAACATCCTGGTTTTCTGATAGATCTGATTCCAGGTGAAACCCGTCCTCCATCAAGCAACGATGAACCAAATTCGGCCAAATATTCTTCTATTACGCTGTTAGAGGCTCGGTGACATATCGGTTGCCGAGTAGAAAACCGTGTTAGTCAAGGAACCTTTGCACCCATTCAATACTATTTGTTTTGAAACTTGAAAGTGTCCCTTGAAATGTTTGGTATATTTTGTAATGTAAAAAGAAAAAAGAAAAAAGAAATCTTATTCATTCTGTTGTACATTAGATGCTAGCTAGTCATTAGATATATTGTATTGCAAAGAAAAAAATAAGTTCTCAAGTCTTCTATTCTACTGTAAATTAGACCAAAATTGGTCCAAGTGAAAACTATAATTTTCTTAAAAAATATAATTTTTTATTTTAGATTTTTTAAAATTTTCCTTGCTCAATAAGTCAGGTCAGTACAATTACACCTTCCATTCCCATTCAAGCCCGACAATCTTCTAATTCATGTTGTCCTAAAAAATCATTAGAAAAATCAGAATTAAAAGAAGAGGAATTGTCAAAAACAAAACAAAAGATGACACATGGTTCTATCTTTGGCTTCCTAGGCAAGACAAACAAAAAATTGCAATAATTTGGTAGTTGCAGTCTGTTTTTTTATATTCGTGAAGCAAAAGCCAACATTTTGCTCATTCCTTTCTGGGCTTTGCTTCTCCAACTCCATAGCGGGGTAATCATGAATTCTGAAAATTGAGGCAAAGAACAATGCACTATACTTTTCAATAGATTTGATGCACACTACAAGAAAAATGACATTTTTGCTACAGATGTATTGTCATAAATTTTATCAACGTGCACATGTACGTTGCAATATTTGATGATGTTGTAGGATAGAAGAATATGGCAACAAACATTGCATATTGCTAAAGATTGCAAAGGCACGTTGTCATTTAAGTTTTAACAACGTTCATTTGAATGTTGTTTGCATTTGAAATAGGCTCCTTTTTTTTTCATTTTTTTTATGTTGTTGTTTGCATTTGACATTTACAAATACAATCAGTCATTTTTGACAATTCTTTCTTCATTTTAAGAACAATAGTTGTATCCATCAGTATGTCATTAGCATCATTTTAGACCTATTCGTTTTTCAATGGATGAACTTTATGGAGGATTTTTTTTTTTTTTATTTAATATATAATATGTGCAATGACCACCAAAAAACTTAATGTACATTCCACAATGTGAATGATATGAAGAGATTCTTACTAATTGAAACGTGAAGTGGGAAATGATACATTTTTTGTCAAATATATCAGGCACCTTCAGGCTTCAAAGAAAAAGGTGGGAAAGAGAGTGGTTCCATGCCAAAATAACAAAATAAAATTCGTTAACTTATTGATTAGTGAATTTATATAATGCCTAACTTATTAATTTTTTTATTATAATTTGTATGAGTTTTTCTTCACAAATTTGCATAATAAATAATTTTAAAAAACTGGTCAATGATCAACCTAAAAACATACATATGATGACTCATTTCATAACAAAAGGTCAACCTTATAATCTTCTTTTCACACACTGTGCACGTTAATTTCAGTCTTGTTATAGCATATATTCTGGTAGACCCCGCAAATTGACTCCCTTTCTTGGTTGATGTTTACACTTACCAAATCTCAATTATTTTCGCAATTTATTTCACTTTTATTTTCTCTTTGAATTCTCAATTATTTTTGCAATTTATTTCACTTTTATTTTCTCTTTGAATTTACCATTTTTTATTTAAATAATAAGAACATAAAAGAGTAAGAGGACACTTCTTTGGAACATAATCCAATATATCCTCGACACTATCCATTATCTACGTTGTTACCACCACCCACCAACACTCTATTCTCTACTGTGCAAGGAAAATAAAACGAAAAAATATATTATTTTGCAGTAACACATGAAGGAGACTTAAACCAAAAAATTGACATACTCCTAGCAAGGATCAATGCACTTCAAGTTCGCAGAGGTTGGTGAGTTAGTCTTTAAAAATTGATTGGGGACTCAAATTTATATTTCGTAAAAGGTAGGGGCATCCCTCTATATAGAGATGACAATGAGTTGAGTTTGTCCAACTCATACTCTATCCACTAGAGATTTACAAGCTTCATACCCTACTCATATTACCATTTAAGAATGACGAATTTGGACGAGTTGGAGGCGGATATGCTTCAATACCCATTTGAAACCCATTACCTATTATTTTTTTTTATTTTTTTTATGGTTGTAAATAGATTATAGGTTAAATGTGCTCCTAATTAACTTGAATTAGTTAAATGTTTGATTTCACTTGAATTTGGCTTGAAAAAAGCTTGTTCTAGGCTGAAACTAAACAAGGGAATTTAAACAATTATTTTAGACTTTAACAATATCAATAGTTTAACATATTAAGATTTAGACGTTACAATGTCAATAGATATCTAGGTTCTATTTTTTGTTTTGTTTTTATACAATCACTTTTATTTTAAATTTTATAATTTTTTAAGGAAATTAATAGGTATGCGGATCGAGTATGTGTCTTATAATAAAACTCACATTCAACCCATACCCATGTCGGGTTTTAAAATTTATCTCCACACCTTACCTGCAAACTCATTTAGTCGAGTAATCCCCACCGATTTATATAAGGTCACCAATGGATATCGGGTCCGTAAGTTTTATTGTCATCCCTACTCGTATGTTTTCCTTAAATTTTGAAATTTTAAGGTGCCCACACTTGTCGCCCCTATTGGGGGGGGTGTCGATGGGTCACACCTGTCATCCAATGATCACCCGTCATTTGACTGTTGGGCACAATTTATGGTGTCCACTACCATAACTTTAACGTGCTTAAAGAATTCAAAATAATAATATAATTAATAATATCAAGTTTATTTTTGGTTAGCCTTCTTTTGGTTAATTTTGTTTATAAATGATTGCGTTACAACATCTAATTGAACATATATTTTAAAAAAGTCAACCATTTTGACTCGTTAAAGATTTTAGCCCATCAATTTTGACTTTTCAAAAAAAGGACCAACAAATTATTGTCACGTCGTTATTTATAAATAATATTTACAAACTATTTATGAACAGTTTACCAAGCAAATGATTTCTAATATTCAAGTCATTTTTTTATACATCTTGAGAAGTTTTCAGACCAAACTGCTCTTACACACAATCTATCTATATCTACATTCACATCCACAATTATCTTAAAAGTGTGGATAAGTGAGAATCTTTTGATTTCTTATTTTATCATCACATTCTTTTCTTTTTTTCAATAATATCCTTATTTCATTTATTTAAACTTATTTTACATTTATTTTAAATCTAATTTCAAAAATATTAATTTATTCATGTTGATTAAATCGAAATTGATTATTTAATTAATATTAATTTGGCGTCTTTACTTTTTAATTTACTTTTAGAATATTATCCCATCAAATTTCATTTCACGTGATCACTTTATTGAACAATTCAAAGAGCACGTTAATGCGTTTAATATATTTTTTTCATTTTTTTAATTCAAACAATTATCTTTTATCCCTCTATTGGGCAATACTACTTCGTTTATAAACACGCTATTTGAATCTGATAAGTGTAATTTATACATCTACAATATCTTAAAAGTATAGATGAGTAAGAATCTGATAAGTGTAATTTATACATTTATTTATATGTCTAAATTAGAATATATGATTGTCGTTTTGGAATATATGCTATATAATTTGTGATTATTTGTTTACTTTGCAAAAAATATCCCAAAAGATGAAGAATGAAGCAATTAATGGGAAAAATAAACAATTGGATATTAATTGAAGCATAATTGAGCAAATGAGAGGTATGTGACAACAACCGGGAAAGGTTCACGGTGTCAAAGTTAACGAGTCAAAGGTTGGAGGACCAAAATGAAGGAATTGAGAGCTGAAACGAGCAAATTGAAAAGATTCCAAAGTTTGAGGACTAAATCGCAACAATTAGAAGTTGGGGACTGAAGGTGCAATTAAAAGTCAGTAACTAACTTAAACAGCCAGGAAAAGATAGAAATTGCAAATCACGCGATCGCATGATTCCGACTGCGCGATCGTGCAATGCCTCAAATTCTTCACCCGAGAGTTTTATTGTCAGTCACACGATCGCTAGGGTTTGAACCAAGCGATCGCGCGCTTGTTCGCTGGGCCGCGATTTAGGTTTTTTCTGCGAATTTTATCTGGTTTTCTTCACTTTTGACCTAGGTATCTCCAATAACTATATATAGAACTTAAGAGGCACGAAATCAAAACATTTGCATCACCTAAGAACAAGCCAAAACTCAGATTTTATCATTCAAATCTTTGGAGATTCAAGCATAGCAAGGGAGCGCAAGTTGAAGATCAGGTGGAGAATCGATACTTGGTGCAAGCTTTTTAATTCTCTTATGTTATTTTCAATAAACGCTATTTTTATTGTTTTTTGCTTTTTAATCATGATGTGTAATCAAATTTTTAATGTTGGAATGAACGATATAACATAATTGATTATTTTAATTCCATATTCCTTTGTTTTAATGATTCATTACATGTATTGATTTATTATTGTGTTTAATGCATGAGTTAACTGGCAACTAATTCATGATTCAATGTGTTATTTTCATAATCCGAAAGGTGAGTTAATAACATAGATCTAAGTAATAAATTCGATAATTGAACAAGAGATAGATATATACATTTGTTATTACTGCGGTCGTGTGTGAATTTTTGCGTGTTATGCATCTAGATAAGGAATATTCTGACCCTCTGTAGAGATACATGGTTGACTTATTTAGATATAATTGATTTAAACTCGAGAGAGGAATTTCAATTTAAATTAGTGAATTTGGCCGAATGCATATTTAGAAAATAAAACATGGAATTGGAGTTTATTTAATTGGTTAGGTGAAATCGTGAATTCCAACTACATTACAATCATTTTTAAAAACAAAAGAAAATTCGCAATTTTAGTTCTTAGTTTAATTCTTTAGTTTTAGTCTTAAAAATCACAATTCTTTCATCTGTTCAAATAAGGATAAGTGCTAACATATTTCAATACTTAATTGCAGTTTCCGTGGGACGAAAATCCAGACTCCTAGATCCACTTTATTACTTCTTACAACCCGTACACTTGCGGGGATATCTCGCACGATGCGAGATATCCCCGCAAGTGTACGGGTTGTGAGAAGTAATAAAGTGGTCTTTTGATTTTACATTTTATCCTCACATTCTTTTATTTTTTTCAATAATACCCTTAGTTCATTTATTGAAACTTATTTTACATTTATTTTAATTCTTATTTCAAAAATATTAATTTACCCACATTGAGTAAACCGAAATTGGTTATTAATTAATATTAATTTAGTATCGTTACTTTTTAATTTACTTTTATAATATTATCCTATCAAATTTCATTTCACGTGATAACTTGAAAAATTCAAATTCAAAACAGTTCATTTATGTGTTTAATATTTTTTTATTTTTAATTTAAACAATTATTTTTTATCCCTTTATTAGGAAATACTATTTCATTTATAAAGATACTTTTTGAACAATTTCAAGTACATGTTTATGATTTAATGAATTTTTTATATTTTTA
This sequence comes from Ligustrum vulgare, assembly GCA_963555705.1. Classification (NCBI taxonomy): domain Eukaryota; kingdom Viridiplantae; phylum Streptophyta; class Magnoliopsida; order Lamiales; family Oleaceae; genus Ligustrum; species Ligustrum vulgare. The sequence goes on along the minus strand of OY743175.1, from coordinate 61,920,583 downwards.
ATTTAAACAATTATGTTTTTAGCTACCGATAAAAATAGAAATTTTTTTATTTACAAAGTATGATGAGTGTGAAATTTTTTTATTTTTAAACACACTTAAATTCTTATCAAAATCATCAATTAATTTATATAAAAAAATAATAATTTTTTAAATTATTTTCTAATTAAAAATATAAAATAAATAATTTCAAAACTATTTGGGAAAGAAAAAAATTAAAACTGAATATTAGTTTAAATTTATATAGACATTGTTTAGTGATGATTAAAATCGAGTTTTTAATAAATTTTGACAAAATTAATAAAATGTGGTTAAAAAGTAGTGGATCTGATACATGTATTTTTAAAATTAATTATTGACTTTGACTTGGATTAAAATCATATTTTAATTTCTTCCAAACATGAGCATAATATTAAGCTTGCATCCGGCGGCTATTTAAATAGGTGAAAGAAAATTTATTTGTATTTTCTAAGTAAAATGTGTAGTTAAAAATTGGAGAGAGAAATGTGTATATAGTTAAAAAGTAGATTGAAAAATTGTGCAGTTTAATTTTTTGGTTTAAATTGACTTATAATGCGCTGCCGAACAAAGCATAAGTTTTTTTTCATTATAAAAATATGCTCACAAATTATTTTAAAATTTTATCTGCGCATAGTTTTTTCACATTTTTGAGACTTATCATAAAAAATATTTTATAAATCAATTGTTGAGTCTAATATTTTATAATATCAGAGTATTTCTTAATATATCACACGCAATTTATTTATTAAGTCGACATTTTTAAAAAATTGTCTCATATATATTTCGGAGAACTTAACGAAAATTTTCGATAAAATATTAATATATTAAGAATTGAAGTTAATTTATCATTTATAATTTTCCTCTAACAATATCAATCATGTTAATTACTTTCAAAAATAATATTAGTACTTAAAAAATATTAATTTAACATTCATTATATAAAAAGCACTTTCTTTACCACTATTAAAAATAAAAAATAAAAGGAAGAATAATGAAAATGATTATGGGCGTGACAATAATACATCATCGTCAAATTTCTCAAATGAGTGGGTTGGAGAAGCTTAACTAATCAAAACCTGAGTAATATAAATAGGAGGCCCAGCAAATTTTCACACTCCCCAAGTCCCAATCGTCACCCACCCCGAGAAAGAGAAACCGGAAGCTTGTAAACAGATGGCCACGAAAGTTTATATTGTGTGAGTACTAATTATTTATTCTTCTGATCTTTTGTCGATTTTAGTTGCGTTTTTTTATTTTTATTTTTTCCCTTATTTTTTGCTATTTTGGAGATGGAAATTGAAGGTTTGGCATTTAGTTTTGTTTGGTTGTTGTAATTCTTGAATATTTAATGGGTTTTTTTAATGTGAATTTAGAAACCTGCTGATACTGTTTCTTGTTTTTTTCCCATAATTCTTTGCTATTTTCAGAAATCGTATTAGAGGTTTGGCATTTAGTTTTGCATGTTTGTTGTAATTATTGAATATTTTAACGGGGTTCCTTTTTTCGTTTTTTTCATTTGAATTTAGAATCTTCTGTTGCTGAACTGCTTGTTGTTAATTCTTGGTTGTTGCTAAATCCTGTTTAGTTATTCTTAATTTTTAAAATTGTTCTTATATGAACCCGATCCCTATAGAGAAAAAATATATATATATTGAATTTAATTAGCTGTAGAATGGAGGATTGTATCCTCTTTCACTTGTCATTTTTTTTTTAAAACTTATCTGATCTCGTCGAAATTCCCTTGAACAACCAGAAATATAATAGTAGATCAAAATATGAATCTCTATTCGATGAAACAAAATTTAAGACTGGTCTGTATAATTCTTGATTGTAATGATAGCTTTGAAGAAATATTTAAATGACATATAGTTGACATTATTTAACAACTTATGTTTTTAGATCAAACGCCGCAGGTTCAGCTTTTTGATCAAAGGGTTTAACAGTTCTACGGATAGTAGTTCAATTTTGGAACCACGTCTATTTTGCTTTTTTTTTTTTTTTTTGGCCTTTCTTACAAATATATGTTGCAATTACCAATCTAATTTGCTTCCTATCAATGAATTTGTGTATTTTATCTCTGTCAGTTTCTTCTCACTAGTTATAGCAAAATTGCCACCTATCTCCTAGGATTTCCACTATTTTAAACTCATGTTAATAATGTGATATATAGTTTTAGTTGATTTCTATTGAACATATATTCTAATTTTAAGTTGAAAATGACTGAATGCAAGATGCACAATCAGCTTTACTAGTTATTTATGTTTAGGTGAGAACCATATTGTTGATGAACATTCCACGTCGGCTCATTTGTTTCTATTTCTTTTACAATGAGACTTGCCAATAATTCCTATCACAAATTTCATATCTATAAATTTAATATTCTATTCGCACAAAAATAATGAGACAATCGTGTGCTCATATAAATACTAACAACATTAACCAGGATGGGATTTTTATTATGAGGTTATGGAAGGGTAAACTATTTAAAAGAATGATATCTATCACTAAAATCTATAACTGTGTTCAAAGAGAGGTCTTGCTTAAGCCAAAATCCTTGCAGGCCCATGATGGTTCCATCAAGCCAAGAGAATTTTTTAGTTAAAATTCTTTATTTTTATTCCATCAAGCCAAGAGATGCCTCAAATGAAACAAGTATGTTATTTAGTTTACTATTCATGAGCACTAGATTAAATGAAATCTATCCATTCTTCTTGTTTCTCCAGGCCTTTAATATAAATTCATGATCTCTTTTCGTTCTCTTATAGGTACTATTCTATGTATGGGCATGTAGAGAAACTGGCAGAAGAAATAAAGAAAGGGGCTTCCTCCGTTGAAGGAGTTGAAGCTAAAATATGGCAGGTAGGATATCTTTGCCATCAGACTTCATTGAATTACTAGGCCTCCGTTTGGTGACTTGTTTATGAACAAGTTTTTAAACAACACATGTTCCCAAAACACTTATTAACCATCAACATTTCTCCAAATCACACGGACACGTTTATCCGACACGTCGACATGTAATTTTTCAGAAAAAGTACAGACTTGACACGTTAGTTAAAATCTTTAAAATTCTTCATTTATATATATATTAGAAATTTAATTTTATACTTGTTATTAATTTTTCTTTTTGAAATCTTTTAACTTTGGGTACCTATTTGTTATTTAATAATAATTTTGAGTTAAAAAATATATGATTTCTCTTATAAAGAAAGAAAAATGACCATAGTAGAGTTTTGGACAATGACATGTTACCCTAATTAAAGTATTTGTGCAATAGAGCTCGAAAATATCATTTTGTTTGTGGTTTTATCAAATTTGAGAATTACCATACATATTTTCTATCTTCACTTTTTAACGACTCATTTTACCTCAAAAACAGAAATAAACCAATTTATAAATGCTATAGTGTTGCCGAATAATGCCTATATAACTGTTTACTCATGATTTTTTCAATTACCACCTACTGCAGTGATGCATAGCAGGCACTATTGATTCAGTGTTCTTTTTTCTTCTTTACTATCTTCTTAATGGTTGAGGCATTTTTTCCTTTTTCCATATTGGGGACTAATGAACCGGGGCCATAATGGAAATATATGCATAAGGTTCTTCTAAAATTATAAAACCAATATTGATGTCATTACAATTTACATTGAGACTAACTCCATGGGTTCAGAACTGCAGAACTGTAGCACAAGAGACAAGATGATTACCCTTTTACTTCTTTCATTCTAAAGTTTTCATTGAAACTATATGAATTTCTTGACAGTTATTTACAGTTTATCCTAAAGAAAATAATTTTCATGTTCTGCTACTTGTGTCTTCCACATGGCACAGGTCCCTGAGACATTACCAGATGAGGTGCTAACAAAAATGAGTGCACCTCCAAAGAGTGACGTACCCACCATCACACCTAGTGAACTTCCTGAGGCTGATGGCTTTGTGTTTGGCTTTCCCACAAGGTTTGGAATGATGTCTGCGCAGTTCAAAGCATTTCTTGATGCAACTGGAGGCTTATGGAGAACACAACAGCTGGCTGGGAAACCTGCTGGCATCTTCTACAGCACTGGATCTCAAGGCGGTGGACAAGAAACTACTGCGTAAATTCTCAATCTTTTACGTAACTAGAAAACATCCTAAATTTTCGGAAGCAAAAACCAAGTAACGTTTCGAGTTCTTACAGGTTGACTGCTATCACTCAGCTTGTTCACCATGGAATGATATTTGTGCCCATTGGGTATACATTTGGAGCGGGCATGTTTGAAATGGAGAAAGTTAAAGGTGGAAGTCCTTATGGGGCTGGAACTTTTGCTGGTGACGGTTCGAGACAGCCATCTGACCTTGAGTTAGAACAGGCTTTTCACCAAGGAAAGTACATTGCCATCATCACCAAGAAACTGAAGGGAGCTGCCTGATCTCATTCTGATACAGAAATACAGTTTGCATTCATACAATTTTTTCCTTCTGCAGTAGAATTATCTACATATCATTTCTATGTGATTGAAACTATCCTTCTTGCTATGTTTGCACACTATTTGTACTATGTTGATATTTGGTACGATGATTTCGTTTAATGATTAAAAGCTTGTTTGCCTTCCAATATTAGTTGTTGCGCTTTTGGTTCAAGATCACTGAATTTGACTCAATCAGATTTTCTGGGGTTGGTTCAATGATTTTTCATTATGATGGTTTCTAATTTTGCTATGATATTGAACTTAACTTTCTGATTTCAGTGCCTTTTTGTTGCCTAGGTGCAATAAACAATCATTTGCAAATTAAGATAATCTAAGTAAAACCCCACTAATAGTGTAGTATGTTGGTGTTTTTGCAATTGAATTGTTGTTTGTAGAAATCCATGCTAACATGATAGAAACTCCATTGCACTTGGCCAAAAAGAAAAATAATATAAAATCTTGTTTATAGAATCTTGTCGAGCACTTTGTATCAAATTATATGATGTGTATTATCATTTATTCGAGCTCGCACCCTTTACACTGATTTATCAGGTAAGTGAGATAATATCGAACCATTTGCTACGATTAAACGACCACCTTCGGATAATTCGTCCATCTCAAGGATAGCCAGGGTGATTCACCCTATTTAGCAAATTGGAACAGTAAGTAATCTTATTGACTTAGGCCCCTTCACTGAAATGTGCTGGAATGTATGTAATGTATGTGCCTAATCTATGAAGAGTGCCTATTCAGTAATATTGGATGTTCTTGTATAACTTTTTGAAATTTTAACTGATTATTATCAACTGTCATTAATCGAGTAAATTTGAAGTCATATCTTTGGCATATGTATTGACAATCAAACAGCATCTATGTGAAATAATTCATGTGATTAGGGAATACGTTAGGTCATACAAAAGACAAATATATGCTAATTTCTTTTCATAGTAATCTGTGCTTACAAGTAAAGATAGATAAAAAGAAGACATATAAGTTCTAGGGTACTTGATGATTCGCATATGTGTCCATCAGATGATATTCTACTATCATTATATATTGGTAATTATTATATAGTTCGAGTCTAAGAGGAAAATGTTGTGCTAGGTAGGATGCACACAAATAAATATACACAAACTTAAAATTTGCATTAGGTCTTTTTGATATGTTATATATATATATATATACACACACACACACTATTTGGATAATTTGAAAATGCCAATATTTTTTTATAAGTTTTTAAATCTTTTACTCGTGAAGGTTATTCATTTCACACATCATCTGATGTATTTTATATTTTGCATATCTTAGTGGTCATTCTCTTTGTTGTTTTTAGGCTGTTTTTAATTTTCGGAAATACTAAAAGCGCGTTCACTTTTCCTCACAATTGAAAACAGTTAAGAACCGTTTTAAGGTGTTTTCATTAAAAACCAAAGAAAACACTTAGAAAAATCGACATGCGAAAAACACTCATTTCCCGAAATTGGAAGTACCTCAGTTAGTTGGTAGGGGTCTAAGACATTTGGAAAGGTCACTAGTTCGAATCTAAATCAGCTTCTGTCTGGGCTCCATTATTTCGAAATTTTGACAAATCTCTACAGTATTTTTTATAATAAAAAATAGCAATCACACTGACAAGATTCTTCCACTACTTGCTTTTTGTGTCCTGTCACTTATTTAAATTTGGAGTGTATAGATCATATTTAACGTAAATGCCCTTGTGAGTTTTCATGGCAATTGGCCTACCAAGATTGACTTTTCAATCCCCTACAAAATTGTTACACATTTGGAAAAAGGTGTAGCCCACACCCTGAGGGCCCGAACCGACAACGCCCAAGGTCATTGGTTCGGGAAGGTAAATCCAGGTTATGCCTCCAAGTAGCCAGGGTGGAAGGGCTTATGGTAAGCATGAGCAAATCTCAATAACTCCCGCTTGCCACAAGGCCAATTCCACCTTGCGGAGAATCGAACCAAGCACACAGCTGCGCTGAGCACTTACCACCCATCCCCTTTGCCACTTGGAGATGTGCCCTGGGGGCAATTGTTACGCATTTGGACAATGCAATGAACGTGTATTCACGTTTATTTTCTATTTTTTTGGTGTTCGGTCGGACGTGAAAAAAAAAAACGATTCCAATGGATGGTAATAATGTTCAACTTTATATTTTATTAATCCCAAGTCCCTCATGAGATTAGCTACTGCAAATACTTATGTTACACATGACAAGCCTTACATATGTTACACGAGCTTCTCTTTCGAAAATAGTGACAACTACGACAAACTTTGGGCCATGTAGTCCCGTAGTTGATCCCAAGGCATGTCCTCGGCTCCTACCGCATTGACCTCGGCAGCAAGTTCGTCTTCTTCATCAGGGAGATCAATCTCAACTTCTTCGTCATCAACCTTGTCGGCGCGTTGGAAACCTTCGTCAAGCTGCCCATTCATCCGCATAAAATTATGAATCGCCATTGTAGCAACAACGATTGCTGTTTGTACTCTGAACGAGTAACTTGGCATGCGATCTAGTATTTTCCATCGTTGCTTCCAAACCCCAAATGCTCTCTCGATAACATTTCGACAAGAAGAGTGATTGAAATTGAAGCGCTCACGTGCATTTCTAAATCTACGATGACGTCTGTTAGATTCGTTGCGAAATTCTTGAAAATGGTATCGAATGTCAGATCCTTTATACGGTGCCATATATCCAGGTCTATGAGCAAACCCTGAATCCACCAGGTAATAATTGCCATTTAATGGTACTGGAAAATTTATGTCGTCACTATGGATTGCTCTAGCGAGTATTCTACTGTCGTGTGCATTCCCTGTAGTCCCGGGAAGGACGAATGTAAAACACAAGTTGAAATCACAAGCTGCCAGAACATTCTGTGTAGGTATACCCTTACGTCCAATGAAATACTCTCTCTCATGTCGTGGCAACACCGCTCTCACATGCGTACCGTCAATTGCACCAATACATTTCTGCGATAAAGAATGTGTTATATAGTGCATCTCATGTGATTCAGGACTACTCCAATTAGATTAAAGAATAATGTGAATGCCATGTAAATTGAAAATTATGTTCGAAGCCGTTTACCTGGAACAGTGGATAACGTTCAGGGTCGGGGTGGTGGTTACCTCCCCCCATGTTATACTGTGGATGTGGTTTAATCACACGACCCGCATACTGCACAACCAGTCGGAGGACTGTTTTGAAATAATGACCAACCGTTTGTAAGGAATGACCAAAATGCGTTTGAACTTGGCGGTACCCATTACCATGGGACAGTACGCACAAGAACATACCAACCTGTTCGTACATGTCCACACTTCGACAGCTACGAAGACCATAGGAATCACGCAGCATGTGCGTGAAATTCGTGAATGTCGGGGGGTACATTCTGAACTCTTGATAACATGTTTGAGGATAAACATAAATATTTTGTAGCATGAAAATGTGTCCACTCCTTGATGTAGGGAATAAAAACTGGTGTCTTCTATTTGGAGACATGTAGTCACGCACGAAGGTTTCAGCAATACGACAATATCTTAGCCATGTTTGTATATCATTCTGTAATTGCTGCATGAACTCCGCGTCGTCCATTTCGTCATCGAAATCAGAGCTATGTCGTATCATGTATTCGTCATCGGAATCCGACATCACGTTGCCAAAAAAATGTGTTGATGAAAATAAAGAAGCAGAAATGTGGTGGTGGGGGAGATTCTGATTTGGAGCTGGAAGAATTAAACTACCATGAGCAAATTGAAACGTGTAGATTTCAAGTCCACAACCACAACATATAGGTGTATCATTGCAAGAACTTGAAACATACAGACTAGTGAAAATTCCACTTTGTAAGATGCTGGCTACAATTTCCTAATCTTCATGCAGACAGGTCAAAATTCCACTTGCTCACTAATTTCTTTCGCTGAACGGTGTTGGAAAAAAAAATGTAAGGGGCTAGTAACAAAATTTTTAATCTTCATCATGGATTGTGTATAGGTTTTCTTCATAAGAAATGAAATGTACCATAGCAATAAGGACACAACTATGAAAAAAATTAAAATGCTAACTCACAAGAAAAATATTTCTGAACAATTTCTTATCCGAGAACCAAATGCAAGGCTTTTATAGAAGGTAAATAAGAACTCAACCTTAATAATGCAACATGTAGGAGTAGATCACTCAAATCCTACTTTGAAAATGTCCTACTAACAAGAAAGATATTCTCTGCAATATATAAATAGGACAGTCACATGCAATATTTGTCCTCTGCCATGACTTTTTTTGAAAGGACTATTTGTTGGGACATAACCCTATCTTGAACATAGGTAACTAGAAAATAATTCATAGTGCATAGTGCATGAAAGGAAACCATCCACCTAAATTAAACAAACCAGCAGGCCTAATTAACTACGGAAAATTAACCTCACATTTTGCCAACACATTGGAAACTAAAATACTACCATTACACAATCGCGAAGAATAGGAAACCTAACTCGACGACCCTGTATTTTACCTCCGACCAGCCATATGTTTTTGGTCACGCATGAAGCAATAATTCATCAACTTCACCTTCAGCTCGGGTGTGCGCGCAGCACGGAATGAGTTACGGTTATCCGATTTGGCAAGGTACCATAAGGCGAACACATGTAGTTCCCCTCCTTCCTCGACCAAACCTGTCCCCAGTAGCTCATCCACGCACTCCTAAACTGTGGTAGTATTCTTCACACTAGCTTGGCTCATGGATTCAAGATTATTCCCGATGCTAGCAAGTTGGTCAAGACTTGCGGTCACTTCCCTTGCCCCAAATTTTTTCTTCTTCGTCTTGTCCTTTGATTGCTTCCCTTTGCGCTTCTCCCCACTCCTTTGTTTTGAGGTGTCCATTGAGCAATTACCAACTTCATGCGATGGACCGTCGCTTGAGTCGCTCCCTTCCGCATTTATTGGCTGTTTATCGTAAGGGGTTTCCTCATCACTGTCAGGCCCGCATCCGAAGCCACGCCGTGACATTTTAGTTGGGGTTAACGCGTATTGGGATGAGTTGTATGTGGACCCGAACAAGCGACTGTAGGTCGTGTAAATCTCACCGCAGTCATGGTCTTCGAATTTGGCATACTTGACATTTTCCTGAAAGGGAACTTTGCATTGTTATCCAAATTGAAATCAACACAGCATGCCTCAAAGAAATCTTAAAGCTGACTTTAAACAATAAATACCCAATGCATCAGTTATTCAGTTGGTATTAATTATTCATCGAACGAACTCGACGATAAACAACAGGAGATTCGGAAGACGCTTTTTACACTGCCAAAACTTTTATAGATGAATAGGATAATGACACGAGCATATGTCCCCTAAAAATGAGGGAACATGTGCAGTGTCAACAAACTGAAAGATAATTGAATTCACAAATGATTTCCTTAACTAAGGTGACAAAAATGTGCATCTGAATGTGAATTGTAATAAAATTTACTCCACTAATCTCGTCTATTTTGGCAGCAAAAAAATGGACATTATTTTTTGACAAGCACAACAAACTTCATGGGTGCTGTAGAAAGTGATAGCCAACACAAAAAACTTTAATCATCTTATACTTCTATGATTAATGGATGATTTAAACAGAGAAGTCAGTCACCAATTAACCACACAAATGAGAAATTTACATAATTTTGTGATCAAATGTTGATTAAGACGACAAAGTCAGTGACTTATTAGGTCTCCCTTACAAAAAATATAGCCACACACGTCGAAGTGAATAAGGTTATAATATCGGAGTACCTGTTTCTTGGTCGCCCACCACTGCTCGGAGGCATGTATGCGATTTCCATTGTTGAGCCCGAACTCAACACCCGTGCAGTTAAGCAACTCGAACAGGAGCTTATGATCGAGCCGCATCACGTTCCAATGGTTCTTAAGCTGGGAGATGGTCCACTTATTCCCGGCCTCACGATTGAACAACGATCGTATTCGTTCCCAGCCCTTCGTCGTGAAACATTTTCCGCTCCGATGGCCTTCCGCCATGGCAAGTTCAGCTGCACCAATGAAAATGCGATGTTCGAAGTCACTCCACCTCACAGATTTCCGGCCAACTGCTTCTGGCGGTGGCTGTTGGGATGCTCCCAGCTCGAACGAATCGTTATTCTCATATGTGTAGCGCTGACAGGTAGCAAGAGCAAAGAATTATTAACTTCAACATTGAAACAAACAACAATTTGCAAGGATTATTATATTATTTCGAACAATGTTACCATGGAGTCCGGGTAGTGTCCATGAACGGGATGTGAAAAATCCATTGCACTGCAGGTGCTGTCCGATGGGGATGAAGAAAGAGGTTGACCCAAAAAATGGTGAGGCGCTTGATTCCAGTGAAGCTCGAATAGGAAGCTTGCAACCGATATCAACGACTGATTCCTCGGTAGCAGGGGCTGTCAAGTGCAAAGAAAATGGTTAATTTGGAGGAAGATGCTACAGCTAATTTGATTTTTACTAGAAGTCAGTGAAAATTGTCGGACCGTGGGCGTGAAGAAGGAGATGAGGGTTTATCACAAAATTGGGGATCGAAGATTCGTAGGAGAGAATGTGGAGTAGCTGGTGGTAGGTGAGAGAAATTACAAGAATAGTTGGGAGGGTAGATGAGTCATTAGGTGCAACGGCTCCTGTACAGGTAAAATGGTACTGTCAAAATATTTTTAGAATTGGATATTTGTTTATCATAAAACACTGTTGTGAATCTTGAAAAATCTGTCACTGTACAAAAAAAAAAAAAAGGGAAACAGACAGAAGCTCATTCGATACAATTTTTTTTTTTTTTAAACGCATTTACAATTTTTTTTTATAACAAAATGGTAGTCAGCGAGATTCGAACTCGGACCACAGCGAGAAATTTCAACACCTTAACCAAAGCCAAAAACATTGTTAACTTTGTTTTTTAATTAACGCTCCTATATATGTATGTGTATATATTATTAATCACGTTTTCAGTTTTTCAATAGAAAGTAAATGTGTATTCAATGTTTTCAGCATTCTCAAAATGAACACTCAAAACACAACACAACACAAATTCAAAATTCAAAACTAAAAATTGAAATACGAAGAGAACGGCATTAACTTTTTTACACGTTAAGAGTATTCATATTTAACACTTTCACATGCAAAATTCAAAGTCGAAACTGAAAACTTAAATGTAAAATCTTACTAAAAATTAGGAATACAAAATTAAAAGTATGTAAATAGAAACATATATACATCTAAAGAATTTAATTGTTATATCCTTGACAGGTAATTAAAGAAAATAGATGAGCTGTGTTGACATCAAAATCAATGCTTAAGTTTATTGGTAACTAGTTAAGTATAACAAAATAGATAGAGATTTGGTTAAGCTAGATTGTTGAGGTTGACGAGACGAGTCTCCGAGGAAAAACTTGATGTTCATGGCCATGATTGGTCTTCATCTCGACGTGTTGTTTGGCAAGGGAGTGGTCAACTTTGATGGTATTATACACGCGACAAAATATTTTTTAGTCAGTTCATGTAAATTTTCGATGAACATGAGGTCATGTTTCCATTACCTTCCACCAATGGAACCATTTCAATGTGACCATTTGATGAAAAGCACAAAGCCTTACTCAAGAATCTATATCTATATCTATATATATATATATAAATAAAGTCTTTATAAAAAATAAACACACACACTTTCCCGCCAAAATGAACGTACTAAATTTGGAAAGATTTTGTAAAAAACATAAGAATTAAAAAATAAATAAAAAATGATTGCATTTTATAAATTGTAATAATTGCAAATGAAATTACACTTTTGAGCACTACATGTATTTTTTGAAAAAAAAAAAAAAAAAAATTGTTTTGAACACTTTTAAATTATATAAAAAAAACTAATGGTAGTTAAAATTTTTTGTTTAAAAACAAAGAATGTGATGTTTTCAATGTAAACATTAGTAATTGAAAAATTGAGAGAAAAAATATGTGTAATTAAAAAGTAGTTTAATAGCGTGTTGTTTACATATATATATATATATATATATATATATAAACAAAGTATTTACCAAAAATAAACACACAGACACACTTTCTCATCAAAATGAACTTACTAAATTTGGAAAGATTTTGTAAAAAACACAAGAATTAAAAAATAAATAAATAATGATTGCATTTTAGAAAGTTTAATAATTGCAAATTGAATTACACTTTTGAGCACTACATGTATTTTTCCAAAAAAAAAAAAAATTGTTTTGAGCACTTTTAAATTATATAAAAAATAATGGTAGTTAAGATTTTTTGTTTAAAAACAAAGAATGTGATGTTTTCAATGTAAAAATTAGTAATTGAAAAGTAGAGATAAAAAGTATGTGTAATTAAAAAGTAGTTTAAAAGTGTGTTGTTTAAAAATATTTTGTCAAATAAAGATGCTTCGTTCCAATTCCAAAAAAGAACAATTTAATTTTTTTTAACAAATTTGTTTTTACTTAATATGATGATTGATTTTAATATAACTATTAATCTTATTGTGTATCATAACTTCTTTTTTTTTTTTGTGAAAAATGTGAAAAAAATTACATCTAAAGTATTCAAGATTCGTAAATTCAAAATTATGAAAAAGTATTCAAAAATATTCTGCTTAATCATAGTGTAACTAATTTGGTAAAGTAATATTAAATTATTTATAAAGATATAAAATTATATCATAAAATGTGTTGAAAAACATTTAAATAACCCGAAAATGATTTTGTTTAAAGAACGAAATATGTTTTAGTTTAAAGAACTTAAGAACATTCCTTATATTTTTTTTATAAGTTTTTCAATTAGATTATATAAAAACATAAATTAAATGACTAATACAAAAAATTTCTCTCAAATTGAATAATTTAATATTTGATTGAATATAATTTTTCTTCATAGGTAATGACAATTGACAAGAGTTAGAAATAATCAATCTCGCATGTTGGAATGTATTTGAAAAATTCTATTTGTAATTATTAGTATTAAAATTATCTTTAAGCATGTGTTCGATAAACTTGCAAAAATGGTTTATAAACTATTTTATAAATCATACAATTTCTCAAACAACTTTTTTAACCATACATATTATTATATTATTTTGAAGTCGGAAAATATGTAATATAGGCGTCAAATCGAATATCTCAACAAAAAGTTTAATACAATACAATAAGTGAGAGCAAACTATAAAAAAATTGTCCGTAAAATCGTCCAAATATTCAAATGTCAAAATTTTACTTTATATTTTTTACTTTATTTTAAATTATATCATTTGAGTTATATAATACTCCGTGTTCAGAAAACATTAAATGGTTCGACCAGAAAGAGGCAACAGGTCAAAGGTCAAAAATTGAATCGGATTGAACCGGGGTCGAATCGATTTTAATTAAAAAAATAAATAATTATTTCAAAGATAAGAAAATTTTCTAAAAAAAATTAGTTTACAAATAAAACGACATTTACTCATTTGGAGTAAAATAAAATAAATAAAAAATATAACCACAATATTATTTACCAATTGAAAGCAAATATAGATTTATGGTTGTTAATTTTATATATTAAAATTTATTTCAAAATAATTTAATATATAATAAAATGATAAAAATATCTTATTTAAAAAAATAAAGTTTAACAAACAAGTAAATAAAAATATTTTTTTTTAAAAAAAAAAGACAAACAATTTTAAAAAGAAAAGATTTTTTTATTTTTTTTTTATAATGATCATAACTTCTTATTTTTTTTATTAGTTTTGTTAATGTTGCATTTCCTATTTTGATTACTCTTTTTTTTTTTTTAAAAAAAAAAATTGAACTTGATAATATTTTGCATTAAAATATTATTATACTATATTTTTATTTGACATGATTGTATAATTAATATATTTTCATAAATTTTGATTAAAATCACTATCATTACTATATTCTCGTGCGTCGCACGAGTGAAAATACTAGTATAGGTAAAATAAGAAATCAAGAAAATCTATAGAGGGGTGGGGTGGGGGTAGGGGTGACATATGCCAACCCCTCACTTCCACTAACATATTCCAAACATATAAACAATTGTAAAGTGAGATTTCTAATCAAATTATCACACAACACACTCGCTCACTCCTGTTCTGTTCTGGAATTCAATTATTCCTTCATTTCTTTACAACTAAAGTAAATGCCAGCTCTATTCACAAAATAGATGCCCCTTTATCAACTAAATTCAGCTACAGACAACAAATTCCTTCTAAACTAACACAAACACTTTCTCTCTTTTTAGTACCTCTATTCATCATTCCTAACCAATCTTTAATAATAATTCTTCAATTATTACACTACTACTAGCTATTTGTTAATAATAATAATAATAATCTTCTTCTATAGGTTGATCTTGATTCTTGTGCTTCTCTATCTCAAAGTCCCTCCAAATGTAGGATTCCAAAAATCAGCTGTTGTTTCGTGTGTGACGGGGAAAGTGCTAGAAATCGGTACTAAACATAGTCCTCGGCTTTTAAGATCTTGCGCCCGTCCTTGATCTGGATCGTTGGATTTATCCGAGTTCTGCAGAATATAATAAGAAAAATGCTGTAGAACATTGGATAAGTAAATTAGCTTCATTCACTAGAAGCAAAGATGAAATGAAATTGAATACCTGCTGGTGCTGTATGGGAGCACTACTTTTCAAATATGGGGTACTTAACACCTGATAATGTACACAAGAACACTTATTTAGGCAGCCTCGAGTCTACAACTTTAAAATGCAATCAACCTTAATTAAACTGAAATAAAGTTTATCTTTACTCTATCCTTTATTACTTATCTCCAACTCAAAACTTTAAATTTTACATCAAATAAAAATTATTTGTTATTTTTCCTTTTTAACTTATTTTTTATTATTATTTTATTTGAATTATTTATCTTACCATTAATTTAGTTATCACATGTACCCTTTTTATACATTAATCGAACATTTTTTTTTTAAAAAAAATTAATTTGAGCCAATGTACCCCCATAATCTTTACATTAATGGAGCAATTTTTTAAAATTGATTTGAGCCAAAACAAAGTAAAACCAAACAAGCCCTTCCCCAAAAAAAAAAAAAAAAAAAAAAGCAGTTTTGGAGCCCGCGGGTTAGAGAAGAGAAGGACGGCAAACTCAAGAATTTTGCTGTTTTCACGTCCGGCATCCCCGTTACAACAAATTACTTATAATACCGATTTAATGTGGTTAAGTAGTTGTATATTATATATATACACACACACTTACATTGACTTGATCATGGAGATGCTTTATATATTCAATAGCTTCAGAAAGCACGGATGCCGTATCAGTCTGAGAAGTAAAAATTTTACTTTTAATCAACGTGAAAAAAAATTATCTTAATTGACAGAAACTTTTATCTTTGACAAAAAGTAATAAAGAAAATTTTTGAAGTTACCTTTCCGAAAGGCGAAACTAATTGTTGAAGTGCAGTGACTCTGTCCCCCATCTTCTCTTTCCTTACCTAATCAAGACAAAACAAGGCTAAATGTTCTTATTTGTTTTTATGAATGAAAAGAAAAAGTGAAACTTAAAACATTATCTTCTTCAAAACCTACTATGCGTATACCTTAAAAGCTGGTAAAGGTGATGGTGTTTCGCTCCGAGTTCTCTTATTTGATGTTTCTGTCTTGCTTTTCTTCGTTATCATGCCGACATCTCGAGTTTCCACTGTGATCTTTGGGAAAAATAGACACAATTTTTTGCAATTAATGAAAAAATATTAAAGGGAAAAAGCCTAGATGATCAGCAGCATATATATATATATGCAGGAATATATTAAAATACCCTATTAGTTACCTTCGGTTTTTCTTCAAAGGGCGGTGTTGGAAGTTGCGGTTGTTGGGACGGAAAGAAGCGTGGTCGAACGTCATTCATGGCAGCCGCAGATGCATTCCAGAAAGGAGTGTTGTTGGTGAAGTGTAGCTGGCCTGAGGATGGCTGTTTTGGGGCAGGTGCCCTCAAAAAAGGCAGAAATTTAGACCACGAAGATAACTCGCCCGTGCTGGCTCCATAGCTGGGTGGATAAGGTCCACGATAATTCATGGCCGGATTTTCATACGTGGATTGATGGGACTGATTATCTGATAATAATAAGCCATAGGCAGCAGAATCCATTTGAAAACTTCCTCCAGGAAAGCCCTGGTTAATTTGCTTAAAATCATTCATATTTGAAGAATCCTCAGCACTGCCGGAATATATTTTCTGCCTGGTCCACTGGTTTTGAGAAGATGCTCCCCCAGCTTCTTGCTGAAAGTTCGTATCTTCTTGAAGCATAGACTTTTCACTTCTACTGTCCAAATTAACCCAAAAATATAATCCAAGTACAAATTCTATATTTTCATGCAAGAGAGAAAGCACCAAGAAATTAAAATTCATTAAACTACTTACAGTAAAGAGTGATTCCAATTCATTCCTTGAGAAGGAAGGCCTAATCCCATCATTTGTAAATTGGGATCCCGCTCTTGCAACTTGTTGGTAAATGGAAAAAGTGATGAAGAATCCATGGAATTAGACCTTTGCTTGATCTCGGACATTTCTGTCTGCCACTCAAAGGTTGATTTTTTGTTGTTATTTAACGTCGTAGAAATCGAAGATTGTGTTGATGAAGTAGTGTTAAATCTGTTTCTTGATGCATCCCACCAGTTACCAGTACTGCCTAATTGAAATTCATCCGCCATGGCTGCTGCCTGCCGCTGCTAAAAAGCTCAACTCCTTTCCTCTTTCAATCACTTGATTATTTTCTATCTTTCTGAGTCAGATGCTTATGCTTCAAACCTCTTTCTCTTTTTTAACTTTCTCTCTAGCTTTGATGTCCTTGGCTTGAATTTATAAAAAGGAAATAAAACCGATTCGCAGCATCTGTTATTTATAATATCAAGCAAAGGAATAAACGGCTAGAATTTGGTTGACTTGCTAAGACTGATTATTAGACAAATGAAAAGAAAGGTACATTTTATTTGGCAATTTTTGGTACGTTGATGTAACAACTCCACAAAATGTTTCAATTTTTATCAATATAATTTATCAAAATTGTGCATATTAACATGTTTAAATTTTTAGATGACGAACAACTTTGCTGGGAATTCGATCCATCGAAGAAAATATTAATTGGCTGGTCACAAACTATCAAAGTGTTGGAGGAGTGAAGATTATAAGGTGATGGAGGTGGCAGGGACGGTGAAGATGTGATGGTTCTTCTTTGTCTTCTTTGATATATAGTGAAGATCGGTTGTAATTGAATCCTAATTGATTAGTGAGGTGATCAGTGGGATGGGCCGGGTTATTGATTTATAAATAGAAAATCGATTTATTTTAATACTAATTATGAAAAAAATTTGAATTAAACCTAATTTTTGTATATATAATTAACTAGCTGATAAATCTTGTTTTGAATTATAAAGTTCGAAAACATGGACGAAGTGTAATTTTCACTTTTTGTTCCTACTCGATCTAACTATTTAAGTATATTAGTAATTAAATCGACTTTTGAGCTCATGTAATTGGAAAAAGGGTACACGTCATATCCACGAAAATTCTAGCCTGTATGCATCAAATTGTGTTAGTGCAAATTAAATTAAAGCTTTTAAGGATTCAATTATTTTGAGCAAATCATTTGTTATTAGGATTAATGGTGGTTTTACTTTTGTCACATATGTAGAGTTTATATTGTTTATCACAAGAAATTATTTGGAAAAATGTGATTGTATAATTTCCACGATGAAAGGTATTTATCATAAAAGTTGGTGAACTCTAATTTCATTCTTATGCAAAACAATAAGGGTATGTTTAATTGGAGGGTGGAAAAGGAAAATGAAAATCATTTTCCATGGAAAATATTTTTCTATCTCCACTCAAAGAAAATAAATTCAAGGATTTTAAGAAAAATTCTCACTTTTTGACCTTTGAGGGAAAATAATTTCCATGGAAAATTTGCCAATCAAACACCTGAAGATGGAATTTAACTAGAAAATATTTTATTTTCCATCTTTTCTCATACAATCAAGCACACCCTAAATTAAATTCCATTTCCACTAAATTTAAAACATTATTTAAATTCTTTTCCATACTAGAATGTTTAATGCAGATCATCGTTGCTAATTATTATTATTATTATTATTATTATTATTATTATTATTATTATTATTATTAATCCATGACTCTTTGCCTATATGTTCTATTAGGATATAACATAACATTGTTCATGTGTATGTATCATTAATTATAAAATACTTAAAAAAAAAAAGATGTATCACAAGAATATATTTACAGATGTGGTTATATATAATTTTCACAACAAATGGAAATTTTTGTTAAAGTTGGTGAATCTGCTTAATAAATAACAAAAAATAATTCTTACTCTCAATAATTTTGTGATTGAATCCGTAAATATTTCTTCCACTAGAGCGTTGCTATCTGATAGGTAGAAGAATTTGACTACAAAATTATGCTTGCCTCTTGGAGTGAAGTGGACTATCGGACAAAAAACTACGTCTATTTCCCTTACTCTCATGTCCCTAGTATAAACCTCGAGTCACGAAACTTTTCCAACTCAAAATATCCAGCCAGTCAGAAACTATATATTCATTCAAGTACCATTACATGAATTAGGCGGCTACCTAAAGTTCTAGGATTTTATCAATCACTTTGAATATTAAAAATATCACAAGGAATTAGTGAAAGAATAACTCAAACTCTTATATATGTTGATTATATTTTTTAAAATTTATTTGATATGGGATTTTTGTTATTAAATTGACTTATCTCGAAAGTTGGTGATGAAATCATCATTTGCCAAATGAAGAATTGTGAATCAATCACATTGAAACATGCATCCACTTGAAATCTTGAAAATTATGATGGAAGAACACCAAAATTGGAATCAAAAGACAGGTGATTAAATGTTGTCTTAAAAGTACATTTGCTCCATCTCGACGAATTAATCAAACTCGCAAACCATATATTTATTAAGCACAAATAATAGATGGAAGAGGAACAAAGAGCAATTGAAAATGAGTATATTTTTTTGTGGAAATGATCTCTATATTTAATGGATGTTCTCTCTTGTTTTTTATATGATAAAATGATCAATATAACATCTTTTATATAGTAGTTGATCCACCTTTTACGAAAGTACACATCACTTGAACAAAAGAGCACCTTTTAGTGCCAAAAAACCAACTTATGCACCAAAAGATGCTTCTTCGGAATAACCATGCGCACACCTAATTTAAATTTTTTTTTACAAAATAGATTATCGTGTGATTGCTTAAGCCAAGGCCATGAGATCGCATGACCTTTCAATTTTTCGATTTTTCTCATTCGTTTGTCTTCTTTTCAATACCTCTTTGTATTGATTTAATTTTGTACTTTATCCATGATCTTTAAATATTTGAACAACCATTTAAAAATAATAAATTTTCAACAATTTGTATCTTAATATGATCACACAAGATAGTGGCTCAATTGAACCAATCAATCTTGAATTTGATAAAAATCAAGCTTTTAGCAATCAAATAGGGGCAATATCAAGACTTGTGGTTTCATCTTAAAATATTAAGGCTTCGTTCTCTTTGACGTTTTCCAGCCGTTTTCCGTTTTCCATTTTCGAAAACGCGGAAAACGCGTTCTCTTGCGCCGTTTTCGGAAATAATTTCGAAAACGTTTTCAAAATTTGTAAAGGAAATGGAAAACGTGAAAATCACGTTTTCCGCGTTTTCCGAAATTTATAACTATTAAGTGGAAAACGCGGAAAACGCGCGTTTTCCACTTAAAAAAAAAAAATTAAAATTAAAAATTAAAATAATCAAAAAAATTTGAAATTTGTCATTTTTAATTATATTATTGGTCCATAATTTTCAAAACTTGTCATTTTAATCCTCAAATTTTGAGATTTCTTTCAAAAATACCCTAATTTATTTGCAACTTAGGTCCCTCAACTTCAGATTTTGCTGCACATTAGTTCACAAATTTTACTTTTCTTTCATTTTAGTCCTTCTCGTATTTGCTTTATAGGTCATTGTCTTCAAACATGTATAACTTTTGATGTACAATTTCGAATTGTACTCTATTTTTTGCGTCGAACTCCAAATTCAACCATCTTTCTGATGATGTATCATGTGCTTAATTATTAAACATTTTTTTTACTTTTGTATTGTAGACACTTATTTTGTAAGAGCATTATTAATTAACGTAAATTGATATTTACAAATTTTATTGAAACTTAAATTTTAAACATTATGAGTGCTTACTAGAAGGATGTATATATATAAAGTATTAAATGGAACGATTACTTTAGAAGGGCAATATGAATTTTTGAACTTTTTTTGTATAACCAAATTGTGTGATAGGGGTTATTTCATTTATTTTTGTTGTGCAACTCAAATATGACATATTTATTTCATTTATATTCACAAATAATATAATTACAAGTATACAGAAATAATTTTCTTCAAAATTTTAAACAGAACGCGTTTTCTAGCTTTTCATTTTCGAAAACAGTTTTCGGAAATAACAAATCAAACGCATTTTCAGCAATTTCGAAAAAAGTCACAGAAAATGGAAAACAGAAAACATTTTCGAAAATGAAAACAGGAAACTGAAATACAAAGAGAACGCAGCCTAATATTGTTAAGAATGGTCACTCAAATCTTTATATATTTACCTATATTTTGATAATTACTTGATGAGTGATTAATCCCTTAACAAGTTTGCGGCTAAGAGCATCTCCAATGCATTTCGTGAATTGGGGCTGACGTGACAATAAAATAAATGAACTTCTAGAAAGTGCGGATAAATACACGGAGAAGTAAAAAATGTACTCCCCAATGGTTCCTTCTATATTTAAATAATATTGTTTATGTGGCATTTTTTATTTAAAATTAAAATTAATTACTATGCATAAATTGAACTTTATCTACAGGATTTTTCACTGTATAAAAAGTCCAAATAAAAATAATTTCTATCATAAAGCCTGATTGGCCAACATCCTTATTTATAATAATTAAATAATTAAAAAATAAAAGTTAATGCTGAGTCAGCATGTCTCACGGAGCGTCTAGATGTAGACTTTCCACCCCCACAATGTCTATTTTTTTAGCGCTACATCAACCTAACATCCTAATCCACGTTGTGCATTGGAGATGGATTTTTATCATATTCCGTCTATTTGGTGATGTGTCATGTATATTTCCCAAATCAACGAAATGCATTGGAGATGCTCTAATACCTGGTCAATATTTTAATATTTAATTTATGCATTTGTTTGATTCTCATTATTTTTCATTAAAAATATAATTTTTCTACAGTAATCAATCTCAATCATAAAAAAAAAATCAAATCCACAATTTTTTACGTTTTAAACCACTTTTTAACCATTAAAATTTCAAAATTCAAACTATAATTTGAAAGAATGGGAATTAATCAAAGACTATGTAAGATTTATTACTTAACACACCTGGCAAGGTGTAAAAAATCGATCAACTATTAAGAGAGAGAGTCAAAACTTAATTGATTATAATTTTGGTATTTATTTCATGTAGGTTTATCCTTAACAACATGAACCTAAATCATTTCTTTAAAAAAATAAAATAAAATAAATAAGTAAAATAAAATAAAAAATTGTTTTTTTTATTAACTGCATGTAATTATTACCTTCTCTCCGTATACCTTTGTTTAGTAAAATTGTTTACAAATTTCTTTATAAACGAACATATGATAACATTTTATTGATCAATTTTTTAAAAGTCAATAATTTTGGTTGGTCAATGATTCTAGTCTATCATTTTTTACTTTTCAAAAAAATGAACCAACGAAATGTTGACATATCACATTTTATAAACAATATTTAGAAGCAATCATTTATAAACGATTTTATTTTTATGTTTCGAGGTGAAAGGGAACAGTTGAGAGAAAAAATGTACGTAGTTAAAAAGTAATTTAGAGAATTGTGTTGTTGAAAAACATGTTTTTTTATGATTTTCCAAACAGAGGTTAGTTAACTTAAAAATTTAGGTGGCATTCTGTTTGTATTTTATTTTGTATTTTCATTTTCGAAAATGTTTTATGTTTCCTATTTTTATTTTTGTTTTCAAATTTGTTGAAAACGCGTTTGGTTTATCATTTCTAAAAACTGTTTTTGAAAATAAAAAACTGGAAAATACATTTTGCACTACAAGAAAATCACTCAACAGCGACGACGTTTGTCGTCGCTAAAAGGCAAAAAATCATCTCTATTGCTCAATAGCGACGACAAAGTCGTCCCTAATAGTCGTCGCTTTAGGTCCGTGGCTGATTCTAAATAGCGACGACACAATCGTCTCTATTGCTTCAGAGTCTATTGCGACGACTTTTAGCGACGACTTTGTCGTCTCTAATAATTAAAATATTTTATTAATTTTTTTTTGATGACTTGCTCCACCTACCCAATTTTGACCCGATCCAAATTTCGACCCGACCCGCCAATCCAAGCATTTTGTTTAATTCCTATGATATATATGTGCATTATAGGATTCTAACCCTTGATCAAAGGGTTATGTGGCATTATCTAAACCATTAGGGCAACTCAATTCTTGTGTTTGTTTTTGTTTTAACTAATATATATTAGTTAGAAAATTGTATAAATATATAGTAAGAGAATTAAAAAAAAAATTTGAACAAAACTAAATATAATATTTTAACTAATATATATGTATAAAAAAAATTGAAAATTAGGGACGACTTAGTCGTCGCTAATATATAGTATTAGAGACGACTATTAAAAGTCGTCGCTAATACTATATATTAGAGACGACTAAAAAAGTCGTCGCTAATTATGTTAGGACGACAGGAAAGTCGTCGCTAATACCTACCATATTGCGACGATATTTTTTTGCCGTCGCAATTGTTTCTGGTATTAGGGACGACTTTTATGAGTCGTCGCTAATAGTTGGTGTATTTGTGACGACAAAATTGTCGTCGCAATAAGGTGGGTATTAGCGACGAATTTTTTCTGTCGTCGCTAAATTTTGTCGCTGTTGCGCTAGTTTCTTGTAGTGTTGTTTGAAATTTGCAGAATACTGCTTAAACTATTTTTAATTAATTTGCTTGCAGAATATTATTGGCTCAAACTCAAATTTCCTTTCACAATACACTGAAAGCATGGTTATCTGCAACACACTAATGTGAGCACTAAGAATCTATATTAACACAGATTGGTCACGTTCGAAATTTGATGAAGCTCTGGTTCTATTAAAATCAAAAAAATGTAAGTTCTTTCAAAATCACCAGGATCCATTTATCAAGACATTTTTTGAAATATAACTATAAGAATTCTCACTTAATTTTTTTTTGTAATATTGATATTGAATTCAATAAAACTTTATTTAGGCTTAGTTTCAAGTTAAGATAATTCTCCAAAAAAAAAAAAACTTTATTTAGGCTTAGTTCCAAGTTAGGATAATTATAAAAAAAATAAAAAATTTATTTTAAGCTTAGTTCTAAGTTAGGATAATTCTTTAAAAAAAAAAAATTCAAAATGCGTTTTCCGCATTTTGAACATTTTTTGTTGAAATACACACAAAACGCCCAAAACGAAGTTTTGGGCGTTTTTGTTTTGTGTACATTTTTTTTTTTCCAAAATACGTTTTCGAAGATAGTAAAGAGAACACGTTTTTAGTATTTTCGAAAATAAAAACAGAAAACGACCTCAAAATAGCAAAGAGAACTGGGTCTTAGCATGTGTTCAGTAAAGAGAGAAAAACGGTTTATAAATTACACAACTTTTTAATCATATATTCTCTCTCTCCAATTTTCAACCACTAATTTTTATCTAAAAATCATAAAAAACCAATTTATTATAAATTAAGCAGTGTTACCAAACGGAGGTATAAAAAAAGTAAAATTCATTAGTAAAAAATAGTTTCATAGATTCTGTTGACCAGTGTTTAGAAAATCGAAAATCAGTTCGAATCGAAAAAGGCAAGCAGTCAAGGGTCAAAAGGTCCAATCGAATCGAATCGATTTCAATTAAAACATCAAAAATTATTCCAAAAATCACAAAAATTTCTAAAAAAATAAGTTATTTTACAAATAAACTAATATTTACTCATTTAGAAAATAAAATTATACTCAAAAGTAGCTTAAAACAATTAGAGAGAAAAAAATGAAAATCGAGTTTTAAAAATCGGTTGAATCGTCTGGATTTTTTCCGACCGATTTTTAAGGCTAACCGAATTGATTTTCCAGTCGATTCTCGATTTTTCCAATCGGTCCGATCTAATTTTCTAAACATTAATTTTGACAAATCAAATAACTTGAAGTACAAACATTAAATTTTATACGGTTTAAAAGTATAATTAGAAGCAAAGTTAGTTGAAGGTATAAAAATAATAGATTCTAATGGCGTTGAATTACTTGAATGGGCTAAATCGTTCAATTTCAAAGTTTCTCTTTAGCCTTCGTTCGACAATTGTTGATTATAATCAATATAATTTTTAACACCATTTTTTAATCAAATATTTTTCTCTTCAATTTTTAATCATATATCTTATCTAAAAAATATAAATAACATGAATCATGAGATCTAACAATTGTCGAACACCCCTTAATTTGCCGTGGTATTAGTCAATTCTATATTATGAAAATAATAACCTATGGAAAAAGATAACTGAGTGGAAGGTGGCGGCGGCAGACGGTGATTGGGAGCAAGATGGAAGAGTGACACCCAATCGATGGCCTCACCTGTGTGTTTGACCCATGTTTTCTGATTTTGAGAAAATACTAGAGTCAACGAGAATGATCCACACGGTAAGCACGCGTCTGGGTGCAAGGTCCCTGATTAACATAGGAGTGATGAGTCAGAGCCCATAAGCCACGGTCAGTGGCCCAAAATTTCCTTTACTAAAAGCCTCCTTCAATTAAAAAAAAAAAAATTGTCTATAAATTTATTTATAAACGACGATGTATTAATATATAATTTATTTTTGTTAAAAAGCGAAAAATGATATAAGGAAATATTTGAAAAGCTAAAATTATTTACTTTTTTAAAAATAATTCAATAAGATATTATCATGTGTCAACAAAATTTATGAACAAATATTTAGCCTCTGTTTGTTAAAATTTTGGTGTTTAAAAACATGTTTTTTTATTTTTCTAAGTAAGATATGTGGTTGAAAAGTGGAGAAAGAAAATATGTGTAGTTAAAAGATGATTTGAAAAATTGTGATGTTTAAAAACTTTTTTTTTTTTTTTACTTTTGCCAAACAAAGACTTACTAAACAGAGGATTCATCATTCATCCGATTCGATTGCTATAATAATGCGTTTATAAATAGACTTTTTGTGTATACATAGGATTGAAAAATAGTTAAAAATGTATGTGATTAAGAGCTTATTTGGTAGTGTGAAAATTCTCACATCAACTTTTCAAAATCAATCTCAACCATTCATTCTTAGTTAACCTCACAGTTTTTGAGTTTTTAAATATTTTTAAACCACACATTCATCAAAATCCTAAAAAATCACAAAAACTTCTAAAAATCACATTACCAAACATGACTATTTGGTAAAGTTTGTTTATAAATGATCACGTGATGTTGCCACGTCGCTCTTTATGAACAATATTTATAAATAACCGTTTATAAACGGTTTACCAAATAGGGGCTAAAAATGGTTTGGATGAGTGTATTTAAAAAAATAAAAAAATTATTAACAAGTATACCAAATATGGATTTAAAAAATGATTTGAAGAAATGTGTAAAATAAAAAAGAAAAGAAACTTCATTAATAACATTTTTTCTTTCTAACATTCTCATAGATTAAATTCGTATTATATAATTTCGAGTAGAAAAATCAAAGTAATTTTATTTTTTTAAATTCCACACAACTTCTTTAGCTAGAAATAAAGTGAATAGGTAGAGATATCACCTTTTTATATTGTAGAAAATATTATTCGACTCTATTCGGTATTATTTATGTTTTTAAGGTAAAATGTATGGTTAAAAGTGGGAAGGAAAAATGTGTGTTGTTAAAAAGTAATTTGAGAAATTATATTATTTATAAATTGATTTTATATATTGTAATAAATGCGTTAAAAATAGAGGTTTAAACAACCTCTGTTAGGCGTATTTCCTTAAAAAAAATATGTAGGGTTAGAAATTGATTTGGGGAATTATGTAGTTTAAAATTGGTTTATAAACCATAATAATTACATTCCCGAATGGAGGATTATGCACTAAATATATCAGTTTATCTACAAGTTGTACATTTTATGTTGTTATCATTGCATCAACACCTTATTTTCACCTGAAAAAATAAGTGTCAAGCAAATTCTTATTATAAATTCTAAATTCAGATGAAATATTCGCATCTCTTACAATCAACAACTTAGTTCCTTGTCATTGGGGCATAAGCAATTTGTTTAACTTCACATCAGCCCCAAGATATCATTTCATACACTTCGATGGCACACGTTCTAACACATAGAGTATATCATATACACGAATCATAAATCTTTACTAAATGTGATATTGGATGTGTGAAAAAAAAAATCGTTATCATTGTTCAATCAACTTATAAATTGGTTAATGCGTGAGGGTTAGATATTGTTATTTCTTATGTTTTGAAATTGCGACACAATTTTCTTGATAGTGTCTACTAAATCGGGAAAGGAATATTACCAATATTTGTTAAGAATTGAATAGAATTGAATAGAATAGAATGGTTATATACAAACGATTGCTTTTTTTTTAATTTTTTTAATTATAATTATTTGCATATAATCCCACAAGTTAGATAATTTTCGTGTGATGTGATTGAATCTTAAGAAATGTACCAAGTGGAACAAATATCTATCTATATGTTGAAGTCATAAATCAATTATTTTTACCCATCTCAACTGCAATGATTTTGGAGGTTGACTTCTCGAAAGTCAATATGTGGCATAATGATCTACATGCGTTTATTTGTTTTGATTTCAACAGAAGTTTTGAAAAGTTTTGACGTTTTACCTTTTTATTTTGTTTTTTATTATATTTTGTTGAAATTTTTAAAGTGAGCTTACACGTTTTAAGTCATTTTATTTTTGGAATTAATTAATCTCAAGTGGTATATCCAATCTGGCTTAAGCCTAATCGTGCTCATATTAACCTCTTTTTTACTAGTTGTTATCCTAATCTTCAACTATCTTTTCATTTACCTATGAACGACTTCTAAATTTTGTCTTTTTAACAATCGATCAACAAAATTCTACTGCTCATTGGAATATAAGATTCGAGTACTTTTCTTCTGTGACTTTTTATTTTTATTCTTTCGCAATAGTCAAAAGATTAATTAATTAGCTTCTGTTTGATAAAAGTGTTTTAAACTTGTTTATAAATAACGCATTTCTCAAACATCTTTTTAATCACACATTTTTTTAAATTATCTTTCAACCACATATTTTATCTCGAAAACACAAATTCTTTATTTACAAACAAATTTTTTTACTAAACTGATGTTTATGATATTTTTTATTATTATTATTTGATTCATTTCATCACTATATATTTATTAAAAGTATCAATTCAACTTAATTCTTCACAACTAAAAAAATAAAAAGATAATATTACGTTTTTACCAAAAAAAATCCCCAAATAACTTGTTGAAAAATTTTCAAGGAGATATAATTAAAATTAGTACATATGCTTAGCTTGAGATCCATTACCAATATTAATATGTCCCATCTTTGCTTGCTTACTTGCTACTCTCTAAATGCGATTACTCGTATAAACGCAGATCTATGTCTGTTAATACTTTACTCTGTGTGCTCAAAAATATTATATAATCAAACTTGAGCACAGAAAATCAATTTACATAAATAATATTTCAAAAAATAAATATATGATC
The DNA here is from genome assembly GCA_963555705.1 of Ligustrum vulgare. Lineage (NCBI taxonomy): Eukaryota > Viridiplantae > Streptophyta > Magnoliopsida > Lamiales > Oleaceae > Ligustrum > Ligustrum vulgare. The sequence goes on along the minus strand of OY743175.1, from coordinate 61,892,213 downwards.
ATCTAAAAAATTGGATAAAAAAATAACAATCTAAGATGTCTGAAACTTAAACATGAGTCTTATAAACATCTTAAACCGTCGATTCATAATTCATTTTGCACAATAAAATGGTATCGAATGTTAATGTGTTTTGCTGTCTCATGCACTGGGAAACATTAGCATAAGCAAGAGTAGCAATGTCATCACAATATAGGTTAATTGGCTTAGAATCCCATGCGACAATTAATGCCAAGCTCTTATAGGAGCATATTCAACTAGACATCTTATTGGACGAGGTAGAGCAAGAAAAAGACTCCAAGTTCATAGTTGATATGCTATACAAGTTTGTCTTACTATAGGAAGGGAAAAACGTATAACTTGCAAAGTAATAAAATTTCATATCGGATAAAAATAAAAATATTGACCAATTTATAAAGGTTCGAGCTACTCTCTTAACAAGGTTGACCTTTTAAGTAAACAATTTTGGAGAATTAATTTCTTCGTATGTTTCATTATATATGAATAATACAAGAATATATAAAATGGAGTTTGAGATATACACGGAATATGTATCTCCTAAGAAAGGAAACTTAAACTAAAATTATTACAACCAGTCAACCATAATATCAAAGATTACATGAGTGATTCACTCTATCATGTTGATTTGGTAGAGCTTATGGTGAGCCTCAAATTTTAACATGATATCAGAGGTCGGAATTAAGTTCCAACGAGTAATTTGATCCAATTAAGACTTAAAAATATAAGCACACAAATTTCAAAATTGGCTAATTTATAAAGGTTTGTAATACTTCTCTTAACAATGTTGACATTTTAAGATAAAACCACAAATCTTAACACAACCCTTGTCAATGGCAAACCTAATGCATAGTAGCAAAGCATATAATTAACTATCCATATGAAGTATATATAGAAGTATTCATTTTACGACTTTCTAATAAGCAAGACTGGCTACTTAGACTAGAACTTGTTTAGAAGTTACTAACCCAACTGCATAGCATATGTCAAGTTTAGTAGACATCATAATTAATATACTACTGAGTACTGACTATGCCAAAACTCATAACTTTTTTCTTTTTCATGTTATAAGTGCAATTGGATTTGTAAAATCATTCAAGAAATTTCATAATTATGTAAGACGTTTCTAAGCAAATTGAAAATTTTCTTTGAAGAGTCTCCAAGAATCACAACTTCGCGTACATAATTTGCTTCATCTTTTAATCATTATCAACCAATATTAGTTTACAAACAATAACACAATCACCCCTCACCTTTGTTGATTTTGCATTTATGTTTCAAACTTTTTCGTTACATTCTTATGAACCTTCAAATTGGACCGTGTTGGGTCCATCTGCGAGCAGCGCAGAACCCTTTCTCATCCAAAATGATAAATTGAATGATTTTGTATCCATAGCCAAAGCATGATATCATATTTACATCATTAAACATATTCGTTTTCTGCTCGTTTATTATTTTTTGGAACATGGATCGAGAAAGAAAAAAAAAATGTGAGGATTTCTTTTTACAAAGCTTCATAATGATGACGTGAAGAAAAAAGTAAGTAAGTTGGGCCCACCCATAAATTGTCTTTCCATACTCTCATGATTGTGTTTGCTACACGGGCTTGTATCAAACAAAATTTTTGGGCTTGGCCCAAAGGATAAATAAATGAGGAAATTACTCTAGTAAAAATTACATCTATCCATACATTATAAAAACTAATTTCATAAATAAGATCAAATTTGTATTATTTCAAATTTCAAGTGCTAATTAAACATTTTAATTTTAATTTTAATTCTAATTTTAAATTTAATATTAATATTAATAAAATTAAAATAAAATTATCATATGCATCTATCTCCATATATACATATGAAACCCTAATTCTCCTCACTCAACACGTTCTCTCTCTCTCTTCCTCCGCCTTCTCTTCCCTCACACCAGCACACTCTCTCTCTCTACAAACTCTCTCATCGCGCCTCCACCCTCTCTGGTAAACCACTCACCGCCCCTCCCTCTATTTGGCGAACTCACTCACCGCGTACAGGAGGTTTCAATTTCAGCGTCGCCAGGAATAATAGTTGTTACTGGACACAATTTTGATTTCGACATCTCCGGGAATAGCAATTGCTGCTGCGCACAGTTTCGACCTCGACTTCACCGGGGATGGTTGGCGAACATTCTCAGATCTGGAGACAGGGGTCTTTAATGTCAGATCTAGTAGTTCGAGTCACAGGTTTTGATGTTGGTGGGGTGGTGCTATGGTGTTGCGGTGGTGGGTGAGGCTGTGGTGTAGCGGTGTGGTGATGCGGTTGTGGTGGTGGTTGTGGTGTGGCAGTCTGGTGGATGCGATGGTAGTTTTGGTGTGGCAGTCTAGTGGATGCGATGGTGCATTGGCATTCGGAGATGATGGTGGTTGGTGGTGGTGATACTTTGTGTGTTGCAGTATAGTGATCTAGTGAATGCTGACTGCAATTTTTTTTTTTTGTGGCGACGACGTTGAGGCGGTGGTGGTGGGCCGCGACGTTGGGATGGTGGTGGTTTGTGAACTAATGGTGGTGAGAAGGTGATGTGGGAAAGTTTTCGGATATACTGTGACCTAATAATTAATAAATGAATTGTGGCCTAATACGATGGTGGTGGTTTGTGAACTGATGGTGGTGAGACGGTGGTGTAGGCAAGTTTCTAGATATACTGTGACTTAATAATTAATAAGTGAATAGTGACTTAATAATATGATAATTGTGACTTAAAAGATTGGTGACCTAATAATTTGATAAGTTGTGACCTAGAAATAACATGAGATTGATTAATTTAAAACTTGTGACCTTACAATTATTTGTGACTTGATAAAAATGTTATTTTGACCTACTATTTTGATAAATCGTGACCCTAAAATTATTTGTGACTTAAGCAATTTACATTTTGTAACCTGAATTTATATTGTATTGTGACCTGAATTTATATAATTAATAAAAAAATCAAATTATTTAATTTAGTTAAACAATTTTATCTACAACTTGATTTTTGAAATTTTTTAAGTTATATCTTAAAATTGAAATTGTGTATAGTAAACATATTATATATGTATTTTTCCCTCTAGTCTACCCACCATTTTATTATCCATGATTCTAATTTGGATTAATTAGACTCCACACTAATTTTATTTAGGAAAATTTACAAAACTTCCTAGACGTAATGAGTAGAAATTAAAAAATACATAATTTTGAAACTATTTATAATATTACAGTATTTCACTCCCCCAATTTAGAAAAATACTAACTCTCTGTTTGGAAAATTAGTTTTTAAACATGTTTTTTATCACACAATTCCCCAAATTACTTTTTAACCACACCAATTTTCTCTCTCCACTTTCAACCACACATTTTACATAGAAAACATAAAAAAATGTTTTTAAACAAAAAAAAAAAATTAACAAACAGAGGCTAAATTTTATGAGAAAATGTATTAGTTAATTGACATCATTAATTATGGAACCTATTATTTAGGGATGGTTACTTTTGATTTAGAAAATTAAACTAGGGATGTGATCACCTTTAAAATAAAATAATAATATGAAAGTTACAATTATTAAATTAATTTAATAATGTGGGAAATCATCTTCTAAATCGGACGTGATATTAAAGTGTTTGTAATATCATTGTATGTTATGGTCTCCAACTGTTCGGAAGTGTTGTAATATTATAGTACAAGTAATATCGTGGTGTTTTATTGCCTACCATGTATAATAATGTCGTAATATTACAGTGCTGCAATAATAGCTTAATTCATGAATTTGATGTGATTACTAAGCATTACGGATGCGGTAATAATATATATCATGTAATATTACAGGCACGCGTACATTCTATTTGACACATCGTCAATTCTATTACGAAAGTTAAGTTAGTGACTAACGTCCACCATTTTGATAAGTTTAGTAATAAAAAAATCGACATTTTAAAGTTTAGTGACCATTCAAAGATGTAGAGATAGTTCAGTAATTATTGAGAAAATTAAATAATAAGATCAGTGACTAGTCGAAGGCGTTTACATAAATTGAGTGATAAAGATCAATCCAACACATACCATAATTTCAGTGAACATTCAAACAATTAACTCCAATTTCTTTCCTAATCTCGTCTCCTCCTTGGACTACTACGCAGTACGTGAGAGGAGATTTTCACTGTGTTTCTCGAATTTCTTTCTACTCACTCTCTCGCCTTTAACGCCGATAAAGCAATTGCCCATTCTGGCCACTAACGCTGATAAAACAACTTTGATTTGAATCAAGTGTTCAACTGTCTTCTTTTTCCAAAAGGAGAACTCGAAATATACAAATCAGAGATTCATAGGTAACTCTTTTGCCCATTATTTTTTATTTGTTGTTTGAAGGAAATTAATTGAAATTATTGTGCAAAAGAGATTCAAATCTAGCGTACTACTCTCTAGTTTTCGCAGCACTTAGACCTCTGATTGTAAAAAACAGAGTTAATTATTTTATTCTCTGTTTGTTTAATACCGTTTTCCACATCTGACCTAGGTTGGTTGAGGAGTATCGGTTTAGCTCTTGGGGATGTGGATGGTGATGGGATTGCACCAAAATTATTGATTCCTACCTCCGGGATTCCTGGTGGTTGATGTTAGCTCTATATGATAAATATGCAAATCTTAGGCAGACAAATTCTTGAGATAGGTAAAAGATTGTAATATCTTGTATAATTTGAATGAATGAGTATACGTAAATTGACCCGAGTACAGTAGTATGCCTCTGACATAGCACAAGTAAAGCTCTACAAAACAAATTGAGAAACATTGTAAAGTTACAGTCTTGAAATGATGTTAAATATTTGTTAAAGTGGTAGTTCCCTTGATGAAGAGAATAGAGGGATATGAAGCATGAAACTTTGGTTGATTTCTTCCTGCAGTTTCTCTAGATTTACACGTGCATATGTAATTGGCAGAACAAGGTAGAATGCATCCATAAAAAATCACAGTCATGAGTTTACATGTTACATGACATAAAATTTGGTTGATTTCTTCCTAGAGTTTCTCTAGATTTACACGTGCATATGTAATTGCAATACAATGATTGGTGGCAGCAAGTCCTGTACATTATGGTCAACCGTGTCAACTGCATCATATGGTAATGTTACGTACATTTTTCGTACTTATTTTGATCTCAATTTTAAAAAATTATGAGTATTTTAGAGTTTTATACTGCTTAATTGTTTATTTATTTTTATTGTTTTAGGAAAATCTCGAATTTGGAAGAGATTGAAGCAAAACGAGGAAGTCATGTGCAGAGTATGTGAAGAAATCAGTGCACAACTTTCAGTAAAAATATCTCCACAAAGCTCATAATATATTATTGGAAATATAATTGAATTTAGAGTCCAACGCAACAAACGGTACACAAATCGGAGTTGTAGATCAAAAGTTATGCACGTTTGAAGTTCAACTGACGGACCAAAATTTCAACCGCCGTTTGCAAACCGCGACCAACCCGCGGCCTCCGTTTGGGCCCTGTTTTCCGCGGCTTGAGCATGGTTTGCAACCCGCAGTCCGACTGCGGCCCGCCGTAGGGTTTTTTGCGAATTTTTGATTTTTTCCTTGATGTTTTCCATTTGTTTTCAAGCCCAACAAGGATTAAAATCACTTTCTTGACTTCTAAACTATATAAAGACATATTTTAACCTAGAGTAGGAGAGCCTCAATTCATTATTCATATACATTACACAAGAAATCAAGGGGATTTTCAAGAAGCCAAAAAAGAAATCAAGATGGGTTGAAGATTGGATCTTGGTGCAAGAATTCCTTCCTCTTCTCAACTTATTGCTAGAATTTGGTGGTGTTCTTCTTTTAACATTTTTCTTGTATTTATTCAATTATATGTAACTAACTATTGTTGGGGCGAACGATGTAATCTTAGTTTAATTATTCAATTTCAATTCTCATGTGTTTATAATTTAATTTGATGTATTGAATTTATTTCCAATCTTAATGAATGAATTAATTGGCCACTAATTCATTGATTTTGTGGGGTATTTTCATAATCCGAGAGGTAGGTTAACATCCTAAATCACGTGATAAATTCTGACAATTTCACAAAAGGGTAGATATACATGTTTGTGGTTGTTGTAATCTTTGTGAATTCTTGTGATTGAATGCGTTTATTATGACCTAACATAGAGATATGTGGTTAACCTAATTAAATAGAACTAATTTAAACTCGAGAGGGAAATTTTAGATATAATCGTGAATTCGATCAAATACTACTTTCGAAACATTACATGAGAAGAGAAATTAAATAAGATAACAAAGTTATTATCGTGAGTCCCAACATTTTCCATTCATATGAAAAACAAATATCAAATCATTTTAATTGTTTTATTTTCTGATTTCATTGCTTTCATTATTTAAAAAAAAAAAAATCAAAAATCTCAATCTTGACATTTATTTGTAGTTTAGGAACTGATTAATCAAATCTAGTAATAAGTAAGTTAGTTCTTGTGGGATTGACATTTCCGACTCAAAAAGTCCATTTTTACTACTTATTCACGATATCGTACACTTGCAATATTTTCACACAACAAGTTTTTGTCAAACTTAAACCTTTTACCTTTAACAATGAATTCGCTGCACTTGGGGTACTATTCTTGCCATTGTGGTATGTCACCATTAAATTTTAAACAATCATGAGTTTCTCTATCCTAAATCACTATCTTTTGCAGTCAAAGCTATTTTTTTAGCATTTTGGCTGGTGTATTCTAATGCCTCATATCTGAATTCATCATGTTGTTGTAGCTTCCATTCTCTGATAGGTTCCTTGACTCAGGGATCTTCTTTCATATTTGCTTCCTCCATTGTGAATCTGATAGAGGTTCCTTGACTTAGGGATCTTCGTTCATATTTGTTTCCACTATTGTAAATCTGATAGATAAATTCCTTGAGGGATCTTCCTTCTTTCATATTTTGCTTCCTCTGTTGTGAATTTGATAGATGAAAAAACTAGTTTATGGGAATTTATGGGCCATAATATTCTTACCTAACATTTACTTGCCATTAAATTTAAAATTATATCATTCAGTCGGATTCCACTGCGAAAAAGGGATATACTAGTATGTATATGTGGAAATTACGTAATTGAATGACCACATCGTGTTAGTTGTGTAAATTTCCTTTCTTGGATGCCGCTGCACATAGCCCATAATACGAAGTGGCATGTTTCATTGAGGATAAATTGCGGCGGCGAGTGAGATATCAGGCGAGGAAATACATGAAAATACCCTAAAAATTTTACCAATTTTTAAAAATACCCTAACAATTTTATATCTTTTAAAAATAGCCTTAATCACTATAAAATACCACAAATATCCTTATATATCATATTTCAACTAAACTCATTAAGATTTAGAAAAGTTACAACCTAGTCCTTGAAATTTTATTAATTTTGTTTATGATTTTATTTGATTTTTGTTCGCTCATAGTAGCACCCTCACTTTGGTATCAGAGCCATATGGCAGATCTAAAAGATAAATATTATATGACAAAAATTAAAAATAAATATATAATATATACATCAAGATTTATAATGCATACATACTACCCGATAATTATAAAATAGAAATATTGAGAACTTTAAAAGATTTAGACAAAGATATAAGAAGAGAAATATATGATCTAATAAATGTCGATATAATAAAAGAAGATTTTATCATAAACGAAATATTAGATTTAATCCACAAAGATATACTAGAAGAGTTATATAAAGATTATAGAAATGGATTATCATAGAGCAGATCCTCAATTAATTAGATATCTAGACATAGAAACAAATGAAAAATTAGATTTAATAGTAGAACAAAGAAGAAATTTAATGGACCAAATAAGATAAGAAAGAAATATAAAAGAAAAATTAAGATTAAGATTATTGGAGAAAAAGAGAGAATATTTTGATAGAATTTTAAAACAATTACCAAAAATTCAAACAATTATAGAAGATAAAGAAAAAACTAGAAAAGAAAAATATGATAAAACAAACACATTGGAAGACTATCTAAAATATTATAGAATATATCATAGAAAATCAATGATTGGATCAATAGAAGAATATTGTGAATATCAAATAATGAATTATAAAGAAGCAAAATATGAAACAGAACTTATTTTAGAAATCGAACATATTAAAGGAAGAAATTAATGACAGAATTTCCAGAAATAAAATTTGAAAAACAAATAATAGAAAATATAAGACTTCCAGTTGGATCTTATCAAATAAAAGGAGCTAATACAACTATGTTTCAACCATTAAGCTCATGGGGAGAGTCTGATGGATTTCTTAACATGCAATTAAATTGGATAAGTGCATTTTTATGGCAAACATATAAAAACATAAATTTACAAGATAAATTAGCTATCGAAGAATTACAACAATTAAATATACAGGACATGAATATCAAAGAAAAATTACAGAATATTTAAAATAAACTAACAATACAATTTAAAGAATTAAAAGAAATGATAGGAGAAGTTAAAAATATAGATGAAGAAATCTTAAAAGAATTCCAAAGAAAATCAGGAGAATTAATTAATCAAGATAAAATTGGAATAATTATAGAAAAAATAGATAGGTTAAATGAAAAAATAAGAAAAAATGAAAATGAAAAAATCATATCAATAGAAGAAAGAATCAAAAAGTTAGAAATAAAAATAGATGATATGTATGACAGACTATTTAAGGTACAAAAAACTCAAAACCCAAGAGTATAAAATGTCGATAAGTGAATATATTGAAGATCTAAAAATATTAATAAAAACATTAATAAGTGATGTACAAGAAGTAAAAAATGAATTAAAAGAATTAAGAAATGATATAAATATACTAAAAATAGAGATTAGAGAATTTAAAGAAAATAATAAAAGCAAAGATAAGAAAATAGACAAAAAACTCATAGAAAAAGAAATACTTAGAATAGGAAAGAAGCATTTCGAACAAGAAAAAATTATAATAGAAGCAGGAAGTATGGATGATGAATTTAGAAGAAACATATTACCAAAAATACTAGAGGAAGAATTAGAATTACAAAAATCTATAGAAAAAACTTTAGGAAAATTAAAAGCTGAAGAAAAAATTGAAGAAGAACAAGACAAAAAATGAATGAAGAGTTAGACTTGCTTATAGAAAATTTTGACCAATTAAGTATAGAAAATTTTAATGAATACCAAGTTTTAATGAATACTGGAGGAGCACCTAACCCTGCTCCAATAGGAACTTCCAAACAAGAATTACCAGATTCAGATGAAAGTTATGCACCCTTATATAGTAAACCACACCGGCAATATTATGATAGAGTCAGAGATAGACAACCACCTAGAGGGAATAAATATAAAGACAGATTTGAACCAAATAATAATTATGATAAACCTATTAATCATGGAGGAACAAAATTGGATCTTGATTGTAAAATAGATACTAAAAAAGCCTTATTAACTTGGGCAGATTCAATGATATTATTCTTTTTATACAATAAAGATGATACATGGGAAAATACTGATAGAATGATAAATTTTTTAATAGCCTCTTTTGAAGGACATGTTAGAAATTGGTGGGAAGGAATAAGTAGTGATACAAAAGCATTAATAAGAAGAAATATACAGACAGAACTAATAAAATCAGATAGAAAGGGAATAGAAAAATTAGTAGATTATATTGCGGATGAATTTTTAGGAGAAAATTGGATAAGTAATTCTGAAGCAGAATCAATAAGAGAAAAAGATAATGCAAGAGTAAGATTAATAAATTTAACAATATGTGATATGTGTAAAATTAAAGAATATACTTGTGAATTTAAAGAATACTATTATGTCCAATTCTATAGTAATGAAAACCAAGAAGTATATAGAGATATGTATTACAATAAATTACCAGGTTCATGGGGAATATACTTTAAAATAGAATTTGAGAAATTTATTAGAGATAACCCTGGAACACCTAGAACATTAGGATCAAGGATAAAATTCTTATTTGAAAGATTAGCATATATATGTCAACAAAGACAATTATTAAAGAAATCAGGAAAATTAACTAGAATATGTTGTGAAGATATGGAAAAACCTACCCAATGGGGATGTAACCCTGAAAGAAGAAAATATAATAATAAAAGAAAATTTAAAAATAGAAAATTTAAAAAATTCAGAAACTTCAGAAAAAGATATATAAAACCTAAGAGGAGATATTACAAAAGAAGATATAATCCAAATAAAAAACAGAAAAATAAAACTTATAAGAAAGATAAAAGCCAATGCAAATGTTGGAATTGTGGAGAAATGGGACATATAAGCCCTAATTGTAACAAAAAGAAAGTTAAAATATTACAAAATGAATATCTAGAAATAGAAAGTGAACTAAGTGAAATATCAGATATTGAAGAATACTATGATCAAGAAGTCTATATAAGCGAAACATATTCAGAAAGCAATGAATCAGAATATGTATAAAGAAATAGAAGAAATAGAAACAAATAAGAACATAGATAAGCAAGAATATAAAGGAATAGAAGGTTATGGATTAAAAGTAACTTTTGATAATAATAAGTTCAGAAAAATACAAAAATTATCTTTAGATTTGAAAATAGGAAAATGGGAAATATTAGACAGAATATGGAAAAGAGAAAAAGTAGCAATAAATGAATATCATAAAATTGAAAGAGCAATAGATGTTAGAACCACTCAAGGAACACACAAATTAAATCTTTTAACAAAAAATACAGTTGCAGAATTATTAACAAAGATTAATAGAAAACAAAGTGAAAAGATTCAATATGTTTACTTAGCAGGTATCCAAATAATGTTTAAATCCCTGTTTAGAGAAGGATTAGATTCGCCTTTAACTGTAAGTTTACATGATGGAAGAATTATAAATTTAAAAGACAGTCATTTAGGAACAGTAGAAGGAAATCTAGCATATAAGAAACTAATATTTACATGTTACCCAAAATATTGTATATCATTAAAAGATAGAAATTTTAATGAAGTTTTAGGATTACATTTCAAATTACATAAAGATGATATAATGGAACCAGGAGATAAAATTATGACTATAGAATACAGGGCATTATACACATTTACTAATTCTAATTATGGAAACATTTATTCTAAAAAACCATATATTGAAATTCATAAAGAATGTAAAGATTTTGGTAAAGCTGTAGAATCAGATAAACAAATAAGTTTAGTTCCAAGAAATTATGAACTTACTATAACAAAAAATAAACCAGAAATCATAGAGTTACGAGAAGAAGAATACCCTAATAATAACATAACATTTGAAGATGGCAGATTAATTAGGAGATCAACAAGTTTACCTAATAGAAAACAATTAGGAGAAACTAGTAATATAAAAGAAATAAAACTTAATAGAAATGCTGGAAATATGAAAATAGAAGGTGAATATTTTAATGGAATAGAACATATAAAAGGATCAAATATATTAATTGACATAGGAGCTAGTGAATGTCATATAGCTTCAAATAGAAATAAATGACTAATATCTCATAGAACCGATCCATATAGATATATAAATTTTGATGGACAAATACATATGACTGAACTTGAAGTAAAAGTACCAATAAAAATAGGAGGAATAAATCTCCTAGTACCATGTCATGTAGATAGTAGTATGGCAAATCCTCATGTATTATTAGGTATGAGCTTTCTAGATGGATTAGAAGATTATAGTATAAAACGTGAAGGATTATATATAACTCATAATGGTCAAACTATACTATGCAGAAAGGCTGAATAAATGAATAACCAAATAAGTTTTCCATTAGCCGTTTATATACAAGTTACAATTGTTGAAACAAATATAACAACATGTGCATTAATTGACACGGGAAGTGATATAACAATATTCAAAAGCTTCTTAATAAAATCATGTAATACTAATGGAAAAATTGGAAAAATAAAAATTACAGGAGTAACAGGAGAAAGTACTCATATAATTAATAGTGCTGATAAAATTGATATAATACTTGGGAGTAAACAAATAGTTGTAAATAAAGTATATAATTATAACAAATTAGAATGTGATATATTACTAGGAAATGACTTTATACAACAATTTCAATATTATAAACAAAATAATTACATGGTAATGTTACAAACACCTTGTGCACATTTACTAAAAATACCAAGAGAATTTAGACCTTACAGAGTTCAGCCAACACAGCGTGGTGATAAATGGGAGAAAAAACCAATTATACAAAATGAAATAAAAAATAAAAGAATAATGTATAAAAAAGCCTTAAAAACAAACATACAAACAAATATGGAAAAAATCATTGATCAACTAGAAAAGATTTGTGGAGAAAATCCATTATTATTTTGGAAACCACATCATCCAAAAGCTAAAATAGAATTAACAGAAAATGTTATTATAAGAGTTAGACCAATGATGTATACCATACAAGATACACAAGAGTTTAAAACTCAGATAAAAGAATTACTTAATCAAAAATTAATCAGACCTAGTAATGGACCCCATAGTAGTCCAGCATTTATGGTCATGAAACATTCTGAACAAAAAAGAGGAAAAGCTAGAATGGTGATAAATTATAAAGAATTAAACAAATATACTAAATTTGACGGATACTTTTTACCCAATAAAGAGGCACTAATAAATCTTGCAAAAGGAAAACAATATTATTCTAAATTTGATTGCAAATCAGGATTTTGACAAGTAAAAATGGAAGAAGATAGTATTCAATATACAGCATTTAGTACACCTCAAGGTAAGTATGAATGGATGGTTATGCCATTTGGTTTAAAAATGCACCACAAATATATCAAAGAAGAATGGATAACATATTTAGAAAATTCAATGAATTCTTAATTGTCTATGTCGATGATATATTAATATGTTCTAATAATAGAGAAGAACATAGAAACCATTTAATTAAATTTATAAATGAATGCAAAAAAGAAGGAATTGTTCTTTCAAAAAATAAAGTTATAATAGAAAAACAAGAAATTGATTTTATTGAATTATCAATAGATAAAAGAGGGATAAAATTACAAACCCATATATCTAAAAAGATAGAAAGTTTTCCAAACAAATTAGAATCAAAAGAACAAATACAAAAATTTTTAGGATGTTTAAATTATGCAGAAGGATTTATTGAAAATCTATAAAAAAAGAGACATAAAATTAAAATTTTACTCAGGAAAACAAATACCAAAGGATGGAGTGATGAACATACAGAAATTGTCAAATCACTAAAAGAAGAATGTAAAAATTTGCCAAAATTAAGATTACCAGATGAAAAAGATAATCTGATAGTTAATACTGATGCCTCGGATAAGTATTGGGCAGCAATATTAAAAACAGATCTAAATGAAATTTGTAGATATTCAAGTGGAACGTTTAATCAAGCAGAAATAAATTATACCACTCATGAGAAAGAACTGTTAGCAATCATCAGAGGAATAAAGAAGTTTTCATTGTTTTTATTATCTAAGAAATTCATTGTTGAAACTGATAATTCTCAAGTTGCAGGTTTAGTAAAAAAATAAATTACCACCAGAACCTCAATATAGAAGGCTCCATAGATGGCAAGCCTATTTGGCATTTTATAATTTTGATATAGTTTATATTAAAGGTGTTAATAATTATCTTGCGGATTTTTTAAGCAGGAATATTGAATTTGCAGATGGATAATATCAAAAGATCCCTAATAGATGCCAAAAAGCGAATGAACTTCCTCATGGAGGAAGCTGAAGATATAAAGCTTGGAATTGAACAACTTGCAGAAACTCTCCAAGGAAGTTTCAAGCAATTGATGAAAATCTCAACATTTCATCACAATTATACTAAAGAATTGAGCGATAACATAATTGAGATTGAACCTCAGTTTGAATCGTTGATTACCAAACAGGCTGATACCAAACAGGTTATACCAAAAATACAAACAGGTACATCTTCTGGAAGCTGTGGTGGACCAATAATTAAAAGAGATGAACCAAGTCCCAAAAAAGTTGTTATAAATGAAGCCAGTCCTCGAAAAATCACAATCAATGCCAAAGATGAACATACAAGGGTAGTCAGAATTCGTCCTGAAGAAGAAGATGATTCCCCTTTTTTACCAAAAGAAAACGAATATAAAACTACTGTTGAAGTTATATATGAACTTCAAGAATGTGATTGTTATTACATTTCGTCTGGAGACCATGTATACCCACGATTGATCGTTACTCAGGGAGGAGATCCCGTCATGACAAAAATGGCAGCTGATTATGGATTCTTGGATCTTATCTATCCAGGAAAAGATCTGAAAGAAATCGAAAAATTTGATGATTTACTAAAAGGAGAAATTTCAAAATTTGCTCAAGGAAGAGCCATATATTTAAAATTTTATTCGATCAGTCCTGAAATTGATGGAAGGATATATTATCCTGCTAAGCATATTATCACGATTGGGTATGTTGCTCGAAATTTTCAAATTGAAGTTGGGAAAAATACCAAGCCAGTACCAAACATTACAAGATCATGGTTTAGATCCCGAAGGGTGTTGGGAATTAAAGTTCTCTACAACATTGCCAAAAACCTGTATGAGAAAAAATTCAAATGCATATGCCAGTACAATGGATGGACCTTACTCACTAATGGAGGAAAAGAAAAGTCAACAATCTTGCAAGAATACATCAATAAATTTGATACTCATCAAATCCATGGAAGTTTTGCCACTTTGCAAGAGGCGTGCATAGTTAGGAATTGCCCCACATGTCAAAGGAATTGATGGACAGGTGGAAGCCATTTGATAAGTCTGCTTTACATACCAAAGGAAGTGATGGACAGATGGAAGCCAATTGATAGATCTGATTTAATGGAACAAGACAGCACAATGTAAGGGCCATGAGAAGACTAAAAATAGAGGGATAGGTGTCCCTATAATATAGCCATGTGAAGAAATAAAGGGACGGCTGTATCCTTGTAATAAAGAATAGATGGACAGGTGTGTCCTTGTAGGTCCTTGTAAAATTCAAATTATTGTATCCATTGCATAAGCAATGATGTAAGAGATTGTATAGTAATACCTCGTGAGTTGTATAAATAAGGATCTTCTGATTAGAAAAGAGGCAGAACTCTCTTGAGCACTCAGTTTGTGAGAAAGTCAAAAATCTTCTGTCTTTCAAAAAATTCTCATACCAATCCTTTGTCAATCTTCATATTATCAATAAAATCCCAATTTACTTATCATATTATGATGAGTTTCTAAATTCTTGTCTTCTAAATCCTATTTCCAAAAAGAAGATATATTATTAAGAAAACTCCTACACTCTGTCCTAAAGTATTTTCCATCTAAAGAGTTATACAGTGAAGGCATCCAGGTTTAGCTAATAACCCGTGAAGGCAGGAAGCCATTGGAGGGTGTGGAGCGGAAACCTATAAGCCTGAAGGTCACTAACAATAGAAGGAAAATACAAAGGTACTAAGAACAGGAAAAGAGGTTAGTATTCTTAATATATCTATCTTTACAGAATTAGGAGGAAGAAGAATTTTTAACATGACAGAATCCAGGATTATTAAGTTTAATTACCAAAACAGTCCTTATAATGATGAATACCATAGCATAATTGAACCTTTATTCATGCATAAACAGTTTACTAAACCAAATAATGAAATAAAAAAGTTATATCATGTCTATATGCCATGTTTGTTAACTATCTTTCCAACATTAAAAAGAATATTAGGATTAGAAATTACAAAATCAATTATTTATTTTTGGCTTGATAGTGATAACACTGAAATAAATAATGAATTATATTTAGGATATGTGTTTAGTAGTGATAATGATTATGATCCTGTAATAGATTATGATAGTGATGGAAGAGATGAATCTTTCTTTACCAGTTTTTGAAAACCTTAATATCATGAATGAAAGTAATTATATAATGAAAAAACCCAGAACTAAAAGAGGTCCATATAAAGTTCAAAAGCATATCAAAAGTAAAAAAAGTATGGAATATGAAAATGAAATTGATAAAATAGGATATCAAGAGCAACTCTATGCATCACAAGAGATATTAAAAAGTTTTAAAGAAAATTTGATAGAAAACTTTGCTAGAGGAACTGTAAGATCTATAATAATACATGATATTCAAGATATAATTGATAAATTAGAAAAGAGGAAGAAAAATATTTCAAAATATAATATACCATTTGAACCAAGTATAGATATCATGGCTGACATAGATATTATCAATTCTCAAACACTCATAGAATTTGAAAGATTACTTGAAACTTTATAAATTATTTACCTCTGTGTTTATAATGCCTGGATATACTATTGAAGGATTAGACAATTTGTTAGAAAAAATTATGGAAAAAATAGATAACATTATATCTCATTTAATAGATATGGATGAATAATCTGAACAATATTATATACTTTCAGAAAATCATGATCAATACATTATAGATTATTTTGACATATTAGTGATTAAAATAGATTTAGAAAATAAAATAATGACAAATACAGTCCAAACCTAATGTCAGGATATACAATAGAAGGACTAGATAACCTTTTAGATTCTTATTAACTATTACTGAAAAATCTAAAAATATACATTCTGTTGGACAATCTAAATTAAAAGAAATATACGAAGATATTGACTATGCTATCTTAAATAGAATAGAATTTAATTCTGTTGAAACAACAAAAAATATAAATACGGTTCATAAAATTATAGAAGATTACGAAAATATAGAAGATGAAGTTTCAGATGAAATAGCATTAAGATATATAACAAAGAAAGAACATCCTAAATCTTTCGAGAAATTATTACAATATAGAGTATTTTTAGAAGAACTTAAAAGATTAAAGAATATGAATATAATAGAAGATATTGAATTAAATCAACTTGACTAATTCAAAAATATATCTTACAAATAAAATAATACAATTCATTAAGAATAATAAAGACATTTAACAAAAGAAGGACATTTTGAAAAACACACATTTTGAAAAATCTATTCAAACAAATCTCCCGATATCAGGCCCACATCAAAAATGGATCTTCTGTGCAGGGCTTACTCAACTGCTTCCGATGACGACGACGATAACGGAGAACGACCACAAGGTCTTCAGTCGGCGCCGGATCCGACCCCACCAGTTAAGAGGGCCAAATTCGATGTACCGAAACCGACTCCAAAACTGATGCATATTTATCACCCCAGCCCAGCTCCGAATCTCCCTGCTGAAGCTCCGATTCCTGGAAGGTACATATCTAAGCGAGAACGAGCAGCCTTAGCTTCAGCCCCTGCAGTACAAGGCCCGAACCCGTCACTTCCTTTCAATTCACCACCAGGTTATTACTTACTCACGTTTTGTGGGTCCTTTCAAGTTCAATTATTCATTTCTTTACCTTGTGGGATTTTTTAAAATTTGTCTAGAAATTAAACATTGGGTAGTTGGATCCGACCTGAAATATACTATGCTTTATTTAGTAAATAAGTTCGAGTAGGAAAGTAAAGAAATTTACACGTTTGAGTTTAGCAGTTTCTTTCTGTCTAAGGAAGAAAAAGAACAGTTAAAATTAGGGGAATACCGGTAAAAGACCCCTGTAACTATAACCTTTTGAGGAGAAATACATAGTGCAACCGGCCTATCCGAGCTTGCCCCCTCATCGAGTGGCCCACACTCACCCAATGAGGTGAGACCATTAGAGATTAAAGATTGTCCAAAATACCTTCTCATATAAAAATTTCAACTAAATATATAAAAAATTACAATTAAATCCAAATTATTTAAGATACAAATTTCGCATCCATTAGTATCAGAGCTTATAGACCTCTCTATAGTGAGGCGTTGCACCCAAGAGAACTAAAGTAGTAATTACTGACTCTTCGCTTTTGTGGTGTTGATTGTTGCCCGAACAGTGTGGTAGCGAGTGTGATCTGCGCACTCTTGTATAGACTGGTATCGGAGCCACGTTAACATTAAACATGTGTGATAATTTTAGAATACAAGGACAATTTAATTGGATAATTGCTTATTTAACCGACAAATTTGAAATAATTGGTGAAAGATCTATTAAAAATAAAGATCAAGAAATAATAGAAGAACTTCTCAATATTGAAATAATAAATAACACTAATAAACAAAAGATATTAAGTTTATAAGATAAACTTTCTGAAGAATATATAACATTGAATGATCGATTAAAACTAATTAAAAATCAACAATACACTAGAGAAGAACCTCAAACATTAGAACCTGCTTGGAGTCTAATGAATGAAACCAAACAAGAATTAGAAGAAAAATTCTTTGAAACCACTGGATAAGAAGTAGAACAATATAGAAAATGTTGCAAGAATTATATGATCAAATGTAAAAGCTAAACATTGAAAATTCTATGATGAATACTAGTACAACTGGAGTAGCTAGCTCTACTACCCCCACCAACACCAACAATACCAAAAACAGAAGGAATGTATCCTCCTGTTTGCATAGGATATATACCTATACCTACACCTGTTTTTCCTGCAGGACCAGGATAAAGTAGTGGAATGAAAGACTCAGAATCATACATGGTTTAAAAAAAAGTTTCGGCTCAGCGCCTTGAACACTGCACAAGCATCTACGTTCACTGATTGCAATCTTAAATCATTTTTAGAAGATACTGATATTTCATTTCTTTTAGTTATTGTTAAACAATCTGAAAATACTGCAAATTCTAATCTTTAACCAGCAGTTTCCTAGTGCAATTTGGTCTGAAGTGCAAGTTTCATTTGGTTTATGAGCTTACAACCTGCCATCGTGAGTTTTTTCTTAACAACATAGACATTTTTTTTTTATAATAGAAATAAATTGGCTAAAAGGCACTGAACATGACTGTTTCTTTTCTCTTAAAAATATCTGAATTGAGTATACATAAAAACCAATCTGGTTAATATTTGTGTAGGTCGCAGTGTGCACTGTGCAGTTTCCCTCCCAACTCTCTACCTGAAAAGCTACTTGGAGTAACACTTTCTGTCTCATTTACCATGTATATTGCGTGGAAGTGGGGGTTGTGTACCTCTGTTATTGGTCATGTACATTCTCTGACGTATATTAATTCATTATCCATTTATTTTGCTGTTTGGTCAGCTACCTAACTCGCCTGAATGTTCTTTTTTCAACAGTTCTGGGAAGCCTTTCAGACTCAGATCTACCTTATAGTATTTTGACAACATTGAGGAATCCAATAAAGTGTGGTGCACGGACTGCACAAACTCCAGAGACACTTTCTATAGCTCTCAATGGGCACACTAAGTCTGTCAATACTGTACAGTGGTCTAGAACTCATGGTAAGTATTTGATGCAACTAAACATGCTGTTATTGTCTGCCCAGATATGTGCCTAGTTGATTGATTAAATCTCTGTTTATTTGCATTAGGCAAAACACTAAGATGCTTGAAGTTTTAAATGGGTAAAGCCCTCTTATATGTGGAGGAGTTTCAGGATTTTAGTGGTGATTTGTTTCTGGAGATGTAAATAGCTCGAGTGTTGTACAGTTTATTGGCATTGACTTGTATATTGGGCATGTCATGGAAAGTCTAGGAAATTAGCTAGTATGTGCCATGATGATAGTCTTCCATCATTAAAATGGATTGATAGAGCAATCTAATAATAACCTAATTCTAGTAGCTCCATTCTTTTGCATGCTGGATAATTGCCATTTTACATCTTTAATGAAAAGCAGTAAATAAGGTGAATGCTAAAAGTATATTTTTGAATGCTAATTGAATGGTTGGAAGCTTTCTTCTTTTGATCGTGGGTTAATAATAAAGCATGAGAAGAAAAGAACTCTAGAAAGTAAAAGAAGATAGAGGGAGGAGGAGAGAGAGAGAGAAAGTTAAATCCCTTAGAAGTAGAAGGGAAAAAGTTAACATGCGTTTCCAGTATGAAAAAACCTGGAGGGGAAAATGCTGAGTATGTGCATATTCCTGAGTCCCTGACTGTGGGTAATGGGGAAGGGGATTCAGGATGAAGAAAGATGGTGTAATGGGCTAATGGAAAGGATTTTTTTATTTTTACTTCAGATCATTATGAAACATTTTAATCGAGGGGTTCTCTAATTCTTGAGCAAGAGGTTCTATGCCATGTTCAGTATATTGCTCAAATTGATGCATCATTTAGTGTCGTTTGAAAGATACAGCCAATGCTCTCTTTGCTGTTTTTATGTTATTTTCTGTTTTTAGTTTTTTAGAACACTGAAAACTCGTTTACTTTCGTATTTTCGAAAACGCGTTTTCGAAAACAAAGAAATTAAAAATTGAAAACGCCAAAAACATGAAAAATAAGTCTAATTTTACGTAAATTACCTAAAAAATCCCAAATCTTCTTCTTTTTCTTCCTCAACTCTCGCAACCACCATCCTGCCACCTCCGCCACCGCAAATGGTCTTGCCAGCGAGACCACCTTGTTCCCAAATGGATGACTCAGTTTTCTTGACGTGATGCGTACGAACTAGAGAACTCTTCATCTTTTGGTCTTCTTCACCTTGTTCCCAACTTTTTATATTTAATATGGTATATCTTAAAATTCAAAAGCATACGTGTTTTTGAGTTTTCTTTCTTGAAATATAATTTTTCAAAATGACAAAGCAAACATATTTTCAAAAACTAAAAAATAGATACTTAAAACACAAAATTGAAAATGAATTCAAAATTAAAAACTGAAACACAAAGAGGACAAACTCTAAGCTTATGACATGTCTATTAATCTCTGAGATTCCTACTAGTTACTGTTGAGATTGATTAAATATTAGATCCAGTTTAGTAATGCAACTTGTTTCATTTGTTGGGTTATACTTTTTATTACCTATTGTGCTTTCCTTTTTGATTTGTTTCATGAAGTTAGTCTTCAGCTCATCTCCTTGCATCTTCTGGAATGGATCATACCATCTGCATTTGGAATGTATGGAGTAGAGACCAGAAAAAGGCACGTGTGTTGAAATTTCACAAGGCAGCAGTAAAGGATGTGAAATGGTCACGGCAGGGACTATTTGTTCTCTCTTGTGGTTACGACTGTGTGTCAAGATTAGTTGATGTTGAAAAGGGGACTGAGGTTCAGGTATTCAAGGAGGATCAAATTGTAGAAGTTGTGAAATTTCATCCGCACAACTTCAACCTTTTTCTATCTGGTGGCTCAAAAGGCCTCCTCAAATTATGGGATATTAGGAGTGGCAAGGTTGTCCATGAATATGTACGGAGTCTAGGTCCAATCCTTGATGTAGAATTCACTGTTGATGGCAAGCATTTAATCACCTCAAGTGACGTGTCCAAAAGCAATCTCAGTGAAAATTCAATCATTGTCTGGGATGTTTCGCGCCAAATTCCATTATCCAATCAGGTAAAATTCTTTATGTCCTTTGGTGCTAGCTCATTTTGTGCAAAAATAAATTATTAAGCATGACTGCTTCCCTGGTTTTCCTTAAGAGCTTTAATTGAGGAATACTACACGAGTATTGTTTCATTTCGTTTGATAATGATTAATGTGTAAATTAGGCCAATAAAATAAATTAACAGTCGTAAATAATTAAAATACTAATACAAAAGGATTTTTGTTGGGATTGAAATTCTTTAATTTATACTGAAAAATATTAACTGGAGCTTAATACATGATCTGAATGATTCCTCCATCCATGATTATAGATTTCATAATTTGGAGAAGACCAAGGCTGGTAGGTGTAGATCCAAGACTAGGCCTGTGTTCGGATGCAAAAACTTTCTGTTTTTAAACAACTTGCACGAATATCAAGTTTGATTGACCAAATACCAATATTCAGTTGATGGAGAGGGTAAGCAGAACTGTACCAGCAGACATGAAATTTTGACAACCCTTACATTGAAATGACGTGTCCATTTATAATTTGTTTATATATATGCAAAAGTCATCAATACAAGTGGGCTCCACCTTTTTGCTAGTTTTCAAACAGTCAGATGCATTTTGCAAAGATTCGCTGAAATACTTGACAACACTTTCTACGGTTTGTGTGCTATTTTTTTCAAAAAATTGTTTACCGAACACAGGCTAGATTATTAATAATGCTTGAGAGTCTGATGTCAGTCCACAATGAGGTGGAGGTGAAAAAGAACAAACAAGTACAATAAGAGAAATCAAAGATTATGGGTGTTGGATTTGAAATATTTCTATCCAAGAAGTTTCACCAGTATGGAATATGTGCTTTTGTTGTGTACTCCTGACCACCACACCTGAAGGCATTATCCATATATCATCAACAGTTATAAAAGAGCAGGTTTAAGCAGTCAATTCCTAAACTTGAGAGGTTTGGTAAAATTGAGTACCTCTGAACTTTCTCAATCGAGACTCTGAAACTTAAATTTAATGAGATAAGGCTTTTGGTGTTAACATTTATGCTCGCTTTATCTTCTTGCTTTGATTATGCATCTATCTTCAGTCCATTCATATTTTAGACTGAACTGTGGTTGTATATTCCCTGCATGATCCAATGTGAGGCTATAAATCTCATTGGAATTCATAAAATGTTACTTCTCAGGTCTACACGGAAGCATATACTTGTCCAGCTATTAGATGCCACCCTTCGGAGCAATACTTTATTGCACAATCAAATGGAAACTACATTGCAATATTTTCTTCTAGACCCCCATTCAGACTTGACAAATACCGGAGATATGACAGTCATGGTGTTTCTGGATTCCCCATCAAATGCAATTACAGCTCGGATGGAGAGATAGTAGTCTCTGGCTCCTCAGACGGGTATCTCTACTTTTATAACTCAAAAACCTCTGAGCTTTTGAGAAAGATCAAGGCATATGAACAGGCATGTATAGATGCTGTTTTTCATCCTCTCATGCCTAATGCAGTCGCTACTTGTAGTTGGAATGGTGAAGTTTCGGTGTTCAATTGAGATCTGCTTAGTTGGAAGTGTCGATTGAGATTATGTCGTGTTGAATGCTTAGGCTATTCTTGTTTCTGATCCCTTTTTCAGTGCCAAACCGATACAAGATTTTCTTTGTAGCATTGTAAACAATAAATTACCCTTCCTAGCACCTCTCCTCCTAATGTCCATTATACAGTATTACTGTATGTTCACAGGATTATCTGACCATATAACAATTGGTGGGGGTTCTAGAATCATCTTGAGCTTTTTTGAAGTTTTTATAATATTGTAGAACGAACATTTTTATTTTATATGTGCCACTTATTTTATGGAGTGCCCACTTTTCTTTTTTTTTTTTTGAAAGGATGAAGTGCCCACTTTTGAAGGTGCATTTTTATTTGGAACTATACATTTGACCTGTCAAGACAAAGCCTTAATCCCGCCCACCCATATTGGGAAGAAGGAGAAAGTCGAAGTGAAGAAAGCATTATGCCTTTGTCGGGCTCAAAGGGTAGAGCAATTCGGGCCTAGACCACAGCTGTTGCTAACATTATTGGGCCCATCATGATTGTTTGTCTTCTTATGCATGGAAGAAAGCATCAAAATCTAACAAAAGCCATTTTTTCTTATAGTTGTTAGATTGGCAATTCTATGTATACGATACAGCCACACTTGTATCTAGATTCTCATAACCCTTTACCTACTATTTTCGCAGGGTATACGACTCATTTACAAGGTGGGGTGGGTGGGGCAAAAAAAGAAGTTAAATATGCAAATTCTTTTTCCAATTTGTCACTTCTTTTTTAGTTGCAGTAGTGAGTGGAACCAATCAGTCCATCTTCTTATTTTATTTTCATTCTTTGATATATATGTGGTTCGAGTATGCTAACTTCTAACTTGTGTCTAAAGCTATATCATTTCAATCATTTTTCCAATTTGAAAATTTGAATCATTATTCATCAATCACAGACGGATTGAACCATTTATTTAGCAATAATTTAGGATGCCATAGCCCTACAAGGATTATGAACTATGCTGCTACTTGTACATCAAGGTTTACATTTTGGATAATACTCACGTGAGATGTCGAGATTGACATATCTATGTCGAGATCATGTGAAGTGATAAACTTCACAGGATCTCGACACCTCACATGGGTGTCTTCCAATATGTAAATGGTGGTATACATGTAGCATTGTTGAAGGATAATTAGGGCACAAATTTTTGAATAATACGATACACGAAGTAACAAGAAGTAATGGACCTTTATATTTCTGTACTTGTAAATCAAAGCACTATCCAGATAACCAACAATTTTGACATGTAGCAATGATCCACCACCCTTTTTGGGAATGTTCGTAATGGAAATTAGAGTAATCTATGTTCCAACACTAAGGAAGAAACACAGTGATACAACCATTTGCCTAAAATTTTGCATGAATATGTCTCCCACATTGCTTGGTCCAATTCTTACTAAATCTTTATCTCTTTCATAAAAGCCATTTTTTTTTTATTCTTTAAAGAAGTAAACAGACATAAATCTATGTACACCCCTCAATATGACTGCAATCATCTTGTAAAAGAGAGACTTTTAGACTACATTTTGATGGTCAAGAGTGTTTAGTTCTAATGATGGGCCCACTGACTTGCCCAACCGGCGACATGAAACAATGGGCAAAAAGGGTTTTATCTGCCATCAACCAATCGCTTCTCATACTCAAACACTGGACTATATCACTAATTAACTAGCTAGGATCAATACTTTTGTGTTTGATCACGAAACATGATAGAAATAAAATAATGTAAGGATCTAAGAATGAGATTAACCGTGGACATTTTAGGTTTGCAATCAATACAATACAATTATAATAATGACAAACAAGCCTTGTTTTCAATAAATTTCAATCGATATATTTAACTTCTGTTGACGTTATTTTTACGAACATGAACCTCAATAAATCTATGCAAAACTTGTAGTAGCCACTTAAGAAATCCAGTCCTTATGTCCACAAGTACCATCGTTTGTGTATATTAATCCTACAAAATCTCAACTATTATCGATAGGAAAAAGGTCCTCTCAACTCTCTAACATCCACATTTTATATGGACCAAATTGTCTCAAGACATTCTCGATTTGCCACTTGTTTTGCACTCTCCAAGAACATCTTTAATGGTAAAGATCAATCCAATGTTATTGTTGATGTGGCAAACAAAAAATTATTAAAATATATCAAATGCTCCACACGGACCGAGTAAGATATGCAGAGATAGACCTTGTGCAAGATCATGACATTTGTTTATTTTGTTTGGTGAGTCTATCTCTTTCATCCATTTTCTCTCTCTTCTTGGACTTTCCATCTTCTCTTTCCTCCTTCACCTTCTCTCTTTCAAATTAGGGCACGGTTCTCGTGTAAAAGAAAAGTCAATCTTTCTCACAAGTCATCACAACTAAATGACCTATTCCTTGTTCATCATTACTTTTATTTGCACGATTTATAGAGTGTTCAACGGCTACTTAATGAGGAGAGAGAATTTTTTGATGTTTTTGAAGTAAAATGTGTTATTAAAAATTGAAAAAAGAAAATGTGTATGGTTAAAAAGTAATTTAAAAAATTGTGTAGTGATTTAATGAAAAAACCGAAGAGTGCATTAATGATTTTATAAATAACCAAATACAAAGTTTTTGGTGATTAATTTATTTATTCTTACTTTTGATCCATCTTGTCATGTTTTCCACTTTAAATTAATGGTTATCCTCTCTTACATGGCTGGCCATAATGAAAATAATTTGGGCCTCTCAACACATAAATTACACAGTAATATTATATATCACTGGTCTTCCAATCCCATCCTTGTAAAGTGGGACAATTTCATTTTATTGCTACTGCCACGTGATTTGTGGCCACAACCCAGGTCGCCATTGTGTTTGTATTACTTTTTATGCTCCCCATTTCATTCCATCAATTAGTGTATTAATGAATTTAGCAAAACCCACCAATCATGATTTATTTATATATATTTCTTTCCAATTTGGGAATGTAAGTTTCTTTTCAAGGGCTTTTTGCAGGCCATTTAGCCATTGATTCACTGGTCTAAGCATTGCACTAGTAAAGATTTTCAAATGGTAATCTTCTTTTAAAATAATAGAGATTTTATAAGAATATCAAAGACTTTTAAGGGTTTAAAATGTTTAGAGAGATTCAATGTAGATTTTTTAAGATCCTCTAAGTTAAAGTTACGGTATTCAAAATGTCAGTGACTTTTATTTATGAAAGTTTTTAGAGAACTAATTTTTTAAAAAAAAGTCTCTCATTCATCTCAAGATTTTGGGTGATTTTGATAAAAAGAATTTATAAATATATATTTTCAATTCTTTAAAAAAAAAAAAATAAAGTCTCTCATTCATATCAAGATTTTTGGGTGATTTATCAATTTTTTTAGTCATTTAGCCCTTGATTGGTAGTACTAAAAATTTAGATTTTAATTTAATTCAAAGTCAACATTTAATTTTAACCATACAATTTATGTGACTCACAATTTTTCAAACACATATCTCATAAGTTTTTATCAAAATCTACCGAAAATTTGTTATTCTTTTATCAATACCGAACTGGGGCTTAGTTTTTAATAAAAGATCAGTTTGCAGTAAACTTTTATTTAAAATAATTTATATTAAATTTTAGATGTGCGATAAATTGATTATTCTTTGAAGATCTAACATATCGATTATATAAAAATTAGATACTTCTTTATTTCTTTTATAAAAAAATAATATATAATTAACTTTGTATTTAATTAAGATGACTTCTAATATTTTTATTTTTAAAAAATATTTTTATTACATGTCAGAAGGGGATCAAGAACGATCCTCCATTTCTTAATTATGCCAAAATTTAAGTGAATTCTACTTTAAATAAAAGTCTTCAGTCATATTTGAATTCTACAAAGTCTAAATTTTTTTAAAATGAAAGTCTACGGAAGACTTCTTCTAGTTGAGTGTGTTAAACTCGCCCTTAAATCATATATATTATTTTCCATCAATACAAAAGTTCCAGTATCTCTTCTATTTTTTATTTATTTTTTTTGTTTTCTTTCTAAGCATTGCTGCTTCTATGTTTGTATAAGGCAAGCTAAATTTACTTAAAAAATTAAGTTAATTGTTTTTAAAAGTTAGCCAAACATGTTGCTAATGTCCTTAATTATGAGGATGTTTCAACATGCAGACTTGAAGCCATAATAGATTCCTTTAAACTATAGTAGCATTTCTCCCGTTCGATGCACGGAAGTTATTCAAAAATATCGATTTCAATAAATATTTATAAAATTTTAATGTTTATACATAATTAAAACAAATTCAAAATGCATGAAAAATAATATTATATCACAATAACTATTAAATTTTAATAAATAATATAACCGATTCAAATTATAACAACTTCTTTGAATAGTAAGTTAATTTATATATTTAAATAATACATGACTTTTAATTTCAATAATTTTTATAAGCTATTATTAATTTCAAAGAAAATACAAATTTAGTAGTTTATTTAATGGTATATATCATGTTTGATGTAATATTATGATACAATATTAATTTTGTGGAAGACATCAATATATTTTTCACGATTTCTGTACTCTCGTATTTATATTTAAATCTAAATAATATACTTAAATTGCAATATTATTGTATCCAAAAAAAAATATTGATAACATAATAATAAGCATGTATTTGGGTAAAAGTAAAAAAATGAATTATAAACATATTTATAAATTACACAACTTTTCAAACCATTTCTTAAATACACACATTTTCTCACCAATTATTTTTTACATCAAAAATATAAATAAATCAGTTTATAAATCAAACAGTGTTACCAAAATGAAGGCATTGGGCAAAAGAAGAATAAGATAAATGAAAAAAAAAATTAAAAAAGATGTTAGCTGCTGAAACAACATAATTTCTTAAATTACTTTTTATCCACATAATTTCTTAAACAACATAATTGTACGTGTATTAAAAATTATTATGACAAACTAAAAGATAAGAATATCACATCACAAAAAACTAAATTACAAAAATATACATAGCAAGACAAAAAGGAGAATAACTCTGTTTGTTAAAAATTTTGTATTTAAAAACATGTTTTTTAATGTTTTCTTGATAAAATGTATGGTTGAAAAGTGGAAAGAAAAAATGTGTATGGTTAAAGAGTGATTTGAGAAATTATGGTTTAAAAATCTTGTTTTTAAACATGTTTGCCAAACAGAGGAAAGAAAAAAAAAATTTAAACTACACATTTTCTCTCCACTTTTTAAATACACACATTTTCTCTTCAATTATTTTTTACATCAAAAAATATAAATAAATCATTTTATAAACCAAACAGTGATACCAAATGGAGGAATTAATAGACAAAAGAAGAATAAGATAAATGAAAAAACAAATTAAAAAAGATGTTAGACGCTAAAACAACATAATTTCTTAAATTATTTTTTATCCACACATATTTTCTCTCTACTTATTCAAAAATTATTTATTTTCAAAACTCATTCTCTGCCACATTTTACCAATAAAATAATCTATAATTTTTTGCCATATTTTACCAATAAAATAATTCACATACAAATAAAAAAAATTATCTACTTTTAACATTATATTCTGAAAAAATCATTATTTCAAATAATGTGATTTGTAAAATTTTTGTAGAATAAGCGTATGTTTGGTAAAAGTAAAAAAAATGGTTTGTAAACATGTTTATAAATTGCACAGTTTTTAACCACTTTTTAAAAACGTATTTTCTCTTCAATTTTCAACAACTATTTTTTATCTCAAAATATTAAATAAATCATTTTATAAAATAAATGAAAAAAAAAAAATGTGTCTGCCACATTTGCTGGTCCATAAGCAATCCAAGTTCACGAAGAAAAAAAAAAAAAAAAAAAAAAAAAAAATTGAAAATAATGAACAGTACATGGCGCTATCTTCTTGGGCAAGACTTTTCAATTTTTCAAACCATTTTTTAAATACACACATTTTCTCTCCAATTATTTTTACATCAAAAATATAAATAAATCAGTTTATAAATCAAACATTGTTACCAAATGGAGGCAATAGACAAAAGAAGAATAAGATAAATGAAAAAAAAAAAAAAAAATTTAAAAAAATGTTAGCCGCTAAAACAACATAATTTCTTAAAATACTTTTTACCCACACATTTTCTCTCTCTACTTATCCAAAAAATCATTATTTCAAATAATGTGATTTGTAAAATTTTTATAGAATAAGCATGTGTTTGATAAAAGTAAAAAAATGGTTTGTAAAGATGTTTATAAACTGCACAATTTTTTAAACCACATTTTAAACATACATTTTCTATTCAATTTTTAACAACTATTTTTTACTTTAAAATATTAAATAAGTCATTTTATAAAATAAATGAAAAAAAAAAATTAAAATATGTCAGCCACTGAAAAGCGGCTGATACATTTACTTGGATTGCTTTAAAGCTGACGAAAAAAAAAAAAAAAAAAATCATAGCAATCCAAGCTGGCGGGAAAAAAAATTGCAAACAATGAACAGTAAATAGAGCTATCTTTTTGTGCAAGACTTTTCAATTTTAAAATATATTATAGATTATAGATATCCCTAAATACATAATATATTATCTGAAGGACAATATTGCAGGTAGAAGGAACCACACTCCCTTTCTTATTCACATCAATAATTGTGCAAAGTAAATGCGTCAGCAGTGTCCTTAATTAACATTTGGAGCACTTGCCCGACAAGTGTGCAGAAACAGTAACTGGATAAAGACCAATGCGTTTGGTGAGAAAATCACCAGTGTCCATCAAAGTGAAAGAAATAAAGCATGACAAGCATATGAAAAAAGCCCAAGTTTACGGTTTCTGCGAACATAATTTATATCCTCTCGACTCCGAAAAAGGTCCAAGAAAAGAGCTTTTCTATCAAGGGAATGGATAATATTGTCTTAGTCCCTATTTGATTTTCATTAAATTTTTCTCATTTTTTTACAGTACTCAATCTTAACCATACATCAAAAGTCAAGTCCACAATTTTTTACTTTTCAACCAAATTTCAACCATCATTTCTCTTAAAATTCACTATTCATTTCAAAAAAATTCATTTTAAAAAATACCAAACACACTCTTAATATTGTTAGTGGATTTTTGGATTATTTTGTTGGATGGTGAAAAATAATGGAGATTTTTGACTTTTTTAATGTAATATTTATACTTCTTTATCTAGTTGTTTCAAAAAATGGAAAACATTGAAAAACATTTCATTATGTCATCAACTTATTATGTAAGAACTGGCAGAGTACAATCCAAGTACTCCACTTCCTCACTTATAAGCATATAATTGTACACATATATATAGATATATGATGATGATTGTACGCGCGCATATATATAGCTATATGCAGGGACGGATCTACCCCAAGCTCAGGAGAGTTGTTGGACCCCACTGAAATTGGGAAAAAAATTAAGTCCAATTTAAATGGGTCAGCTCAGTCCCAAGCCCAGACCAATTTTCTCTGATCCATTTAACAAATAATCAGCTGGTTCCTTCACTTCCTTCCCAGTTCCGCTCCGCCTCCTTCCTCTGTCGTGCTGCGCTGCATCCTCTTCAGTTGAATCAGTTCAGCAGCTTCAGCTCTTCTCTTCTTCACTCTTCTAATCTTCTTCCTCGTCGCCCGACGGCGCCGGCTTCAAAAAATCAGACCGGTGGCGGTGGAGTCCACTGGTCCAGATTTCCGTTCCGGTTCTAGACTCCAGTGCTGCTGACAGTGCTATGCTTCAGTACTTGTGCAAATTTCCAATTTTATTTTCCATATGTAAGTAAGTTTTAAGTTTTAACTAGATTTTTATGGGATTTTGTCTTGTTATTAGTTGTTCTTGTGTTTGTGTTACTGACTTACTGTGTATGCTGGGAACTTGGCTTGGGAGTTGGGAGTGTAGCCATTAGATTAGCATAGCCGGTGCCTGTGCAGCTGTGCTGTGCAGCTTTCTTCTTAATTCATAAATAAGTGTATGCTGATGCTGGGAACTTATTGGATGATATTTACTTATTTATTGGATGATATTTACTTATTTAGGTTAAAATCTTTTGATTAGAAATTTAGATTAGGTGATTGTTAAAATAAAAAAGTGGGTTCAAATTTGTGAATTTCATAATTTCCATTATTATATTTATTATAAGATTCTGATTAGTGGTTAGATGATTTAGAATCTTAGATCTCCATATTTGATTTATTGCTTTGAAGTTTGAATTAATTATTGATATATTGTTATATTCCAGATTAATAAATAATTGAGAGATATTTAATAAAAAGACATATTCAAGAAAATGTTGTTGATGAGAGTTCAAATAGAGTTGAGAGAGATTCAAACACAGTTGTAGAAAGTTCGAAAACGTCTGAGAGGAGCTCAACTATGATTGAGGAATTTGATGTTGCACAGCTTCCCTCTGACCCCGGAATAAGAATACCAATTTCAAATTACGCTCCTAATATTAGAGATGAAGTTCGAAGAGCATATTTGTTAAAAGGTCCTTGTCAACCATTGAGTCATTCATTTCCAAAACGAAAGTTTGGAGAAAAAATATTTAAAAGATTTAACCCTTCTTGGTTTAGTGACTTTTGTGATTGGTTGAAGTATAACATATC
Source organism: Ligustrum vulgare (assembly GCA_963555705.1). Lineage (NCBI taxonomy): Eukaryota > Viridiplantae > Streptophyta > Magnoliopsida > Lamiales > Oleaceae > Ligustrum > Ligustrum vulgare. The sequence continues at coordinate 61,860,618 of OY743175.1, read as the reverse complement.
TAAAGATGCCGCATATTGTCTCTACTGTTATCTATTCAAATCTGCTAAAGGAAAACAATCAGGGGGTAATGTTTTTGTTGGTGAGGGATTTAATCATTGGAAACATTATGAGAGGCTTAAAATTCATGTTGGGAAGCATGATAGTGAACACAATGGAGCTCGAATGAAGTGCGAAGCATTGATGAATCAAGATCTCCATATTGAAACAGTTTTGCATAAGACATCAAAACAGATTAAAGATGATTATCGCATTCGACTTAATGCTTCAATTGATTGTATTCGACTTTGTTTGCGACAAGGACTACCTTTTCGGGGTAATGATGAATCGGAGAATTCTCTTAATCCAGGTAACTTTCTTGTTTTCTTGCAGTTTTTAGCTGAGCATGTTGATCATATTAAAGCTGTGACATTGAGTAATGCTCCTAAAAATTGCAAATTAATATCACCTAGCATTCAGAAGGATATAACTAGTGCTTGTGCTGCTGAAACAATCAATATTATTTTGAAAGATATTGGTGATTCATTATTCACAATTCTAGTAGATGAATCTCGTGATGTGTCATCAAAGGAGCAGATGTCAATTGTTTTACGTTATGTAGACAATAGTGGGCATGTAAAAGAATGTTTCATAGGAATTGAACATGTCACAAGTACTACAGCACTCTCACTTAAGGATGCCATTGATAAGATGTTTTCTAGATACAATTTGAGCATTTCTAGATTGCGAGGACAGGGTTATGATGGGGCTAGCAATATGCAAGGCAAGGTCAATGGCTTAAAAACACTTATTTTAAATGAAAACCCGTGTGCGTATTATATACATTGTTTTGCTCATCAACTTCAGCTAGCACTTGTTGTTGTTGCAAAGAAGAGTATTGCAGTTGCTGAGTTTTTTCGTGTTGCTACTGATTTGGTAAATCTTGTTGGAGCATCTTGTAAGCGTTCTGATATGCTTAGAGAATTACAATCCTCTCATGTTGTTGAAGCATTAGAAAGGGGTGAAATTGTAAGTGGCCAAGGACTTAATCAGGAAAGCAGTCTTCAGAGCTCAGGTGATACATGTTGGGGCTCACGTTATAGATCTTTGATCAGCTTGCTTGCCTTATTCTCTCCTGTGGCTGATGTACTTGAAATGATTTCTGAAGATGATTCTTCTTCTTCTGATCAGAAAGTAGAGGCATTCAATTTGTTGAAGTCCATGCATTGTTTTGATTTTGTGTTTAATTTACACATGATGAAAATTATTTTGGAAATTTCAAATCAATTGTCACAAGCATTACAAATGAGAGATCAAGATATTGTGAATGCGATGGACCTAGTGAGGGCGTGCAAGCAGCAACTCCAAATGTTGAGAGACAATGGATGAGATTCGTTTTTGGAAGAAGTTTGTAAATTTTGTCATGATCATAACATTGGTGTTCTCAAGATGGATGACAGGTTTATGCGCAATGATTCCCGTGGTCGCTCACAACGTAATCCACCAAAGGTAACAAATTTGCATCACTACCGTGTGGATTTATTTTATGCTGTGATTAATTTGCAACTACAAGAGTTGAATGATCGTTTCTCAGAGGTTAGTACAGAGTTACTACTTTGCGTGGCTTGTTTGTGTCCACAAGATTCATTTGCTGCTTTTGATAAGAAAAAATTGATCCGATTAGCTGAGTTTTATCCACAAGATTTTGGAAAGTTGGATCTTATCATATTGGGAGATCAACTAGAAACTTATATTGTTGATGTCGGCTCTAATGTTGCATTCCAAAAGCTGAAAGGTCTTGGTGATCTTGCAGAAAAGATGGTTCAGACAAAGAAAAATATTCATTTTTCTTTGGTTTATAAACTTTTGACTTTGACTTTACTTTTGCCAGTTGCCACTGCTAGTGTGGAAAGAGTGTTTTCTGCAATGAATCTTGTGAAAGATAATTTGAGCAACCGAATGAGTGATGAGTGGATGGATGATCGTCTTATTGTTTATGTTGAGAGAGAGATATTTTTGAAAATTGATAACGAAGTTATTGTAAAGCGTTTTCAGAGTATGAAAACGCGTAAAGAACAATTGTAAACAACTTTGTTCGTACTTGTGTATATTATTGAACTTTTTTACATTCTCGATTTTGGAAAATTTTGGACCTCACTCACGCAAAATCCTGACTCCGTCCCTGACTATATGCGGTATAAAATCGTATTACGAACAATACAATGTACGAGAGTTTACAGCATTATTTTGACAAAATGTAGTTGTCCTCGTGACAATGCATGAATAATTTGACAAAAAGTGTGAGATGACAACAAATGTAACGTAACTAGTATTACGTTGTAGGATAATGATGCTAACAACACTATCAATAGGGTCTCTTTTGGGGACATTGTTTTCAGACATTAACAATATATTGCAAAGTATTATGGGACATTAATCTCTTATTTTATTTTCATTAACATTTTCTCATTTTCTATAGTATTCAATCTCAATTATCTATTAAAAGTCAAGTTCACAATATTTGACTTTTCAATCAAATCTCAATCATCATTTCTCCTAAAAATCACTATTCATTTTTTTTTTTAAAAAAACTTATTTTAAACAATATCAAATACACTCTAACTTAACATTTTTTTTCTTCTATCAATTTGTTTTATTGCTCCCATTATTTCTCTCAAACATTACTTTTTCACCTCAAGAAAAGAAGAAAAGATTCCCCCCAATAATTCTACAGTGTAGGGTTGCTCATATACACACAGTTTTCACTTTTCAGCTAATAATTATAGCAAAGACATCATTTAAAGCTGATATACGGCATGTTTGGCTAAGCTCATAAGTGTTTCGTTTCCAAAAATGATTAATTAAGTTGTTACTTTTTTTAAAAAAAATAAAAAATAAATAAGAGCCCATTTGGTAATGGTAAAAATTTTACCTCAAATTTTAAAGTTCAATCTCAACCATCAATTCTTAGTCAAGACCACAATTTTTTACTTTTCAAACTTTTTTAAACCACACATTTATCAAAACACCAAAAAAAAATCACAAATTTTTTTTTCCACATTACCAAACAGGCTCTAAGATGTTACTTTTGACGCTAAAATATGAGCTATTTTTACAACATGCAATTGGGGAACACAAACTAAAAAAAAAAAAAAAAAAAAAAAAAATTTAAACAACACAATTTTCCAAACCTGATCTGAGTAAAAAAGTTAACAAGTAGGAAAAAACAATAGTATTGAATATATTCATTCAAGGATGGTAAAAGGGGTTATACAGTTTGCATTGATTTGATTAACACTTAAATAGCCAATCAAAGTGAAGATAAGACAACCTAGTTTTTATTAATTAATCATAGTTAAAACCAGAATGTCACATTTTAGGCAGGATCCTGCCTTAACGCTACGGTTATTATATCTCTTTAGATTTTAAATATTCTAGCATTCTCGGGAGACATATCCTAGAAGTCTCGAGAAACAAAATATAGTTCGAGCGTATACTCGATCGAGAAACTCTCAACTAGACTTTCTATGTATGTATACAGTAGGATAGCCGTCACAATCTTTACGCATGTCGTACTTTCTCGTTCAAAATTCTTTTTAAATCAGAAAAATTTTGCCAAAAGAAAAAAAAAAAGTATTAAATGTAATTAATAAAAATTGGTATTAAATGAAAGTTAATAATAAATATGGGTTATATATATATATATATATATATATATATATATATATATATATATATATATAAGTTTTTATAAAATATATGTAATCTATATATTAAAAATTAAACTTAATCAAAAATTAAAATACATTAAAAAGAAAACTGGTGATGAATACAAATAAAATTAAAACAAATTTAATACAAAAAAATTAATTAAGCGCCAAATTTTAAGACGCGTGTGTATTTTTTTCTTACTTTGATTAATGTTGTTTTTTTTTTTTTTTTAATTTCGAATTCGATAATATTTTGTAATCAAATATTATTTGTACAATATTTTTTAATTCTTATGATTGTATAATTTACATGTTTTCATGAATTCAAAAAAAAAATGTCTTGAGCACCGTGCAAGACATTATCATTTCTTTAATGTGTGTATGTGTGTTGAAGTTTTTATAAAATATATGCAATCAATACATTAAAAATTAAACTTAATCAAAAATTAAAATACATTAAAAAGAATATTGGTGATTGATACAAATAAAATTAAAATAAATTTAATACAAAAAAAATAGAAATTTCGTGCATCGCATGAGTGTGATACTAGTATATACAATTATGAGAGATTACTTCCATCAATTCTATACTCATTTTCATTGTTTCTTGTTCCTCTTCCGAGCTTTCATTATGCTTTGAACATACTTGGTTGAATGCTTGAATTAAATCCGCTAAAGTCATTTGTATCAAACCTTGCATCTCGATCGAGATGGGGTAAATGTACTTTTTGGAAAGCGATCTCAATCGTGTTCTAGCCTTATTTCTTTGTCTTCGTTTCAGTGTTCCAAACATTTATTTTCAAATTTTCAATGTGATATTTCGAGTGCATTGGTTCATGATTCTTTATATTGTACAAGTTAATTTCTTCTCTAACCCTCGAGATATGTTTTAATAACATCTCCCAGTAGAGAATGAATTATATTTATCGTAATGATAATTAGAATTATTATGTTTAGCTAATTGGACGGTTGCTAGTATAATTAACAAATGGAATGTAAGGCCCAAGATAGGGCAGGTGAGCGTCGTAGGAGTTGTGATTCAACTTTTTTTAACAAATGGATTGGACTACAAATTAAATTAAATTGAATTTTATTATATCTTGTATGTATACATACCTTTATTTTAACACTATTATTCAACCACGTACTTCACACGTTTTATGTACGCAATAAAAAAACTTAGCCCCTGTTCTCTTTGCTGTTTTGAGGTTGTTTTCTTTTTTTATTTTCGAAAACACTAAAAACGCGTTCTCTTTACCATTTTCGAAAACGTATTTTGGAAAAAAAAAAAAAAAAATTGTACACAAAACGCAAAACGCCCAAAACCTCGTTTTGAGCGTTTTGTGTGTATTTCGACAAAAAATATCCAAAACGCGGAAAACGCGTTTTGGGATTTTTATTTTTTTTAAAGAATTATCTTAACTTAGAATTAAGCTTAATATAATTTTTTTATTTTTTAATTACTTTTTTTAGAATTATCCTAACTTTGAACTAAGTTTAAATAAAGTTTTATTGAATTCAATATAAACATTACAAAAAAAAATAAGGGAGAATTCTTGTTATTGTATTTCAAAAAATGCACTGATAAATGGACTCTGGTGGTTTTGAAAAAACTTGCATTTTCTGAATTTTAATAGAAGTAGAGTTTTTTCAAATCCCGAACCTGACCAAGCTGTATTAATATAGACTCTTAATGCTCACATTAGTGTGTTGCATGAACCATGTTTTCAGTGTATTGTGAAAGGAAATTTGAGTTTGAATTAGTAGTATTCTGCAAGCAAATTAATTAAAAATAGTTTAAGTAGTATTCTGCAAAATTTCAAACAGAACGTGTCTTCCAACTTTTCATTTTCAAAAACAGTTTTCAGAAATGACAAACCAAATGCGTTTTCAGCAAATTTGAAAACAAAAATGAAAACAGGAAATACAAAACATTTTTGAAAATGAAAATACAAAATAAAATACAAACAGAACGCCACCTTATAATTTATATCTTCTATGTAATGAAATATAAAATAAAAATTATTAAAATCATCATATATTATATAAATATAATTATAACTCATTGAATATAAAGTATAATAAATAATACATTATTATTTATGATATATAGTATTAAGGTATATTAAGGAGTATTAATTAATATGTAGAATCTTTTTAATTTCTTATGACTATGTAAAGTTAATTATTATTACTAAGTTTAACTTTAATAGTGAAAATAATTATTCATATGAAAATTACTCAATTACTTATTTATTTATTAACTTATGAGTAAATTTTATAATGTGCATTTTCAATTTTTCTCAATTATTAAGTGTAAATCATGACATTTATGTAGTAAAATGAAAATTCAAGAAGACATTGAAAATGTGTTTGAACCATATAAATATTTTCATTTTTTTGTTAGATTTGAAAAAGTGAGATTTCTTTTTTATTTGATAAGGATTTAAATCAGATTTTTATTGGATTTTTATAGAAGTTGATAAATTTTTGTGGTTAAAAATTTGTAGGTTCCATAAAATATTTGATTGAAATTAATTGTTAATGTTGACTTAGATTAAAATTTGGATTAAAATCAACATCAAATGGGGCTTGACTACGTTCATCATATAAGTGAAGATTGAATACTTATTTATCTATAAATATGTTTTAATAATCATTTTACGCTTGATTAAAAATATATATATTTTCTTCAAAGTGACTCTCAGTTAGCGTTCAAATAAGTAACTCTATATATTTTATTTTGATTATTCAAAAATTATTGGTTTTGAAATGTGTTTATCTTAACATAAATCGTAGTTTACCAATTATTCATTATGTTGATTATTTTTAACCCTCTACATACTATTTCTATTGTAAGATTATTTTTATTCTGCAATAATATTATCTGAATCTTGTATTATATAAAAAATTACGTCTATGTTTGATTTACATTGTAAACTTGTAATAATTCAATTTTAGAACTGTATAAACATATGTATTGAATTACAATTTGGTATAAGATTGAAAAGGGTTATCAATAAACATATTTTATAAATTATATGCATTGAATATAAAGACCTTATAGTGAAAACTGAATTTATTATTTAACTAAATCAAAATCAAATATAATTTTTTTAATTAAGTATATTATAGATATAAGAAAAATAGAAATAGAAATAATGACATAATTGACAATTAAAAGATTTTTACATGTCCATATTTTTATATATTAGTGATTAGTGATATTGATTAGTGATAATTTGATAATAATTTAAAAAATCATAATAAATTAGTTTATTGACTTGTTACGTGATTCGAAATTTATTGATTAAAAAATTCTCTTTAACATTTTCTCGAGACGTTAAAATCTTAAATGATTAGAATATAAATAAAAATCCTCAGATGAGAAGTCAACGGTCAAAGATTTGCATTACTGTCCTTGTCTCCCACATTTATATTAGAAAACGCATAAATATATAAACATTCCCAGAAATCCTCACTACACACAGCACCAAGCACTAGGCGTCCCACTTGGTTCCGATCCTACCCGTATTGGTGCACTCGTTTACCCTCATCTCAACCCTCCACCAATCTACATTATCTATTTTAATGCAAATTATTATTGCCAGCTATATATTTTTAAACCATTAAAGTTGCACGCGAATTTCAGTTAATTAAATTGGAGAGAAATGTTAAGTCGGTTTTAGCCTCCAACTTCAAATTAATTGCAAGTTGCATTCGATTTTAACATTCACATTGACAGTTTCAATCACGCGAGCAACTATATTCACATATATGAATATGTTGGTATATCCCCACTTTCGATGTCTATGAGTTTGTCACTAATATTCTCCTTTTTTAAAGCAAATTTTTTTTAGATCATTAAGTAATATGTACAATCTTCCAATTTCTTAATCCCCCCCAAAACCCCATATTTTGATGTCTATTTATACTAATATAAATTTTGTAAATAAATAGCTCGTATTTAAAATGAAAAATCAAGCATTTCGCAGTTTCAAAATGAAGAATTGTGCTTGATTAATCATCACTTGTTATTCTTAGCATGAATTAATCTTATCCATATTTCTACATACCACGTACGTGTTTTTATGAGTTTAATAGGTAATTTTGAGATTATTTATGTGTTATACTTCGACTAGCATATATACTAATTAATTGTTAGATAAATTGATTAGAGGAGTGTTAGATGTTGGCTCGCTTCAAGGAAGTTGGGCTCGGACGAGGTTTTTGCTGCTATTTTGGCTTCATTCCACTTTCATCCTTAGTCATATAACTGATTGAGAAAGAAATATTATAACATGTTTGTATACGTTTACTAGGTATATAAATTGTGATGATGATTATTATTATTATTGCTCCTCAACACTTGTGTGAGTATATATCAACTGTTAGATTAGTTGACTAATCGTTCGATTCGATTGATTGGAAAAGGAAAATTGATTATAATAAAAATATTTTATTTACGTGGATGTCATTTGCGATGACGAGAACAAGAGGACAAGTTCAACTCCAGACACTTGGCATCCAAGTGAGAGATGATGTAAGATTGAGAGCTCTTTAGGCAACAAGGACCCTCGATAGTGGGAGAGTTTTAGGGATGAGTAAACAATATTATATTAACAATTAATTACTGCCACTTTCGGTGATGATGTGTGGGAACTTAGGGATCTTCTTCTGGTTCACTATACTGTTGACCACAATTACTTAATATATATATATATATATATATTTATCTTTACATGATTTAGTTAATGCTTGTCGACGTTATTATATTTGTCAATAATGAATCTCATGGAGAGTTCGATCACAATTCAAGATGAATGTTGACGGCATGCTTAACACATACAAGTCGGACAATCACGTCTACTCGAGCTCCATCGTGAACTACTTACAACCCAACAAAAAACGAATGGTTTGAGTGGAACATAACAAATGATGTCGATTTGTGCCATTATTTTTGATAAAAGTGACAATTTACTAATGTTGCTGCTCTGAAAATATATTTTCTGAAGGATTGTAGAAGTTTAAATATCTATATAGAAATGTACATTATAAATTTATTATTTCAATTTCAATCCTTATACGTATGACAGATCAAAGTATCAGCAAAATTATTCGACTATGTCCCTCACTATCCTATTGCCACCTCTTAAAACCGCTAGCAATACTTTGTTGAACATCGGCACAAAGAATAATGTTACTTGTATATGACAGAGTTATATAATGATTTATGTGATAAATAATGGAAAATGCCTCACAAATTCTTGTTGTGGTTTTGATTCGAATTCGAACTTGTTACCCTTGCAAATTATATTACACGTTTGAAATGCAATTCTTTTAGTTGGTGCACCTCGTCTGCTGACCCTACTCGTGGCTGAATTCTGCATGTAAGATTGGCGTCCCTTGGATGCTTAATATTTAAATGTCTGGACTCTGGGGCGGTTACTGTGGATTTTAAGTATCATCCTTGTTTTTCTATCTAGCTTTTGAGATTTGGACAACATTTTTTTGGTTCTCTTCTTCGTCTACATTTCAACTGTAAATCATTAGTAGATCTTTTTAGAGTTTATGCTTTGTGCATAGATTGTTGTGACTTGTGAATGTGTTGTTTCTTCAATAAATATTGTACTGAGTCAACAAGAACTGAAATATGTTGGGTTCCAACAATTTATAAACTTTGGTTTCTCAGCCGATTTTTAGTGGATCTGGAGCTGATCTACTCAGTGGATGCTCAACGGGTGAATAACGATTTTACGTTAGCATCCAAACCCGTCAATGGGTGAAAAATCTTATGTTCATTCGATTACATTTTCTGTAAGTTTTTACTTTCAAAGCACTGTTTATCAGTTGATGTGAGACCAACATTATGAGATAAAAAAGAGTGAAGAATTTTTTTTATTATATTTTTAGTGTAAGGATTTTAATCAATCATGTGGGCTTATATGTGAATTATTGTGTATTCAATAAAAGGCTATCAATTTGGTTAAGCCCAATTAAAGTGATCTAATAAGGATTTGGTATATTGGACTTTAATGTATCTAAAATAATGTATGGGCTTTTATGTGTAGATACCAGGCCATTACCTAATTCATGATGGGCCGGATTAGGTTAATTGGCAATTCAGTTTATAAAGTCGGTTATGGTCCCTGAATCCTACGTACTGTTCATCTTGTCTGACATCCCATCATCAGAGAGAAAATACGGACTACGTATCGATTTAGAAGATCCAAGCGCCGAATCGTTTATTGTGAATCACGTTTGATTAAGGTACGCTTCCGCTTCAGTTATTTAATTCTTGATAATTCCAACATGATGATTATTTAGATTATAGATAAATTATTATCTGTAATAAAATTTTCTAACAAGTGGTATCAGAGCCAACATCGTGTTGAATTATCAGATCAATTCGTATTGTTAGTTTGACAAAACAAGCAAAATTCAGATGAAAATATATGTGCGTACGGTTTGAGTAATGAAATTGAAGGTTTTGGGCATTAAGTTTGGCTTATACGATTTGGTTGATGGTTTAACAAGGTTTCAAAATTGGATAACTTCTGCTTAATGCTTACTGTATATGAGAATTGAAAATATGGATTTGTAAATTCGGTTTGAGTTTGGTGATGAGTTTTGGATTAAGATTCTCGGTGAAGGGACAATTTTTTTTTTTCAAATTTGGTTTTGAATCTGATTTATGGAGTTGGGTAAAATCGGATTCATGTATGTATACTGTATGCATTTTGAATCTGGTTTGCGATGCATAATCTGTTCGAATCGAGTGTTGTGGTTGAGGTTTGAACGGCTGATGATGGATTCAACTGTCGGCAAAGGGCGCATAGCGCCGGGGTTTGAACTGCGTGCGGCGTCACAGGAGAGTAGCGCCGCGCAGGCGCTACTTCACCATGTACGCGCAGAGGTGCAGCGCCGGTAGTGGCTGCGGGCGACGCAGGCGCGCAGCGCCAGGTCTAGCGCTGCGCTGCAGGAGATCAGAGTATGGTGCCGCGTTCGCTGGTTTAGGATGCGACGGCGGCGGCGGAAGCTAGGGTTTGCAAAACCCTAGCTGTCGCGATTTTTGAAGAAGGGCTTACACCGGAAATTTGAAGTCTTCAGGGTTCCTTATGCAATTTTGGATAATTATGATTATTTGCACATCAGGTCCCCCCCATTTGTTTTAAATAATGTTTAAATCCGAAGTTATTAAAACCATTTAAGTTGGCCCTTAAAGTTCTGAAATTTATAAATTGAGCCCCTGAAGTTATAAATTTATTTAAGTCAGGACCTTTCAAGTTATGGAATTTTATGATTCAGCCCCTGAAGTTTGAGAATTTTCCAATCCAGCCCCTAATGTTTGAGAATTTTCAAAATTGGTCCCTAAAGCTTGAAAATTCTCTAATTTGGTCCCTTAAGGTTTGAAAATTTTCTAATTCAGTCCCTAAAGTTTGAAAATTTTCTAATACAGCACCTAAAGTTCTGAAATTCTTTAATTTGGTCCCTAAAGTTTGAAAATTTTCTAATTTGGTCACTAAAGTTTGGAAAATTTCAAAATTGGTCCTTAAAGTTTGATTTTTTTTTTAAATTAAGTCCCTAAAGTTTGGGAATTTGCTAAATTGGCTCCTAAAGTTTGAAAATTTTCAAAAATCAACTTTTAAAGATTGAAATTTTCATTTTTTGGACCTCTAAAGTTTGGTTTTGTTTCAAATTGGGACCTAAAGTTTAGAATTTCTCTAAATTGGCCAATAAAGTTTTAAGAAAATTATAATTTAAGCCCTTCAAGCTTAAAATTTTACATAATTGGCCACCTAAAGTTTTAGAATATTGCAATTGACTCTCCTAACTTAAGGATTGCTTTATTCTAAAAATTTTGAATTCTATAATTCAAATCCTAAAGTCAAAAATAAATGCAAATCAATGGATTTCAGTTTGAAATCTTGGTACATCGGAATCTTTTGAGAAATATAATATTCGAAAGTAAGTTAGTTGAAACAACATGTTGCCAAAGCAACCTCTCTTGTGGATATTAATTAACTTTGAATATTAGAAGGCATTTGTGTGTGTGTTATTCATTGCGAATATTGATCGGCCCAAAGGAAGGTCAATATTTGGCTCGAATTTCACATGCACCTGTGGTGATAAACACGTGGCAATTATTTGGTTTAACGTGTGACCAATAAATCGGTCCAAAGATAGGTTTATTGGTTAACATGTCTTATTGCCAGTGTTTGATCACTGCACTAAGGGAAAATTAGGTGTTTGTGTGTTATTTCATGCGGATATTGATCGGCCCAAAGGAAGGTCAATATTTGGCCCGAATTTCACATGAACTTGTGGTGATAAATACGTGACGGTTATTTGGTTTTACGTGTGATCAATAAATCGGTCCAAAGAAAGGTTTGTTGGTTGACATGTCTTACTGTCAGTGTTTGATTACTACGCCAAGAGTACCACTTACAAGTCAATATTTCTGTCCAAAGACTAAATATTGATGTTGTGCTAGGTATCTTGTGATGGGCCCTACCATTATTTGAAAGTATGATTTGCATAATAAGGTATTTATGTGAACAATTTTATTTAAGTGTTCTCTATTCGGTTTCAAATTCTGCTAGTAGTAAATCTACAAGCTCAAATTTAATCCCTGTATTTATGGAATAAACTTCAAGGATCAAAACAAGAACATTAACTTTTCGTTGGCTGCATCGATCTAGACCCTGTACTAAGGATTGAGTAACCTACTCCTCTTACGGATGAAAGTTCATCTAATCAAATGAGGAACTTTGAGAAGTGGGATTGCTTAAATTACGTGAGTCACATGATCATTAAGTGCGGCATTCCGGAAGCCTTTAGTGGCATAGTATCTAAGGAGGTAAATGATGCCAATGAATTCCTTGCCGAAATTAAGAAATGTTTTTTTGAAAAACGATAAGGCTGAAACAAGTACGCTTATGCAAAGCTTGATTTCAATAAAGTATAAAGGCAATGGGAAAATAAGGGAGTACATCATATAGATGTCTCACACTGCTTCAAAACTTAAGGAACTAAAACTCGACTTGTCTAATGACTTGCTCGTGCATTTGGTATTGATATCGCTTCCTGCGCAATATAGTTAATTTAAGGTTAGTTATAACTGTCAAAGTAGAAATAGACTCTCAATGAGCTCATTTCATAGTGTGCAAGCTTCTTGCACAATTCAGTCAATTTAAGGTCAGTTGTAACTATCAAAGGGAGAAATGAACTCTAAATGAGCTCATTCTATTTTGTGTGCAAGAGGAAGAAAAGTTGAAGCAGGATAGAACTGAAAGTGTTCACTTGGCAAAAACCTCTAAAGATAAGGGCAAGAAAACAAATAAAGAAAATAAAGTTGTTAAGGGTTCAGAACAAGAGAAACCACATAAACACATTAAGGGTTGTTTCTTTTGTCAGAAATCTGGACATTTAAAGAAAGATCGTACATATTACCAACTAAATCTGCTGCTAAAACCTTTTATGAGCTTTTGACAGGCTTAAAGCTTAGTCCAAAGCATTTCTACATTTGGGGATGTCCAGCTAAGGCTAGGCTTTATAGGCCACATATAGAAATTGGACTCCAAAACAGTTAGCAGCTGCTTTATTGGTTATTCTGAGCGATCGAGGGGCTAATAATTTTATGATCCCACACTTAAGTCAAATTTTGAAACGGGAAATGCAACATTTTTGAGGATGTTGAGTTTGGGGGAGAAATAAGGTTAGAGATATTGTCTTTAAGGAAGAAGTTGAGGAATGATCGGTTTCGATTCCTATTATTGCTTTTGACAACGTGCAAGTTTTTATGCATGTCATTGATCAAGAAGCATATTCGGAACCTCAACTAGACAATGTTGAAGAACCTCCCATCCAAAATAAAGTAAATTTCAGAAGTACAAACTCAACAACCTCAATAACTAAAGCCATTAAGGAGATCCACGAGAGAAAGGAAAAATGCTATTCCGGATAATTAAATAGTATTTTTCCAAGAACATAAGGAAATAATGGAATGGTGGAAGATGGTCCAATCAATTCCATCAGGCCATGAAGGTTTCTAACTCTCAAAAGTGGATTGATGCCATAAATAAGGAGTATAAGCATATGCAAGACAATAAAGTTTGAGATATTGTCCCATTACCATAAGGTACGAAGCTCATTGGTCTTAAATAGAACTTTTAAACCAAGAGGGATTCGATAGGTAATGTGGAAAGATATAAGGTTCGTCTTGTATCTAAGGGCTTTACACAGAATGATGGCATTGATTGTAAAGAGACTTTCTCTTCGGTTTCAATGAAAGACTCTTTCAGAAAAGTTAGGTTGTTACACATTTTGACCTCGAGTTACATCAAATGGATACTAAGGTGGCGTTTCCCAATGGCGACATTGATGGGACGATCTATTTGGTACAATCAGTAAACTTTGTGTCAGTAGACCCAAAGAAAATGGTTTGCAAATTAAGGAAATCCATTTATGTACTCAAGCCAGCTTCCCGTTAAGGGTAATACAAATTTCATCAAGCAATTATCTCATTTGGTCTTGAGATTGATGTTGTTGATGATTGTATGTATTACAAGTTCAGTGGGAGTAAGTATATTGTCCTGGTTTTATATGTTGATTATTGCTTGCCACTAATGATATAGGTATGTCACATAAAATTATGAGATTTTTTGTCAAGGAATTTTAAGATTAAAAATCTTGGTGACGTCTCTTTTGTATTAGGAATTCAGATACACCGGGATTGTTCTCGGGGTATTCTTGAATTGTCACAAAAGGGCTATATCGATAAAGTACTTAAGAGGTTTGACATGCAAGACAGTAAATCAGGGGACACCCTTATCGCTAAGGGAGACAATTTAGTCTCAACTAATGCCCGAAAAGTTATCTTGAAGTTAAAGAAATGCAGAGGATCACATATAGTTAAGCTATAGAAAGTCTGATGTATGCTCAAATTTGTATGCGTTCGGATATTGCATACATTATTGGGATACTAAGGAGATATTTAAGTAACCATGGGATGGATCATTTGGAAAGCAGCCAAACATGGGTTATAAGGTATTTAAAGAGAACAAAAGATTACATGCTCACATACAGAAAATCGGATCAGTTGGAGATCATATGGTATTATGATTCCGATTTTTATTAGATGCCAAGAAAGTAAAAGATCCACATAAGGCTACATTTATCTGCTGGTTGTTGGAGCTATTTCCGGATGGAGTGCTTAACAAACACTTTAGCTTCTTTCACTTGGCAGCACAGTTTGTAGCAATTTTGGGGGCATCTAATTATGGAATATAGCTGCGAAACTTTGTCACAAGGCTGCATATTCTGTATGGTATAGAAAGACCACTAAAGTTATATTGTGACAATAACTCAGCAGATTTATATTCCAGTAACAACAGGAGCTCAACTAAGTCAAAATACATTGACATAAGTTCCTGGTTGTGAAGGATACAGTTCAGAGTGGACACGTGTCAATAAGAGCACATTGGGACAAACTCCATAATTGCGGATCCGCTTACTAAAGTATTACAACATAAGGTCTTTCATGAGTACATTACTCATATGGGTGTTGTATTTCTTAAGGATATTCGGTTTCAGTGGGAGTTTGTATTTTGGGTGCATTAGACACATTTACTGTCCTTTTGGATACAGTTTAAAGTTAAAGTTATTTACAGCTGTAAGGTTTCAGGTTTATTATCTCTGAACTCGTTTGAGGATGATCTCACTAAAGTTTGGACCAGTTGGAAATAGGCATGTTGAAGATCACGTTACATGTAATTTCCATGCTACACATCCATACTTGATCCATGTCATTCAGTTATGTCGATATACGTGACCATTGAAGGTTTAGTTACGATTAATGTAGCGAAAGCCGCTTTGATCCTATGTTGATATAATTGATGTACCGGATTGTTTGGGGATGCATTCAGTAATGATAGCAAAATTCTGAGTACTCATAAGGTTATGATTGATACACAATTGTAAGGTTACACATATAGCCCAAGTGGGAGATTGTAAGGATTTTAATCAATCATGTGGGCTTATATGTGAATTATTGTGTATTCAATAAAAGGCTATCAATTTGGTTAAGCCCAATTAAAGTGATCTAATAAGGATTTGGTATATTGGGCTTTAATGCATCTAAAATAATGTATGGGCTTTTATGTGTAGATACCAGGCCATTACCTAATTCATGATGGGCCGGATTAGGTTAATTGGCAATTCAGTTTATAAAGTCGGTTATGGTCCCTGAATCCTACGTACTGTTCATCTTGTCTGACATCCCATCATCAGAGAGAAAATACGGACTACGTATCGATTTAGAAGATCCAAGCGCCGAATCGTTTATTGTGAATCACGTTTGATTAAGGTACGCTTCCGCTTCAGTTATTTAATTCTTGATAATTCCAACATGATGATTATTTAGATTATAGATAAATTATTATCTGTAATAAAATTTTCTAACATTTAGTTGAATGAATTTTGATCCAAATTATATCTCATCACATCGCGTATATATAATTCATTTTGTACCTATAACAAAACCGTGGCACAAATTAACAAAAAGGAAAAGATTAATGCAAGTTTTGTTCATGTGAAAACAAAATACGCTGCATGGATTGTGTGGATGGAAATACGGTACGAATAATATTCCTAATTTTCAACAAAACTAACTGCGTGAAGCAACAGGAAACTCAAATTAGCATCCCCTCCTTACGCGTGTTAACCATGCCATTCGGCTGCCAGCTGTCAGCAGTCATCAACTGCCTTTTGATTGTCTGCCAGCTATTATCTCGTAGTATATCACATGAATGTCATGTACCGTACAACCCAAAATATCGCGATAATTCTAAGGTTAATTTTTTTTTTTTAAAAAAAAATGGTATTTACCGGGAACCGAAGCTTGTGACGGCCTTCCAATATAATGATGAGTCACTACACAGAGAGCGGGATTACCGGCTATAGAGAGTAAAATTTCAAACGGTTTCCGGATTTTACCTGTACGAAATAGCCATAGGACAAAAAACATCATGCGCACCATAGTCACCACATTCAATGAACCAATTACAAAAATTAGGAGCCATTACTTTGACCTATTAAAAAATAAATTAATAATGAAAAATTGTAAATGTGTTAAATAGGATGTTGCGTCAATAGGTATTAATGTTGAATGAGAGCCGTTGATATTGACAATTCGATGCTTATTAGCATATTTGATACATTGAGTTGAATATGATTTGACAAGACAATAAGTCATTGATGTGAATATAGAACTAAAAAGTCTTTTATTATTGATGACAATAAATAATGCTTATTGACATATTTGATACGTTGAGTGAATATAATTGAACAATATAAGTGACAAGTTATTTACACTAATGTTGAACGAGAGTAGCTAATGTTGACAATTAGGTAACTTCTATTAACATATTGTATATTTGATAAGTTGAGTTGAATATGATCTGATAACACAAGTGAGACATTTGGTTGCGGTGTTCCAATTTAATGTAACAATAATTTTTAATGCTTGTCTGATAATACTAAAATGTTTGTTGAAGTAAATATTTTCTTTTGAAGTAAAAATTATAAATGTATCAAATGGAATGTTGCGTGAATAGACATGAATATTGAAGAAATACAACAACAATGACGAGCCCTCAACCGGTCAACCCTCATTAATAAATAATACTCACAATTTAGCATTTGTTTTGTAAAATTTCTTTGTTTATACACAAAGGATGTTATATTTTCGAGATAAAATATGTATTTGAAAAATAATTTGATATATACATGTGTTTAAAAAGTTGTTTTGAAAAATGTTAATTTGTTTATAATTTGGTAAATATTTTTTTGTTTATAAACAAAAAATGTGATATTTTCGATGTAAAATATATGATTGAAAATTAATTTTGAGAAATATGTGTAATTAAAAAATTATTTGAAAAAATGTATTATTTCAAACGAAGGTTGGTTACCAAACATAGAAATGTGGAGTGTGGACTGGACCATACCTCCTTCATTTCCTCTATATAATCCCCTTCTACCTTCCTCTCCATCCACACCCATAGTCATTTCTCTCATATTGATATAGCTATCCATCCTTCTCTCTAGATCTCTGAACATATTTGATATAAAGAAAAAGAGAAAGGAAGCCATGCCTGAAGCACCAAAAGAACCCCAAAAAGCCACTGAATATCATTACGACGTGGCTGAGAAAAACAAGGAGACTCTTCAGTTTATTGAAGATGTCACTGCAAACGCTGATCAAGTTCAAAAAGGGGTGCTTGCTGAAATTCTCTCGAAAAATGGCCATGTCGAGTACTTGAAAAGAAATGGACTCAATGGCCATACTGACAGAGAGACTTTCAAGAAAATCATGCCTGTGGTTACATATGAAGATATTCAACCTGATATCACCCGTATTGCCAATGGCGATAAATCGCCTATTCTTTGCTCTCAGCCCATTTCTGAGTTCTTGACTAGGTGAGTATTTTATTCTAAAAACTATTTCAAATATGCAGCCTTTTTTTTGTTCATATTGTATTCATGCATGTGGGTTTTTTTTTTTTTTTTTTAATGCAGTTCTGGGACATCTGGTGGGGAGAGAAAGCTGATGCCTACCATTGAGGAAGAATTGGGGAGGAGATCATTGCTTTATAGCCTTTTGATGCCTGTGATGAGCCAGTTTGTTCCTGGTTTAGACAAAGGCAAAGGAATGTACTTTTTATTCATAAAATCTGAGGCTAAAACACCAGGAGGGCTGGTGGCTAGGCCTGTTTTGACTAGTTATTACAAAAGTTCTCGTTTCAAGAATAGACCTTATGATCCCTATACAAACTACACTAGCCCAAATGAAACCATTCTGTGCCTTGATTCTTACCAAAGTATGTATTCCCAAATGCTTTGTGGGCTATGCCAAAACAAGGAGGTTCTTCGGGTTGGAGCAGTTTTCGCCTCGGGTTTTATTCGTGCAATCCGGTTCTTGGAAAAGCACTGGACCCTTCTTTGTAAGGATATCAGAACAGGAACCCTTAGTGCACAAGTTACCGATCCATCGGTGAGGGAGGCGGTGATGAAAATTCTTAAACCCGACCCGAAGTTGGCGGATTTCATTGTGGCTGAATGTAGTAGGGGGTCATGGCAGGGAATTATTACTAGGTTGTGGCCTAATACTAAGTACGTAGATGTTATTGTGACAGGGACTATGTCACAATATATACCAACACTTGATTACTATAGCAATGGCCTGCCTCTTGTGTGCACAATGTATGCTTCATCAGAATGCTATTTTGGTGTCAATCTTAACCCGATTTGCAAACCGAGCGAAGTCTCTTACACTCTCATTCCTAACATGGCCTATTTCGAGTTCTTGCCCGTCCACAGAAATAATGGTGTGATCAATTCTATTTCCATGCCCAAGTCCCTCAATGAAAAGGAACAACAAGAATTGGTTGACTTGGTTGATGTTAAGGTTGGACAAGAATACGAGCTTGTCGTCACCACTTATGCTGGTAATTCAAGATTTTAGCTTCTTTTTCTTTCTTAATACATTTCATCTCATAAAGTTCGTTTCTAATCCGCGTGTCACGACAGGGCTTTATCGGTACAGAGTTGGAGACGTGCTTCGCGTAGCTGGATTCAAGAACAACGCCCCGAAATTCAACTTCATTTGCCGGAAAAATGTTGTTCTCAGCATTGATTCGGACAAAACTGACGAGGTTGAACTCCAAAATGCTGTGAAAAATGCAGTGACTCATTTAATGCCATTCGATGCACATCTGACCGAGTACACGAGCTATGCTGACACCACGACAATTCCAGGCCACTATGTCCTGTACTGGGAGCTTAACGTACGTGGCTCAACCCCAATTCCCCCTTCGGTTTTCGAAGACTGTTGCCTCACAATCGAGGAGTCCCTGGACACAGTGTACCGCCAGAACCGAGTCTGCGAATCAATTGGGCCACTGGAGATCAAAGTAGTGGAAGCTGGGACTTTTGATAAGCTAATGGATTATGCCATTAGCTTAGGTGCTTCAATTAATCAGTACAAGACACCCCGGTGTGTCAAATTTGCACCAATTGTGGAGCTGTTGAATTCCAGGGTGATTTCGAGCAATTTTAGTCCCAAATGCCCAAAATGGACTCCTGGCCATAAGCAATGGATCAATTTGAACTGAAGAACTTGACATTAAGCTGGGAAAATTAAGAAAGAACTGTTTTTGTGATCATTGTTAGTGTTAGAATTTAATATCCCACTTAGATTAACCAACCATTTTTATGTTTTCTTTTCTATTTAATTCGATATTTTAATCTTTGTTTATGAGTTTTATTAGAATCTGAATTAGTAGCCCTGTACAAAACCAGTTCTTGTTTCAAGAAAGGCTCTTTCTTTTAGAGTCCCCCTCCCCCTCCCCCTCCCCCTCCCCCTCACGGGGAGAGGAGTTGGGGGGGGGGGGGGGGTGACAGTGGGGCCCGCCTTCTGTGAGGATGCTGGGGTGGTGTCAATCTTCCATAGTGCCAACTTGCTTGTTTGTTAAATTTTCCGTCAGACATTTTGCCCATCGAATGTTCATGGGATATATATAATTATTGTAATAAACATCGAAAGATGCACAGGAATTGATTGGGCTACATGATCATATTGAAAAATTAGCTAGTCAAATGATCCTGAAGTTAGCTACTAGTTAAAGTTCTAAGAAACAAATATATCAACTTAGGCCGAGTTTGATTAGGCTTGCATGTAAAAGAAAAGAATTTTCAAGATTTTCCAACTTTCATGGAAAACAATAAAACTACCACCCCACTAAAACCAATTTTCCAAAGAAAATAGAATAAAATATGCTTTAGAGTGTTGTACCATGAAATTCAATTCTAGTAAAAATATAGTGCATCAAATAGTCGGGTAAAAAATACCATGAAAAACATGGGTTATCAAACATAACCTTAGAATAGTAGAAAATCAAACACATGGATGGTCAAAAACTTATTACCGCTGCAAATCGCATTTAGTGTAGCATATTTGAGCATCTAATGATAAGGTATTGAAGTGTAATTAGCAATTCATCTCGTAACATTCGCGTGACATTGTACTGATTTAATCTAACTTGACGCAAAAATTTTGATTTATAAAATTAAAGGTAGATCAAAGTCCCACTTAATTTTAAATTATATATTCATTTTCATAGCAAAGCAAACCAACTTTATGTCTAACTCTTAGAGAAGTAATCTTGAGCTAGGTGAAACCAAATTTAAAAATTATTTTTTGTATTAAATGTAACATTTGCACATCTTCAAATCATCCCCATGTAAAATAGTAGGGTCCATATAAAGAGTGATGTTTAACTGAAGTACAGTGTCCTCTTTAAAAAATGATGCTTTAATAAAAATATCTTTACAGGGTAGTTTGTCATCAATCTTTTCGTTTTCTGTAAGATATTTATTCTCATTAAATAATTAACAAATTAAAATTGTTTTATTTAATAGAGAAGATGCTATTAAATTCAGCAATATAATGTTATCTTTGAATTAAATTGATCTCATTGAAATGAAAAGTATGAAAAATGTATATATTTTTTTTATAAATAATAAGAAAGTAAAAACTAAACATAAAATAATCAAATAACAATTTGAAAATATTACATGGAAAATAAATATTTACCCTTTGCTGATAGATGATAATTTGTTAGGAAAAGTTTATTTCAATGGAGGTTTTTGAATTAATTTTGCTACTATAAATAAATTTATATGCTCAATATCAAATTGAAATAAAAATCAAGCCCCTTATCCACAAATTCATCTAATCATCGGATAAATTCAAAAATAAACATCAAAATATCATCTGATGTCCATACTTTCTTTCACACATTTTTTTATTTTTTTTGAATAACAAAATGCATTAATTCAAATCAGCCGAAACTGGGGTTGATAAAACCAAAGGCATACCGTCCACCCACCTACAAGTTAACAAATTATTGACACCATGTGCTGCTAAAGCATGTTCTACTCTATTACCCTCTCTATAAATAAAGGTACAAGACTCATTTATCAAACAAAGTAATAATGAATTAATATTAGAAAGAATACTCTCATTCGGGTTAAAGGAGAGATCACTCTATAATTGTTGAACCAATATAAGCGAGTCTGTCTGTGCCAAGCAATTAAAAAATTCATGCGAATGAGCAAAAATCAGACCCATTTTTCTTTCACATAATTGACAACTTTTAAAATGTCCAATAACACTCAAGTAACTTACATATATTCGAAAATTATTATGGAATAAGTATTAACTGGTTGCTATCCGTTTGGTAAACGGTTTATAAACTCATTTATAAATTACATAATTTTTCAAATAACTTTTTAACAATATACATGTTTCCTGTCTCCACTTTTCAACCACATATTTTACATCAAAATTATAAATAAATTAGTTTATAAACTACTATAGAATTACCAAACGAATGCAGGTGAAATCCCTAGATTTCAACAAACCTACTGCTTAGTCCACTTTTAGTTAGGAATTGATGTTATAGGTACCATTCGACGGCAGTAAAGGAAGAAATTGGAATTATAATTTTGATCTATTTGAATTTTTTTAGGTAAAACATGTAATTAAAAATAAAAAATAGAAAAAAATATTAATGATTAAAAAATAATTTAAAAATTTGTGCCCATTATAATTTTAATTTTAATTTTCAACCGATCAGAGCCTAAACAATAACTATTTAACTTCTAAGCATGACTACTTCAAGTTGATGACAGTAAAATTCGATTTCAGTAAATAATTACTGCACAAGTTACATTAGACGTGTCAAACTGACTATTTCCCGACCCTGCTATCAAAGCCGAGCCATTTTAAGTTCAGCTATCGATCATGCCGATTCCAATCAACCCACCAATTTATACGTCTATACATTTATATATACATCTATAATAAGATAATCATCACCATTTTACGCACATAATTTCTCGTCCATTTTTACCTATTATTTTAGAGATTTCTTTATTTTTATCAATTTATTGTAATTTTAATTCATGAATTAGAAAATTTTAATTAATGCAGGTAATAAATAATTTATGGATTTGTGCAAAAAAATCTATAAAAAATCAAATTATTGTTATAAATATTATACTATTTAGTGAATGACATTCATACCCCTGTAACCCTAGGGATAATTACTTTGTATATCCCTTTCTTCCCCTATATATATGGGGCTCTAATTCTTAATGAAAAACAAGTTTATTTGCTTCTTTATTTTCTTCTCTCTCTCTCTATTTCATAACACGTTATCAGCACGATTCTCTAAAATTATTAGAAGGTAATATATATATATTATGGTTATTGTTGAATTTTTTTTATATTTAAATTAATAGTTCATTACGTTGTTGCTCCTGAAGTAACGCAACTGTATAATTAATATTCCAGAAGAATATTAATATGACTATCATGAATAATTTGTTGTTACTCCTGAAGTAGCGCAACTGTATAATTAATATTCCAGAAGAATATTA
Organism: Ligustrum vulgare; assembly: GCA_963555705.1. NCBI lineage: Eukaryota > Viridiplantae > Streptophyta > Magnoliopsida > Lamiales > Oleaceae > Ligustrum > Ligustrum vulgare. Next base: position 61,837,425 of record OY743175.1, on the reverse strand, counting down.
ATATGACTATCATGAATAATTTGTTGTTGCTCCTGAAGTAGCACAATTGTATATAATTAATATTTCAGAAGAATATTAATATGACTATCATGAATAGTTTGTTGTTGCTCCTGAAGTAGCACAACTTTATAATATTCAAGAAAGATTATTATTTGCTTCAGAAGAGTATAAATTATAATTGTCAATATTCCAGAAGAATATTTGACCTATTATTGAAGAAATAATAGAAAAATACAACATGCTCCCGAAATAGCATATATATCGAAGAATATGTCATAATGTTTATCCCTGAAGGAAAACATACAACTTATGTGATGTTGATGATCTGATTTATTATTATGTGGTTTAATCACATTCTTCGAAATTAATTGTATTTTTTTTATTTATTGTGTAGTTATACAAATGGCCAACATCACTAAACTCGAGTTTGTTGCACTCGACATATCTGGCAAAAATTGAGAATGTTGATTAGTTTAATTTTCAGTATCTGAATTGTTTTTTTTCTTTAAACGTTAGTATGAATTATGTTTTTACTTATTTTTTTGAAGTTAGAGACATTTACATTATTAAGCATTTTTAGTTGATTAAAAATGTCGCTAAATTTCTTTTTATGAAATCAAAGTTTTAGAATTTTTATTTTGTTTTGTTTATAAATTCAGGATGAATGACCAGGATATCTGTTTAGTCGATCGTGCAACTACACATACTATTCTTCAAGACAAAAAGTATTTCTTGAACTTAACATTATCAGAGAATAATGTTAATACAATATCAGGTGCATCAAAAATCGTTGAAGGCTCCGGAAGAGCTTGTATTATTTTATCAAATAATACAAAATTATATATTGACGATACACTTTATTCTAGCAAATCCAGAAGAAATTTGCTTAGTTTTAAAGATATTCGCTGCAATGGATATCACATTGAGACGATGCATGAAAATAATGCAGAATATCTTTGCATAACTTCTTTTATATCTGGTCAAAAGCAGATAAAAGAAAAACTTCCGGCACTCCCTTGTGGCATGTATTGTACATCTATAAAGATGATTGAATCAAATATTATCACGAACCAGAAGTTCGTTGATCCAAAAAGTTTTATACTTTGGCATGATAGACTTGGACATGCAGGTGGGGGTGGGCGTCGGTCGGGTTGGGTCGATTTTTTGCCCAACCCGAACCCAACCCACCACGGTCGGGTTGATAAAAAATCAACCCAACCAAACCCAATTACGAATTCAAACCCAACCCAACCCAACCCACCAAATTTCGGTCGGGTTGGTCGGTTTGGGCTTTGGCCCAATTAGTAAAATTTTTGAAAAAAAAAAAAAAAAAACTCATGAATCTATCTTTAATTCAAATCAATTATGTACACTACAATAACCAAAAATACAATAAATTGAACACTTGCTAATAAAATTAAAATATGTTCAATCAATATTTAAATAAGTCAAGTTTCATTACTTAAAAAAAAAAAAACGTCTTTTTTTTTTTTTGTTGGGTTGGGTTGGGTCGGGTTATTCACCCAACCCGCAACCCGACCCAACCCGAAAATTTAAAAAAAAAAAAAAAACCCAACCCAACCCAACCCAATTTTCATGAAAAACCGACCCAAACCGATCGGGTTGGGTCGGTTTGGGCGGGTTCGGCGGGTTGGGTCGATTTTTGCCCAGCCCTACATCCAGGAACAATAATGATGCGCCGAATAATTAACAACGCACATGGACATCCTCTAAAGAACCAGAAGATTCTTTTACCTAATGTTTATCCATGTGATGCTTGTTCGCAAGGCAAGTTGGTCATTAGACCTTCGACTACAAAAGTCAATATTGAATTTCCAACTTTTTTGGAAAGAATTCATGGAGATATATGTGGGCCAATACACCCACCATGTGGACCATTTCGATATTTTATGGTTTTAATTGATTCATCTACTAGATGGTTCCATGTTTGCCTACTTTCCACTAGGAATGTAGCCTTTGCTAGATTACTTGCTCAAATTATAAAATTACGAGCTCAATTCCCTGATTATTCAATCAAGAAAATTCGTCTTGATAATGCTGGTGAGTTTAGATCACAGATATTCAATGATTATTGTATGTCAATTGGAATTGAGGTTGAACATTTGGTTGCTCATGTCCATACACAAAATGGATTAGCTGAGTCGTTTATCAAACGTCTACAATTAATTGCTAGACCATTACTCATGAAAACAAAACTTCCAACTTCTGTTTGGGGTCATGCCATATTACATGCTGCATCATTGGTTCGTTTAAGACCAACTGCGTATTATCAATATTCTCCTTTGCAACTTGCAATTGGTCATGAGCCTAATATTTCTCATTTACGAGTTTTTGGTTGTGCCGTCCAAGTCCCAATTTCACCCCCACAACGTACCAAAATGGGTCCCCAACGAAGACTTGGAATTTATGTTGGTTTTGATTCACCATTAATAATAAGGTATCTTGAACCTTTAACGGGTGATGTATTCACTGCACGTTTTGCAGATTGTCATTTTGACGAAATGACTTTCCCAACCTTGGGAGGAACAAAACTACATCCTGAAAAATATGGTAAAATTTCATGGAATGAAACAACTTTGTCTCACTTTGATCCCCGCAGCAATCAATGTGAGCAAGAAGTTGGAAAAATCATTCACTTGCAAAGAGTTGCAAATCAATTACCGGATGTATTTGTTGACACAAGAAAAGTGACAAAGTCACATATACCAGCAGAAAATATCCCTGCACAAATTGATGTCCCTGAAGGAAAATCTGCTATAGCAAATGAATCTCAAATACGCCAGAAGCGTGGTCGACCAGTTGGTGCTAAAGACTCTGTACCTCGAAAAAGAAAAGTACAAGAGAAAAACCAACCAAAAACTTCAGCAGAAGTAGTATTTGAAAAGATTGATCAATCGGATATTGAAAATATGGATCAATCGAATATTGAGAATATGGTTCCTGCAGAACCACAAGTTTCCGAAAATAATGAGATTTCAATAAACTATTTAGTATCTCATAAACTATGGGAAAGGAATACTATTGTCATAGATGACATTTTCGCCTTTAATGTGGCTCTTGAAATAATGAAAGATGAGGATCCTGAACCACTGTCTGTGAAAGAATGTCAGCATAGAAATGATTGGCCAAAATGGAAAGAAGTCATACAGGTGGAGTTAAATTCCTTAGAGAAACGAAAAGTATTCGGACCTGTAGTTCGAACACCTGAAAATGTAATCCCTGTAGGATACAAATGGGTTTTTGTAAGGAAAATGAATGAAAATAATGAGATTACAAGATACAAAGCTCGACTTGTAGCTCAAGGTTTCTCTCAAAGACCAGGAATTGATTATGAGGAAACGTTTTCTCCCGTAATGGATACTATCACTTTTAGATTCTTAATTAGTTTGACTGTGTCACAAAGGCTTGATATGCGCCTTATGGATGTAGTAACTGCCTATCTATATGGTTCACTTGATAGTGACATATACATGAAAGTCCCTGAAGGACTCAAAATTCCAGAAGCAAATAATACATGCCCGAGAACTATGTTCTCTATTAAATTGCAAAGACCATTATATGGATTGAAACAATCCGGACGCATGTGGTATAATCGTCTTAGCGAATATTTGTTGAAGGAGGATTATAAAAATGATGACATTTGTCCCTGTGTTTTCATAAAGAAAACAAATAGTGGATTTGCAATTATTGCAGTATATGTGGATGATTTAAATCTGATTGGAACTCCTGAAGAGCTCAATAAAACTGCAGATTATTTAAAGAATGAATTTGAGATGAAAGATTTGGGAAAAACTAAGTTTTGTCTTGAGTTGCAAATTGAACATTTCCCAGAAGGATTATTTGTTCATCAATCTTCTTATACAGAAAAAGTTTTAAATCGTTTTTATATGGACAAAGCACATCCATTGGCATCCCCTATGGTTGTTCGATCACTTGATGTGAAAATAGATCCATTTCGTCCACCTGAAGATGGAGAAAAAATTCTTGGTCCTGAAGTACCATATCTTAGTGCAATTGGAGCGCTAACATATCTTGCAAATTGTACTCGACCTGACATAGTTTTTTCTGTAAATCTCCTTGCAAGATATAGCTCTACACCAACTCAAAGACATTGGAATGGTGTTAAACACATTTTTCGATACCTAAAGGGTACTATTGATATGGGATTATTTTATTCTCAAAAATTGGGATCTTCTTTAGTGGGATATGCAGATGCAGGTTATCTCTCTGATCCACATAAAGCTAAATCGCAAACAGGATATGTGTTTACACGTGGAGGAACAGCTATATCATGGAGATCCGTGAAGCAAACCTTGACAGCAACATCTTCAAATCATTCAGAAATTATTGCAATCCACGAGGCAAGTCGAGAATGTGTATGGTTGAGGAACATGACCCATCATATCCAAGCATCATGCGGATTAACTTCAACTAGAGACAACCCAACAATTTTGTATGAAGACAATGCAGCACAACTCAAAGGAGGCTTCATCAAAGGAGACAGAACAAAGCATATCTCTCCAAAATTCTTCTACACGCATGAGCTTCAGAAAACTGGGGATATTGATGTTCAACAAATTCGCTCAAGTAAAAATGTAGCTGATTTATTTACAAAGGCATTGCCAACATCCACATTCAAGAAATTGGTTCATGAGATTGGAATGCATCGACTCAAAGATTTACAGTGATCAGTATCAGGGGGAGTAGCTGTACTCTTTTTCCTTCGCCCAAGTTTTGTCCCACTGGGTTTTCTTGGCAATGTTTTGACGAAGCAGCATTTATCGTAATACTCCAAAATAACTGTACTCTTTTTCCTTCGTTTGATTTTTTTCCCATTGGGTTTTTATCAAACAAGGTTTTAACGAGACAGATATTTTGTAATATGTCATTCAAGGGAGAGTGTTATAAATATTATACTATTTAGTGAATGACATTCATACCCCTGTAACCCTAGGGATAATTACTTTGTATATCCTTTTCTTCCCCTATATATATGGGGCTCTAATTCTTAATGAAAAACAAGTTTATTTGCCTCTTTATTTTCTTCTCTCTTTCTCTCTATTTCATAACAATTATAGATTTTTTTTTTCTTTTGTTAATTATTGCATTATTTTGAAGTGCAAAAATATGTAATATGTATGTCAAATTCTAGATCTCAACCAAAAGTTTAATACAAACTAAGAAATGAGAACAAAATCTAAACATATCATTCATAAAATCTTTTTAAATATTAAATGTAAAAATTTTACTTATATTTTTTACTTTTTCCAACATCCAATCTTTTTAATTTATCTCATTTAAGTCCTAAAATGATACCTATCATTTCATACCTAAATTCAATTTGACCTAAATGATTAATTTTAAATCTTTTTCTTATCGAATTGAAAAAAAATAGATATTTGTTCATTTTAAATAAATTGAATTAAATCATTTAATGTTCTACAACATTAAGTTCCGATAAAATCATTGGTTCAATTTGTAAAATAGAAGGTGTTAGCAAAATCATTCTATTTAAAAAAAGAATATGGTGAACAAGTTTATTTAGCATGCACACAATAGTATGTGCAATTGTGAAAAATGAGTTTAAAAAATACATGTGTAGTTGAGAATGAACATTGAAAAAAAAAATTTATTTTCGAATAATCAATTCTATGCGAATAAGTGATAAAATCTTATGTCTTGTGGGTTATACTCCATTTATAAATTGAGATATATAGATGATTTTTTGTATATAAAATTAATTATATTTGTAATATTCATTCAATAAAATTTGTATTTCATATTATTTATTTATTATATTCATTTAAATATAGGACTGCTTATACGTTTCTCATCTTACGTTTAACAAATTGCAACATTTAATTTAAGTTTGAGCAATTTTTTATTTTTTAAAATGTTTGGTAAATTTTGTTCGTAATGTTTTTTTTTTTTTTACATGTAATGTAATGAAATATTTGTTTAATATATTTAAATATCAATTATTGCATTAAGATAGTTAGTACAAATTCTTATAGTGCTATACGGAGAGTCGATAAATTAATTTCGTAAATGTCTGTTAGCCTCTTTATTTCATTTTATGATTTGAAAATTCTAAACATTTCAACATTTAGAAAAAAAAATCGTAAGCATGACTTCAATCATCAAATCAAAATTGTAAAATACAAAATAAGTCAAATGTTCATATCTTACTTTGCCTAAATAGACTAAGAAAACTAGAAACTGAATAATTAACCGTTAAAAGAAATATACAAGTTACAGTTTTATATTTTACTTTTTGGAGTATTTTTCGTTATATATGAATGGCCAATTTACGAATAACATTGTACTTTTACAATTTATTCAATAAATAATTATCAATTATATTTTTTGTGTATCGCACGGGTGCGATTATTAGTATTAAACAAATTTACAAATGATTTATTTTCTCTTTATGATCCGTTTGGTAAACGGTTTGTCACACAATTTCTCAAACTACTTTTTAATCACACATTTTAGAGTATTTTTCGTTATATATGAATGGACAATTTACGAATAACATTGTATTTTTACAATTTATTCAATAAATAATTATCAATTATATTTTTTGTGTATCGCACGGGTGCGATTACTAGTATTAAACAAATTTGCAAATGATTTATTTTCTCTTTATGATCCGTTTGGTAAACGGTTTGCTACACAATTTCTCAAACTACTTTTTAATCACACATTTTCTCTCTACTTTCAACCATACATTTTACCTAAAAATCATAAATAAATCAGTTTATAAACCACTACAGTGTTATCAAAAGAAGACTTATATATTTCCCTCCAACTATATTACATTGATTTACATTAAACAAGCATCCAGGGCATAATTCAATTGGTCGAAAGGTGAGAGTAAGAAATTTAAGTTAAGCTGGTAACTGCAGGATGAGAGTTTGAATCCTACATTGCGTATGGATGAGGTTCCTTAGTCAAGCGCAGTTTAATAGCAAGATCTCAACCTTGTTCGAGTAAAGCATATCCTGCGATTTACATCAGATATGGAGTTAGAGGGGGCGGGGGTGGGGGTGGCGGCAGTTTAATAGCAAGATCTCAACCTTGTTCGAGTAAAGCATATCCCGCGATTTACATCAGATATGTAGTTAGAGGGGGCGGGGGTGGCGACCCCCCCCCCCCCGATATTTTTCGCTGATCCACTATTCCTAGTTAATTTGGAGCATGTTTTTAGGTTTTGATCCGCAACATTTTTCTTTCACCCCCGCAACATTTTTTTTATACTAAAAACGAACCGGTGTAAATGTATAGCATCCGTTTTGGGTTGGAGATATTAATTATTATAACCATGCTAGGTGATGTGTGATGGTGACTTATTATTTACACAGATTTCAACCTTTGCAGTCAATGTTATACATATTTTGCATGCCATGTGTTCAATTCTCATGCATTAGATTTTCCTTAATGCTACTTTGAATAATGGGAAAATTCTCTTGCTACCGGCTGTCAATCATAGGGAAAATAAAACGTTATATACAAAATTTTGATGGTTCGAATTTTATTTAAATTTGATTTTGGCATGAAATTAATCATTATGTATATTAAATACTGTATATGATAATAGTTTAATAATTTTTAGTCGAAAACTGGATAAATTAACTGGTTGATATTCTTTAATAAATTATATTTTAGCATAATGAGGCTTTCGTAACGAATCAAATTCTATTAGAGTTTGGGTCGTTACATTAACACTTCCCGATGTGTGCCAACTGTTGGCATTGACAAAAAAATCAATGAGTTATAATCTTATTGATAAATTGATTTGTCTTGTTAACTCTTCTAGTTTCAACAGCAAATACAGAACGTGCATTTTCAGTTATGAGTGTTATTAAGACGAGGTTGCGAAATAGAATGGAAGATGATTTTTTGTCCAATACCATGCTTGTGTATATAGATAAGGATATTATTCAGATTTTTTCAGTAGATTCTCTTATTGACGAGCTTGAAGAGATGAGGTTAAGGACATACCAATTTCAGATGTCCAAGCCATCTCTAGCATTTGTTATTTAGATAAGCAGTTTGTTTTTTGTCTTTTTAATGTCCATCTAATGTTCATGTTTATTTTCAATTTGTGTAACGTAAGACACATAGATGGACATATTGTTTTTGTATCGACAAATTGATTTTGTCTTTTAAGCCAATCAATATAACCTGTCTATTTTGATATTCAAAATCGTCGTTTTAATTCTTTTGGTTAAAAAAAAATCGGGAGCTCCGCCCCCGAACCCCGAGATGAGGGCCTCCACCCCTCGTATTTTTCGTCCTGCAAGATTGAAATCCTGGCTACGTCCCTGATTTACATTATCTATAAATTCTCGTAACAAAGATTATAGGGGTTCTTACTGTTGGAATTAAAATTTTATTATTTTATTTTTTATTAAACAAACAGTAAATAATATCTGAGATTCTGAGTGCAATTTGGCTCGCATTTGATTTGATTTGATTTGAAGACAAGAAACTGAAGATGAAAAGGATTGAACAGAAGACAAACTTAAAAGCAGATAAAATAATGTATGTTTTATGCAGAAATTGTTCCCCAGTTTTGCTCAACCAACCAACAACATTTCTTGCAGGCTCTGCACACATTATCCAATAATCTCAAAACAGATTGAAAAAGAGAGACACAGGTACAGAACGAGATCTTCATTAAAGCTGTAACGTGGAGTCGTGGAGAGAAAAAAGTATTACGAAATTCGGTGGAAGATGCTTAGATGCGTTTAGAACCCATATGCTATGGTACCATTATCCCCGACGAGTTTAGAATATCGAATTAGAACGAGTGGAGTTGCTGTTCGCTATGGACCGTGCAAGTAATAAAGTGGACGTGTGTCCAAATATCGATTTCACAGAAATTGTTTTAAATTGTATTTTAGATTACTACCTTAACCGAAACTAGAAAAACTTTGAATTTGAGAATTTTGATTTAAAAAACAAATCAAAATTAAACTAAAGAAACAATAAAAATTTGATTTTGAAACTTATGAAAACAAATGCGTTAGAATTATGAATCCATTTTGTCTCTATCCTCCATATTTTAACTCAATTATTTAAATACAATTCATATGTTTTGAATTTTCATATTTCAAGTGTAGTTAAAACTCCCTTTCGGACAAGCAATAACACATATTCCTACGCACGATCCAACTATATTTCTATGTTGAATCCGAATGTGTAAGAAAATATTAAAAGATTTGTAAATACTATAACAGAAAATACAAAGCATATGTGTATAGTTCTATCCCCTATCGGACTTTGTGACAATTGAAACAAGTCTAATGAAATCCTAATCTTTCGAACTTAAGAGATCATAACTACCATCACATAAAAATTGGCCAGAAAATTATAGGATCATCAAAGCACGAATCAATTGCATCAAAACCATGAATTGCATAAATTAAATAATAGATTACAATGTGGAGTCAAGAAATCAAAACTTCATCGCAATTCCAATACAATTAACCTAGCCTAAAAACATAATAGAAAATAAATAACAAGAGATATGAAAAGATATTACCCAATTAATCTCCTTGCAATTATATTTTCAATCTTGATCTTGGCTTGGCATGAATCCCCCTGGCAATTCGACAGTTTTTGGTATCAATTTCACTAGTTGGGAACCCTGAATTTCATGCCCAAAGTCTGTTATTTATAGATCTTCTCGGAATTTAGATTACTTGGAGAGAAAGAATGCTGAATTCCACGCAAAAAGCCCAGCTGCGGCCCATAATTTCTACCGTGCGACCGCGCAGTTCAAAATGTTGCGGTCGCACGCCTCTGCAGGTCTTTTCAGTCACCAATTTTCAGGGTCATGCGACCAAGCGGTTTTAATCTGAAATGCAATTTTCATCTTTTAAATGTTACAAGTCGATCCCTATTTTTAATTGCATAACAAGTCCTCCAAATTTCGATTATTGCAATTTAGTCCCTGAACTTCTGATTTCTTCCAATTTTGATTTCTTCTTCCATTTTTCAACCAATTGGCCATTTGATTAACTACATCAACTCTTGATTTACACATTTTGACACTTTTATCATCCAATTGCTTGATTTTAGTTTTAATTCCATTGTTTTCAGGACTTTGAGGTTATTCCTAAAATATAAATAAATAACAACGAAATAAATAGCAAATATTCTTGAACAAATAATTAAAATCCTATTTTTAGGATAGAAATAAGTGTATAAAATACACTTATCAGTTTCCAAAGAGTAAGAAAAAAATAAAATTTTACACTTAAACCAAATAAATTTGTTTATGAACTACATAATTTTCGAAACACTTTTTAAGCACACATTTTCTCTTCATTTTTCAACCAAATATTTTAGTATTTTACCTTAAAAATATAAATAAATAATTTATAAACCACATTATTTTACTTATAAGTCGAAAAGAAAGAAATAAATTTTACGTTTAATTATAAACCAAAAATAATAAACAGGTCCAACACAAAATGCCAATCGTCCTCGCAGGGGTCTGAATTTATCCTTGCCATTATCAACTAAAGAAATACGATAGTTGCACAAATCACAAAAATAATTTGTGTGCCAATAATTTTTAGACACGAGGAATGTGAAATGACCACGTATACATATTGTCTTTGAAAATCACGTGCAAATAATTATGACAACATGAATAATGAATTTTATAATTATATAAGTACGCTGCGGTAGCCATATACAAGGTGGCGCTTTACAATAAGGGTTCATGTGATAGTTAAGTATCTCACAATCTCTTGAATTTTCGTAGCTAAAGCAATTGATGCAATTCCTAAAAAAAAAAGGTGTAGCCCACACCCTGAGGGCCCGAACCGACCACGCCCAAGGTCATTGGTTCGGGAAGGTAAATCCAGGTTATGCCTCCAAGGAGCCAGGGTGGAAGGGCTTATGGTAAGCATGAGAAACGCTCAATAACTCCCGCTTGCCACAAGGCCAATTCCACCTTGCGGGGAATCGAACCAAGCACACAGCTGCGCTGAGCACTTACCACCCATCCCCTTTGCCACTTGGAGATGTGCCCTGGGGGCAATTCCTTGTGTTGGGTAGCAGGAGCAGAGCTAGAGTTTCACGTTTTTGGTGAGCTAAGATTCGTTTAACTTTTTTTATTGTTAATGCTATAAAATAAAATATTAATCTGCCGACCACCTTATCTAACATGCATGAAATTAAGAAGGTGTAGCCCACACCCTGAGGGCCCGAACCGACCACGCCCAAGGCCATTGGTTCGGGAAGGTAAATCCAGGTTATGCCTCCAAGGAGCCAGGGTGGAAGGGCTTATGGTAAGCATGAGAAACGCTCAATAACTCCCGCTTGCCACAAGGTCAATTCCACCTTGCGGGGAATCGAACCAAGCACACAACATGCATGAAATTAAGAATTGTGTGGTGTCGTGGTCATTCAGTACATTTACATAGCATTTATGAAAATTAGTCTCTGAAGACGACACGAACATATAACAATGAATAAGAGATGGAAAAGCTTTAAGTGTGACAATGAAATTTAGTTTTGCTTTTCGAGACAATGCACCCAACAGTGAGAGTGATGGGGGATGGCCACACTAATTTACTTCAATAATTTATTCTTAAAGCTGATAAAAATTAAGTATAATTGGTGGATAATTATACTAAAGTTGAGAAGTTAATTAATTAAAGAAAGGATGAGCACACACTACACTTTTTTTTTTTTTGGTGATCATTACATTGTTAGGTTTTGAAAAATTCAACTAATAGAAATCAACCCTTAATATGATAATAACCAAAGAGACTACACTTTTTTTTTTTTTTTTTTGTGATCATTACATTGTTAGGTTTTGAAAAATTCAACTAATAGAAATCAACCCTTAATATGATAATAACCAAAGAGAAATGTGTTAACGAAAAATAAAGCGAAATAAAAAGTGTATAGAAGTCGTTTTTTTAGCTGCTTTCTAGATAGCAAATGTGAGGTTACTCATATATAAACTATGTTGCACGAAAACGGAAATGGGAACGGGGCATGAAAAGGAAATGAGACGTGTTACTTTTAAAAAGTACATGACACGAAATGCTGTGAAGATATTGTGCTGAAACTATTTATTTATTTATTTCTATAAATTCAATATTTAACTTGATCAAAAAACTATTTAAAATAATTTTAATTATAAAAATACTATAATACTCTTAAAAAATTGATTATTAATAATTGGTATGAGTGAATTACATAAATTACCGCCAAAAGTCCCAATTGGTAGATGTCCCAAGTTGCGGCAGCAAATAAGATAAAATTTAGGTATAATTTAATTATGTGTCATAATTATTTCAGAAGTTTAATTAAAACCTATAATTTAAGTTAAAGTCCATAATTAAGTTATTTTTTTAGTTAGAGTCTGAGAATAAGTTTTTATTAGTAAACTTTGTGAAAAGTTGTTTTCAAATTTAATTAAAAACAACAGGGAACGTTTAGATATTCTTAGGAGTTTCCAAAAAGTTTCGATTTTCAAAACGTTTTAGACATGAAACGGGTCTTAGAAGTTTCCATGCATGTCAATTGTCAGCTCTTAAACATGGTCAAATGTGGAAAATAAAGCCATTTGTTGAATTTGGTGAGCCAACTTTGTTGAATTTGGTAAGCCACCAATAGCCCACAAATTTAGCCTACAATCTAGTCTATATTCACACCTATTTTATTCCTTCCATTGTTGATTTTTTGTCCAAACTTTCCCTATAAATAGAGGGCAAAACCTCAATGAAAAATGCACCAAGTAGAGAGGAAAATAGAGAGTGAAAGTAGTAGAGAGAAATTTGTGAGTAGTGAGAAAATATTAGAGAGAAATAAATTGTTTTCTCCTAAGTATTTTCCTACTTTGTTTTCTCCTATTACAAGAGAGGTTAAATATTGTTATCTCCTTGTATTTAGAGAGAAGGTTATTGTAATTCTCCTACTATAGTCAAATCCTTCTATACTTGCCCGTGGACGTAGCCATTATTGGTGAACCACGTAAATACTTGTGTTCCATTTTTACCGCATTTTCTCAATTCCACTATACTTGTTGACCAACGCGATCCACGCCTTTCCTAACAAGTGGTATCAGAGCCTGGTTACATCTTTTGAAATTCTTAGTATGCTCTGTGGTTGCAGCTTTGTCTGATCTTCCACATCAGAAAAGATTTCTTGAGATTGTTTTGCGTAGGGTTGGTGTTCACTATCACTTGGTATTATTACCAATCGTGAACAAAAATGGCAGCAAAGTATGAGGTTGAAAAGTTCAATGGGAACAATTTCTCGTTATGGAAAATGAGAATAAAAGCAGTTTTGAGAAAAGATAACTGTTTGGCGGCAATTGGAGAGAGACCCGCGGATATCACTGACGATGACAAGTGGAACGAGATGGATACCAATGCAATTGCTAATCTACACTTAGCACTTGCTGATGGAGTATTGTCAAGTGTGGCGGAAAAGAAAACAGCAAATGAGATATGGGACACCCTAACGAAGCTCTACGAGGCCAAATCATTACACAACAAAATTTTCCTAAAGAGACGGCTTTACACCCTTCGGATGATGGAGTCAACTACAGTGATAGACCACATCAACACCCTCAACACTCTATTTTCACAGCTCACATCAATGGGCCATAAAATAGAGGCAGGGGAACGTGCTGAAATTCTACTTCAAAGTCTACCAGATTCGTATGATCAACTCATCATCAACTTAACTAACAACATAGAAGATCTAGTCTTCGATGATATTGCAGCTGCGGTTCTTGAAGAGGAAAGTCGGCGCAAGAACAAGGAGGACAGACTATCTAGTTCACAGCAGGCGGAAGCCTTGACGATGATGAGAGGGAGATCAACGGAACGTGGCCCCAGTGGGAGTCATACCCAAGGTAGATCTAAATCCAGAAGTAAGAAGAATGCCAAGTGTCATTACTGTGGCAAGAAAGGGCACTTAAAAAGGGATTGTTGGAGTCTTAAGAGGAATGAAGAAGCCAAAGGGAAGGCACATGAGATACCAAAAGCTCAGGGTTGTGTAGCAAGCACCTCATATGATGGCGAAATTTTATACAGCGAGGCAACGACTGTTGTTGAAGGCAGAAAGCATTTCACCGATGTCTGGCTCATCGATTCAGGAGCGACATGGCACATGACACCAAGTAGAGAATGGTTCCATCAATATGAACACATCTCAGGAGGTTCAGTGTTTATGGGAAATGATCATGCTTTGGAGATCGTTGGTATTGGTACTATCAAATTAAAAATGTATGATAGTACAATTTGCACTATCAAGGAGGTTCGGCACGTAAAGGGCTTGAAGAAAAATCTATTGTCTTTGGGACAACTAGATAGCATTGGGTGCAAAACTCATGTTCAAGATGGGACTATGAAAATAGTCAAAGGCGCGCTTGTAGTGATGAAAGCAGAAAAGATAGCCGCAAATCTGTACATGCTTAAAGGAGATACTCTACAAGAAGGAGAAGCATCTGTTGCATCGGCAGGTTCAGCAGAAGAATTAACAATGATGTGGCACCACAAACTTGGCCACATGTCTGAACGTGGTTTGAAAATTCTCTCTGAACAAGATCTTCTTCCAGGGCTCAAAAAGGTATCATTACCCTTTTGTGAGCATTGTGTCACTAGTAAGCAGCACAGATTGAAGTTTAGCACTTCTACTACTAGAAGTAAAGCTATCTTGGAGTTGGTTCATTCTGATGTTTGGCAAGCACCGGTTATGTCCCTAGGAGGTGCAAAATATTTTGTATCTTTTATTGATGATTACTCCAGGAGATGTTGGGTGTATCCAATCAAGAAGAAGGCTGATGTGTTCGAAGTCTTCAAAATCTACAAAGCGCGGGTAGAACTTGAATCTGAGAAGAAGATCAAGTGTTTGAGGACGGACAATGGAGGAGAATATACTGGTAATGAATTTAATACTTTTTGTCAACAAGAAGGTATTAAAAGACATTTCACGACGGCATATACTCCACAACAAAATGGAGTGGCAGAGCGGATGAACAAAACATTGTTAGAAAGAACGAGAGCAATGTTGAGAACTGCGGGGTTAGCTAAATCATTTTGGGCTGAAGCAGTCAAAACCGCCTGTTATGTGATCAACCGGTCACCATCAACCGCGATTGATCTGAAGACGCCGATGGAGATGTGGACAGGGAAGCCAGCCGATTATTCTCACTTACATGTCTTTGGAAGTCCTGTGTACGTTATGTACAATGCCCAGGAAACATCAAAGTTGGATTCAAAATCCAGAAAATGCATTTTCTTGGGGTATGCTGATGGAATCAAGGGGTACCGCCTGTGGGATCCCACTGCCCACAAGGTGATAATCAGCAGAGACGTGATATTCACGGAAGGCAAGGTACAAGAAAATGATAGCACTTTAAAAGAGCCAGAAACTACTACGGTTGAAGTTGAAGTTGAAAATAGAGAAGAACAAGAAGTCCGGGATTCTTCTGAAGCAGCACCGGAGCATGAAGAAGGAGAACAAGCTGAGTTTACAGTTCCTGAAATCAGACGATCAATTCGGGAGAGGAAAGAACCAGCTTGGCACTCTGAGTACATTATGGAGAGCAATGTTGCATACTGTCTACTGACGGAGGATGGAGAGCCATCAACTTTCCATGAGGCTTTAAATAGCCAAGAAGTTTCGCAGTGGATGGAAGCTATGCAGGAAGAAATTGAGGCTCTTCATAAAAACAAGACATGGGATCTTGTTACGCTACCACAAGAAAGGAAAGTCATTGGAAATAAATGGGTCTACAAGATCAAACGTGATGGAAATGACCAAGTGGAGCGATATCGTGCTAGACTGGTGGTAAAGGGATATGCTCAGAAAGAAGGCATTGACTTCAACGAAATATTCTCTCCTGTTGTTCGACTCACGACAGTTCGAGTATTATTGGCGATGTGTGCTACATTAGACTTGCACCTGGAGCAGTTAGATGTGAAAACTGCATTTCTTCATGGTGAGCTTGAAGAAGAAATTTATATGCTCCAACCAGAAGGTTTTGAAGAAAAAGGAAAAGAGAACTTGGTTTGCAGGTTGAACAAATCTCTATACGGTCTCAAACAGGCGCCGAGGTGTTGGTATAAGAGATTTGATTCCTTCATTATGAGCCTTAGATACAACAGACTTAGTGCAGATCCTTGTGCTTATTGCAAGAGATTTGGTGATGGTAATTTCATTATCTTGCTGTTGTATGTTGACGACATGTTGGTAGCAGGCCCCAACAAAGATTGTCTTAAAGATTTGAAGGCACAGTTGGCTAGGGAGTTTGAAATGAAGGACTTGGGAACCGCAAACAAGATTCTAGGGATGCAAATTCACCGAGACAGAAATAATAGGAAGATTTGGCTTAGTCAGAAGAACTACTTGAAGAAAATCTTGCGACGCTTCAATATGCAAGATTGTAAGCCAATTTCTACCCCTCTTCTTATTAATTTCAAGTTATCCTCAAGTATGAGTCCTAGCAGTGAAGCAGAGAGGATGGAGATGTCTCGAGTACCGTATGCATCAGCAGTGGGTAGCCTAATGTTTGCTATGATCTGTACAAGACCAGACATTGCACAAGCAGTGGGAGCGGTCAGTAGATATATGGCAAATCCTGGTAGAGAGCATTGGAATATGGTGAAGAGGATCCTAAGATATGTCAAGGGTACCTCAAATGTTGCATTATGCTATGGAGG
The DNA here is from genome assembly GCA_963555705.1 of Ligustrum vulgare. Classification (NCBI taxonomy): domain Eukaryota; kingdom Viridiplantae; phylum Streptophyta; class Magnoliopsida; order Lamiales; family Oleaceae; genus Ligustrum; species Ligustrum vulgare. Next base: position 61,820,698 of record OY743175.1, on the reverse strand, counting down.
ATCAGAATTTAATGTTAGAGGCTATGTAGATTCAGATTATGCAGGTGATCCTGATAAAAGCAAGTCCACCACTGGATATGTGTTTACTCTTGCTGGAGGAGCTGTAAGCTGGGGTTCAAAACTGCAGTCTATCGTGGCTACTTCTACGACGGAAGCAGAATATGTGGCAGCTACACAAGCTAGCAAAGAGGCAATATGGTTGCAAATGTTAATGGAAGAACTCGGACACAACAAGAGAAGATTTTTCTATTTTGTGATAGTCAGAGTGCTTTGCACTTAGCAAAGAATCCAGCATTTCATCCAAGGACGAAACATATTAGAGTACAATATCACTTTGCACGAGAGAAGGTGGAAGAAGGAAGTGTGGATATCCAGAAGATTCATACGGAGGACAACCTAGCGGATATGTTCACAAAGCCGATCAACACTGATAAGTTCACATGGAGCCGATCCTCTATCGGCCTAGCAGAAGCATAAGCAGCATGAGAATGGCAAGTGTGGGAAGGATGGCAGGTTACAACAAAAGTGACTTTAAGTGGGAGAAATGTGGAAAATAAAGCCATTTGTTGAATTTGGTGAGCCAACTTTGTTGAATTTGGTAAGCCACCAATAGCCCACAAATTTAGCCTACAATCTAGTCTATATTCACACCTATTTTATTCCTTCCATTGTTGATTTTTTGTCCAAACTTTCCCTATAAATAGAGGGCAAAACCTCAATGGAAAATGCACCAAGTAGAGAGGAAAATAGAGAGTGAAAGTAGTAGAGAGAAATTTGTGAGTAGTGAGAAAATATTAGAGAGAAATAAATTGTTTTCTCCTAAGTATTTTCCTACTTTGTTTTCTCCTATTACAAGAGAGGTTAAATATTGTTATCTCCTTGTATTTAGAGAGAAGGTTATTGTAATTCTCCTACTATAGTCAAATCCTCCTATACTTGCCCGTGGACGTAGCCATTATTGGTGAACCACGTAAATACTTGTGTTCCATTTTTACCGCATTTTCTCAATTCCACTATACTTGTTGACCAACGCGATCCACGCCTTTCCTAACATCAAATATGCATCTTTGTTGGGAAATCAGCTTTTAATAATAATAAATGTGACAGAATAAAAAAAAAAAAAAAAAGATATCAAATGTGGGACATAAAACATTAATTATTCGAAGACCCTTAATATGTGAGATAATGCATGCATGTGCCGTGAAGTTAAATAAATCAATTTTACTACTTGTACAATAAATTTAATAAAATTGTTGACATATAACATGTGTGGCACAATATCTTTATTTCATTCATCACATTAACTTTAATATAAACATTTATAATTTTGATATCTCATCTTTTTAACAACTTACTTGTAAAAGGAGAATTTTTCTAAATATTATGTATAATAACGTAATAAATTTATTTAAGCAATGAACAAATATTCAACCATATTTTCGGGATATTTGGCTGAAAAATCACAAAATGTCTCCCTCATCCCTGAAAGAGGAACGTTGACTTTGACTAGATCAAAACCCCACTCACACGTGAGGGATATTGTCGGGCCTTGGCCCGTTTGGCCCATCTTATAGAGGATCCAAATTAAACATGTCATCAACAGTGCAAGTGTTGTGTGCGGGAAATAGTTCCATATATAGCACCTTCTGCTAAATAATTCCACATTTTTTTTCACTATCTTTTCTTGAGCTTTGTCCAAGTTTGTGTAGGGTGGATTTTTCCATCGGTCGAACATTATCAACTCAATATCAGTTATCTATGACAGTGACTTCACTGCTTCTAGAGTTCAAATTATAGCCACCCGATCAATATAAAAATTATATATGTACCGCGCGTGTCAGGTCTTTGATAAAAATGAATATATTTATTTGAGTTTGGAATCGACTATGAAACGAAATACGATGCATAATTTAAAGCCACATTATCGGGACAAGTTTGGCAGTGTTAGGCTAAGGTATGTGTATAAATATTTGCAGCATGTCTCGAGTGACCTTTAGTTTTATATTTTGTTGAATAGAATAAGCCAAGATTCTTCACTGAACAACTAGAGTTGTTACTTATTATTATCCAATTGAGAAGATGATGTCTATGTCCTCCCAACATGGAGCATGCAACTATTTTTCATTATTAATTTCAAATAACATAAATAATGTGTTTGTTCGGTAAAATGTACAAGACAGGTTAAGGATAGACAATACAATTTTCTTCGCTCGTGTTTCTTTTTCGACATATTGTCTTGTAAAATTTGATACTCTACGCGTCGAAAGTGAAATAATCATGTATTTTCATATATGTCTGTGTTGATGAGGGACATAAGATGACAGAAGAATATTTCAAATATTGGCATGACAAGTACTTTATTTCTTTTTCTTTAGACTTCCATTGGCAAAGGCAATGGAATTTGGCAGACGTAGTTATCAAAACTACTTGGAACATGTTAAGTGATCGATACCCAGAAATAACCACAAAGTATATACGAACAATATTTCAAACAAAAACTTCAAAAACTTTATAAACTTCAAAACCACAAAGAGTTGAAACATCAAATACACAGATCGCGTCTCTTATACAAAAGAAATCAGAAAACCTAAACAAACTCGCATAAACCACAAAGAAAATATACAGAATAACAATCTGTATCTAAACCACAAAGTTACACTGATTTTACACTAAGAATCAGTAAAAGAAACCACACAGATATGCGAGAAATCAGAAAGAACATTAGGGTTTTCTGAGAGAATGAGAGAGACGAAGATGAAATCAGAATGGATGCTATTTGGAGTTGTGTCGATTGAGTGTTAATCTATCAAGCCTTATCATCAGGACGAAGGGCTCAGATCAAATGACATGATCTAATGGTTCATATAAGGCGGTGATAAGAATGGGCTGAGGAAACCGGGTCACCAGACTTGGGCTTCTATCACATTCGGTCCAATACGTCCTTATATGCTGAACTGAAGAATGGGCTGGAAATTTGGGCTGCAAAATTGGATCCACATACTCCACCTCAATTTTGGATCAGCTCACCTGTAAATATCAGAATTCAAAGCAGTATCAAAATTCTAACAAGTTAAGAGATATTAAAGCATCTTTAAATTTATTTATGGGTATTATTTTAGTTCCTGCATCTGCAGGATTCAACTGAGTTGGGATTTTAACAAGTTTAATAACACCCTTTTCAGTTATATCCCTAATGAAGTGAAATTTAACATCAATGTGTTTAGATCTATTATGAAAAACAGGATTCTTACACAGGTGTAAAGCACTTAAGCTATCTGTACTAAGTTCAATAGCAGAATCTTCAATACAGGAGATTTCAGACAACAAACCTTTTAACCAGATACACTCTTTCACAGCATCAGTGACAGCAATATATTCTACCTCAGTTGAGGACAGTGCCACAAGTTTCTGTAATTGTGATTTCCAACTAATACATGTACCATTTAAAGTAAAGAAATATGCAGAAGTAGACTTCCTATTGTCAATATTACCTGCAAAATCTGAGTCTACATAACCATTTAATTTGAAATCATTTTTGGTTCTAAAAAATGCTAAACTCAGATTTGCAGTGCCTTTTAGGTATTTTAAAAGTGATTTTACAGCTTCCCAGTGTAACTCACCAGGGTTACTCATAAACCTACTAAGAACACTCACAGCAAAGGCAATATCTGGTCTAGTACACACCATAAGGTACATTACAGATCCTATAGCATTAGAATATGGTACATTTTCCATCCTAATTTCTTCTTCTGCAGTTCTAGGACATGATCAGAAGACAATTTAAAATGAGCAGGCAAAGGTAGAGACACGGGTTTAGAATCAATCAAATTAAATCTGGTCAAAACTTTTTCAATATAATGCTTTTGGTTTAAAAATAGATTCCCAGATTGTTTATCTCTAAATATGTCCATACCCAAAATCTTTTTAGCATGCCCTAAATCTTTCATTTCAAATTCAGAATGCAATTTGTTTTTCAACAGATTAATTTCATGCATATTAGGTCCAGCAATTAACATATCATCAACATATAACAACAAATACATGAAATCAGAATTATCGATTTTGAAATAAAAACAAGAATCATATTGGCTCTTTTTAAAATTTAGGCTTTGGATATAAGAGTCAAACCTTTTATACCACTGCCTAGGTGCTTGTTTCAAGCCATATAGAGATTTTTTCAATAGACAAACTAAATCAGATTTTCCCCCTTTTTCAAAACCTTTAGGCTGATTCATATAAATAGTTTCATCTAAAGAACCATACAGAAAAGCAGTTTTAACATCCATTTGTTCAAGTTCTAAATTAAAATGTGCAACAAGAGCAAACAGTATTCTGATTAAAGTATATTTAACCATAGGAGAAAAAATTTCATTGTAATCAATTCCTTCCTTTTAAGAGAAACCTTTAGCCACAAGCCTAGCCTTGTACCTAGGTTTAACATCTTTAGAATCACTTTCCTTTATTTTAAAAATCCATTTGTAGTCAATTACCCTTTTATTATAGGGTCTATTAACCAAAATCCAAGTGCCATTTTTCAGAAGAGAATCCATCTCTTCCTGCATGGCAGTATACCACAAATTTGATTCTTTTGAAGAAACAGCTTCTTCAAATGATTCAGGTTCAAAGACAAGAGGATCAGAATAAGTATAAGCAGACACAAAATCAGGATCCTCAAACTTAGGAGGAGGTCTAATCTCCCTTCTAGGTCTATCCCTAGCTAGTTGATAATTATCCAGGTCTGTTGCAGCTTCAGGAATGTTACCAGGCAATGGTGAAGTCTCAGTTAGTTCAGGTTCAGGTTCAGGATTGTCATTTTGAAAATGTGGGGGTTGCTCCACCTGAAACTGAGTATGGGGCAGGCCATTATCATCATTTAAATGGTCTGCACTCAGCTCAGTGGTAAGAAAATCTTTATCGTTTACAGGATCATCTAATTTTTCATCCTTATAAGGAAAAACAGTTTCATTAAAAATGACAGACCTACTTAAAATAACCCTGTAACCTCCCTGCTCCCTAACCCAAAGTCTATAGCCCTTGACCCCTTCTCCATATCCTAAAAACACACATTTCAGAGATCTGGAGTCAAGTTTGGTTTCAGTTTGATGTGAGTAGGTAGCACACCCAAAAATTTTCAATTTTGAAAAAACTGGAAGAAAATTATTCCAAATCTGATCAGGTATATTGAAATTAATTGCACTGCAGGGAGAAAGATTGATCAAATAAGAAGCAGTTTTAACAGCTTCTCCCCAAAAAAAATTTGGCAAGTTAGAATCAAGTAGAAGACACCTAGTTCTTTCTAAGAGAGTTCTATTCATCCTTTCAGCAACCCCATTTTGCTGTGGACTGTATGCAACAGTCCTATGTCTAAGGATTCCTAAGCTACTACAGAAAGAATCAAAGTCTTGGTTACAAAATTCTAATCCATTATCTGTCCTAATTATTTTTACCTTCTTATCCTTCAAATTTTGAACTAAAGTAATCCAATTTTTAAAAACAGACACTGTAGCATCCTTAGTTTTTAACAAATGAACCCAAGTTTTCCTAGAAAAGTCATCTATAATAAGAAGAAAATACCTAAAACCTGAGAAGAACTAACAGGAGCTGGACCCCATAAGTCAGCATGTAAATATTCAAGAACATCAATAGATTTATGAATACCTTTACCAAAAGAAGTTCTTTTCTGTTTTCCTAACACACATTTTTCACAGAAATCAAGTTTATGCAACACATCATTACCAAAAACACCTTTGTTTTCAAGTAACTTAAGACATTTTTCACTTAAGTGTCCTAATCTTTTATGCCATAAAACAGTTTTATCCATATCAGACATAGCATTAAAAGATCTTGCATAAACAGGTAAGGTATTCAACACATAAATCCCATTACTTTTGGGAGTAGTTAAAATCATCAAGTTACTTTTGAAAATACTCAAGTAACCATTAAACATTCTAATCTCATAAGATTCAGAATCAAGTACTCCAATAGAGATTAGATTTCTTTTTAAATCAGGAATATATCTTGTTTGATTTAAAACAAGAGTTTTGTCATTTTCAAGTTTTAACAAAACCTTCCCAATTCCTTTCACATCACATGTAACATTGTTACCAAGTTTCACAGAGCCATAATGATCAGAACAGAAGTCAGAAAATAAATTTCTTTCAGGACACATATGAAAAGTGCAACCAGAATCAAGTATCCATTTATGTCTATTTTCAGATTCAGTGGTAACATAAACCACTCCATTATTGTCTTGGACTGCAGCCTCTGTTTGATTGTTGGTTCCTATTTCATTTTTCCTTTTGAAACAATTTTTGATATGATGTCCAGGTTGGCCACAATAGTAACAAAGTCTGGGTCTATTTATGTTATCAAGTCCCCCAGAATTATCTTGCCCCCTGACATTATTCTGACTTCTATGGCTGTCTTGATTTCTAGAATTATCATAACCTCTAAAATTGGTCTGACTTCTAGAGTTATTTGGTCCTCTATAGGTGTTGTCATTAGACCTATTGAAAATTGCTCTATTTTGGAAATTCCCTCTTGCAGGCTTATTATTCACATTATTCCAAGTTCTATTATTGCTAGAGGTATTCCAATTTTTATTGAAATTACTCACTGGCTTATTATTCCTAAAGGGAGTCTTCTTCTTAAAAGATCCTATCACATTATAAGCCTCTTTAGGATTGTTCTTGAACTCAAGTCCTTTGTTTTTAAGTGAAGTGTGAACAATTTCAGTAATCAATTCTTGTCCTCCATATTCAAGAGCATTTCTAAGGTCTTTGAACTTATCACCCATAGCATTAAGCAAACACACAACCTTTTGTTCATCAGTTAATTTTTCATCACAATTTAACAGATTCTGTGTAATTTTGGTAAACCTACTCATGTTCTCATCTACATCCTTTGAAGGATCAAATTTAAAAGAGAAATATTGTTTCCACAGAAAGCACTTATCAGGCAAAGACACAGTAGCATAAACTTCTTCCAGTTTATCCCATAATTCCATAGTAGTTTTAGTCTTGCCTACTTTTCTAATGACATTATCAGATAAGTGTAAGAACAGAGTACTCCATGCTATTTCATCCATTTCAAGTTGTTTATCCTGAGGGGTATCAAGAGGCCAGGACATATCTATAGCCTTAGCACATTTCATTTGAAGTAATAAAGCCTTCATTTTCTGGCTCCAGAGATTAAAGTCTCATTTGCCATTCCATACTTCAACATCTACTTTTACAGTAGCCATTGAAGTAATAAAAATTTTAAAGAATTATTAAATTGAAAGGCTTTGTTATTCCAAAAGAATAGTCAGACAGATGAGGTACAAAAAGTAAACACTGAAACCCAAGAATTATCAGTAAGTGTTCCACAAAGATCAAGATATAAGAATAAGGTTTCAAACAATTTATGAAACAGCAAGGCAATCAAGATGATTACAATTCAACACAAATCAGACTAATCAGTTAACTACACAATACTAATGTATAGAAAACAGGTTCTCCCAGTATATCCCTCAACCTATTTATGGGTCAGCCCAACCTCCCTCAGATTCCCGGATTCTCAAGGAATCCTGGACAAAGGTAAGAATCAGGGTCCAATAATAGGCTTCAACGGAGGGATTTAGGAAAGAACCAAGAATTTGAAGAAATAATCAGTATGAATTGCAGTAAATTGGAAGGAGATCACCTGATACAAAAAATTATATGAGCTCAGCAGCACAAAGATTATTTTTCCACAAAGATTCAGAATCCACAGGTTCAATACCACCAAGTTCCAGAAATGTTGCAGAGATCAGCCAACAAAGAAAATGTAGGATCTATGTGTATGATTCAGTATATTTATAAAAAAATATACTGAAAACCAAAAACAGAATAAAGATCCCAAAGAATTATATATGACTCAGAATAAAATCCAAAATCGTAAGAAAACCTAATTTCAAAATAGGTTTTAAACAAGAAAATACCACAAAGCAAATTTCTGAACCACGAAGAAAGTTTGAAAAATAAAATTTCAAACGATTTCAGAAACAAAAAAATTCCAGAATCATAAACTAGTTTACAAACAGGTTTTCAAGAAACTTTAAGAACAAATATTTTCTCAAAGATCACCACCAAGAACTGAAGAACCCTAAATCGTTGTAAACAGTAACCACAAAAAAATTTTCAAGGAAAAATACAGATCCGTACAAAAAATCCTGGATCTAACAAAACTGAGTCAAGAATCAGCGTTTATAACATGAACCCTAAGGCTCTGATACCACTGTTAAGTGATCGATACCCAGAAATAACCACAAAGTATATACGAACAATATTTCAAACAAAAACTTCAAAAACTTTATAAACTTCAAAACCACAAAGAGTTGAAACATCAAATACACAGATCACATCTCTTATACAAAAGAAATCAGAAAACCTAAACAAACTCGCATAAACCACAAAGAAAATATACAAAATAACAATCTGTATCTAAACCACAAAGTTACACTGATTTTACACTAAGAATCAGTAAAAGAAACCACACAGATATGCGAGAAATCAGAAAGAACATTAGGGTTTTCTGAGAGAATGAGAGAGACGAAGATGAAATCAGAATGGATGCTATTTGGAGTTGTGTCGATTGAGTGTTAATCTATCAAGCCTTATCATCAGGATGAAGGGCTCAGATCAAATGACATGATCTAATGGTTCATATAAGGCGGTGATAAGAATGGGCTGAGGAAACCGGGTCACCAGACTTGGGCTTCTATCACATTCGGTCCAATACGTCCTTATATGCTGAACTGAAGAATGGGCTGGAAATTTGGGCTGCAAAATTGGATCCACGGAATATTTTATATTCACAAGGGAAGAATAATACTCAATTATTGTTTTTCTATGAAATGTTTTACTAGAATTCTCAGTGGCTTGCACTCATTGAAGCCCAGCTGCTTTTACATATACAACAATAAATTAAGTTTAAGAACATTTATAATTATTTTATTAATATTAAAGTATCTTTACTAGAAGCTTAAATTATCAGAGAAGCGACAAGTCTATATTTGAACATACGACTTCTCCATCTTTTTACATCACGGTACTCTCAAGTGCATGTTTGAATTAAATTTTCTAAGAAATTAAGCTGATCAAACTTTATTTTAACCACATTTGTTGAACACAAAACTAATGATCACTTATCAATCGCTCATTTCTTCAATTTATAATTTAAACAATTTATAAACAATACCAAACAGGCTATAAGAAATTGGGCAAATATTTGTGTTTCATTACCTTTTAACAAGTTAAAAAAGACTTCATTTATTAAAAGATACAAGCTAAACTTCAAGAGCAAATTCAAAAAACAGCACTTGAAAAAGATATCCTACTCAAATTAGGCCCGGGAAAAAATATCAAATATTAACTGAACTTTTTTAATTTTGGTCCCTCAAATTACATGAAGAACTCCTCAGTGTACATTGCAGTATGAGCAAGATATTCAGGAAAACATGTATATTTTCGGAGTTAAATATCAAAGTAAGGACCAACTGTTACCTAATCAGAAGTTAAAGGATGAAAGTGAACACAATGAGAAATATGATAAAAGATAACATTGGACAAATGCGACTTTGCTGTCTTCTACAATTGTGATGGTTCCTCATACGGTTCAAGTGTACTGATGCAACCAATTCCAAATCTTATCATCATCTAGGGTTTCCTAGATTTAAGGGATTCCATCATGAAAGACAAAATACATATTGGAATAATGTGCTGATGTATAACGAATTTCAGTTTGTATGTATAGGTTCTTGCTCTATTTATTTATTTGTGTAATTCATTTTTCTAAGTGATAAAAAAAAAAAAAAAAAAAAAAAAAAAAAAAAAAAAACTGAAAGTATTCCTTCTTCATACTATATTATGTTACAATTCTATTTTGGTATCATAGCTCTCAGATATGGATGCTTCATCCGGAACCCAGTCCCTAAATAGCTCAACCACACCAGTAATCACTGCCACTATTCCTCTTCAGTCATCTCCTCTACATTTAACTCAAAGTCTGTCAATCAAGCTTGATAGAGACAATCTTTTACTCTGGAAAAATATGGTTATGCCCATTGTTAAAAGGCATAACCTTGAAGGTCACCTTCTTGGAACAAAAGCTTGTCCATCTGAGTTCAATACTACTCAAATCACTACAGAATCAGGAACCACTGGTAAGGTTGAAGCCAATCCTGACCACAACAAGTGGATTTCAAATGACTCCCTTCTTATGGGATGGTTATATGCTTCGATGTCACCTGATATTATCCTGAGAGTAATGGGAAGTAACACAGCTGCTCAACTCTGGTATGCCATTCAGCAATGCTTTGGAGTCTTGAACAAATCTAGACTCACATTCCTCTCCGGTGAGCTGCAAAGACTCAGAAAGGGATCCTTGACAATGGATCAGTACCTAACTAAGGTAAAGAAATTAGCAGACAACCTTGAAGTTGCTGGAAAATCAATCAATGAGGAAGATTTGATAAATCATGTCCTAACTGGACTTGACGAAGATTACACACCGATTGTTGTTCAACTGAATGGAAGAGTAGATTTAAACTGGCATGAGATGACATCAGTTCTACCCACCTTTGAAAGTAGACTCGACTACCTAAATGAAGTTAGGCTTGGTCTGAGTTCAGTGAATCTAAGTCATGGATACAATGGAGGAGGAAACTTTGGAGGAAGGTCCAGAGGCAATGGTAGAAATTCTGGAAATAGAGGCAGATTTAGAGGCAGATAGAGATGGCAAAAAAATCCGATCCGTCCCGTCGACCCGATCCGATCCGATCCGAAAAAATCCCGATCCGTGGATCGACGGATCGAAATTTTTGTGATCCGCCCCGATCCGAAAATTCACGGAGCGGATTTGGATCGGGGCTGATCCGATCCGCCCCGATCCGCGATCCGAAATTTTTTTTTAATATAACTTTTTTATCATGTATACAAATCTAATATTATAAATTTTGTAGCAAACTTTAATTTTTGGGAATAACCTGCAATCTTTGCATTTTAAAGAAAACACATTTTTCATGTTCTTCATTTGAAGAAAGAATTACAATAAGTGATGGTAAAAAAACTCGATCTGTTGAATCGGCCTCTATACGTCTCGTTTCAATAAAATAAATAAAATTTAATAAAAAAATAAATTTTCTAAATTTTTTATAAAAGATTTAATTTAAAATATATTTAAAAAAATTAAAAAAAATTAAAAAAATAAAAAATAATTTTTTTTTTTGGCGGATCGGTCCACGGATCGGTGGACCGATCCGCCCCGATCCGAACCCGATCCGCCCCGACCCGACCCGAAATCTGACGGATCGCGGGGCGGATCCGGATCGGGCAAAAAAATCTCGGGGCGGGGGGATCGGGGTCCGATCCGCCCCGTTGCCATCTCTAGAGGCAGAGGGAGAAATGGTCGCCAAGCAGAATATAAAAATCCTTGTCAGATTTGTGGCTTATCAAACCATCAGGCGGGGTGATGCTTTAAGAGGTATAATGACAGCTCTACTAGAACAAAGAATAGAGATTCAGCAGGATCAAATTCAAATAACATTGGAAGTCACTCAACCTATGTTACATCCTCAAATATACTGGATGATCCTGCTTGGTATGCAGATTCAGGAGCAAGCACACATGTCACCAATGACATCAAAAATCTGACAGAGCCACAAATCTACATTGGTAATGAAGGTATCAAAGTAGGAAATGATAACTCTCTCCCCATTACTCACATTGGCTCTAAAACTTTGAATGATGAAGGAAAAAGATTAGTCTTAAATAAACTTCTACATGTCCCTGGAATTAAGAAGAACCTGCTTAGTGTTTCACAATTCACAAATGATAATGCTGTATTTATCGAATTTCACCCACATTTTTGTGTTGTCAAGGATTTGCTGACGGGGAAACAAGTGGCTCGAGGAATGCTTAAGGATGGTCTTTATCAGTTGACACTTCCACACACTCAGTCTCAAGATCCAGTTCTCACAGTCTCTCAATTTCCAGTCTTTGTTCTCACTACAGTCTGTAATAATTCTGCAACTAAATCTAGTGAGTTTGAGGTTTGGCATAGAAGACTAGGCCATCCCTCATCTCAAGTGTTGAGTCATGTTCTTAAATCTTGTAATAAAATAGTTCCAGTTAATGAATTGTCTACCTTTTGTGACTCATGTCAGCTTGGAAAAATCCATAAACTTCCTTTTAAAATTTCAAATTCTCGTGCCTTTGTTCCCTTAGATCTCATTCACACCGATGTTTGGGGACCCTCACCTATAAAATCAACCGTGGGATTTAGATACTATATACTTTTTGTAGATGACTTTAGTAGATACACATGGATCTACCCTCTCAAACACAAATCTGAATGTCTGAAATTCTTTATACAGTTCAAAAATCTTGTGGAGAAACAATTTGACAGGAAAATTAAGGCTGTGCAAACAGACTATGGAGGAGAGTATAGAGTGTTTGAAAATGGGATAAACTTGAGATTTTCTTGTCCTTATACATCAAATCAAAACGGAAGAGCTGAAAGGAAGCATAGACATTTAACTGAAACTGCATTAACTCTTCTGTCACAAGCCCATATGCCTTTGCATTATTTGTGGGAAGCTTTCTCTATGGCTACCTATCTCATAAACCGTTTGCCTACACCAGTCCTTGATCTAAAAGCACCTTATCAAGTTCTATTTAACAAGGAAGTGAAATATGATAGGTTTAGAGTGTTTGGCTGCAGCTCAATTCCTTATCTCAGACCATACAACAAACATAAATTTTCATTTCATTCCCAAAAATGTGTGAACTTGGGTTTTAGTGCTTCTCATAAAGGATATAAGTGTCTAAGTCCCACAGGTAGGATCTATGTATCTAGACATGTAGTGTTCAATGAAGCTGAATTCCCATTCAAAACAGGCTTTCTTAATAAACTTTCAAACCCCACTGACACTACTATAATCACATTTCCTCTGCCACTATATCCTGATTCTAATGCTAATACTTCGAGTCATATCTCAAACATCAATGATTCATCTCAATCTCCAGATGCTCAATCACACAGTCAAGTGTCTCTGCCTTTTGTTCCATTAACTGAAAATGATCATACTTCAGCATTTCATGAGCCACCAATCTCTAGCAATGAGTTTGACAACACAAAATTTGATATGGAAAATTCAGTGGAAAGTGATGATATGAGAAACATATCCCAAGATGGTCTCACTCTAAGGGAAACAGAGGACATAAGTGAAAAGGTAGCAGAAGAAGGTTTGGACATCATTCAATCCGGGCATCCAATGATGACAAGAGGAAAACTAGGAATATTCAAGCCAAAGGCAAACTTAGCTGAGTATTCAGAACTTGTTACTGTGAAAGAAGCCTTGAAGAATATAAACTGGAGAAGAGCAATGCAAATTGAATTTGATGCTTTGCAAAGAAATCAGACCTGGAGGCTGGTTCCACCTGAAAAAGCTGGGAAGATAATAGAATGTAAGTGGATATTTAAGATTAAATATTATGGTGATGGAAATATAGAAAGGTATAAAGCAAGACTGGTTGCACAGGGGTTCCTTCAAACATATGGAGTAGATTTCAAGGAAACCTTCAGTCCTGTAGTGAAGGCTTCAACCATCAAGATTGTGCTAATTCAGCTGTGTTTTCTGGCTGGGACATAAGGCAAATAGATGTAAATAATGCCTTTCTAAATGGCAAACTTAATGATGAGGTTTTCATGTGCCAACCTGAGGGATTTCAGGATAGCAAATTCCCCAATTTTGTGTGCAAGTTGAACAAGGCTATCTATGGGTTGAAGCAAGCTCCAAGGGTATGGAATGATGAGGTAAAAGGAACTCTAATCAACTGGGGACTTACTCAATCGAAGGCTGACAATTCACTCTTTTTTCAATTAGAGGAAAACAACACAATTCTAATTTTAATATACGTTGATGACATTATTGTCACATGGAATAATAAATCTCAGTTACAGAACTTTATCAACAAGCTCAATGATAAGTTTTCTTTGAAAGACATGGGTTGTCTCAAGAAATTTTTGGGAATAGAAGTCAAAAGAGATGAATCGGGATTGTTTCTGTCACAGAATAAATACGCTAATGACATCATCAAAAGGTTTGGTTTCAGTAACTTAAAGCATGTAGCAACTCCTATGGTATATGGTAAACTAGTTTCAAAACAGGAAGGAAGGCAATTGAGTAATCCATCCTTGTACAGAAGCTCAGTAGGAGCATTACAGTATTTAGTCCACTCCAGACCAGACATTTCCTTTGCAGTAAATCGACTTAGTCAGTACCTGCAAACACCTACAGATTTACATTGGAATCTATTGAAAAGAGTTTTCAGGTATGTGAAAGGAACTTCTAATTATGGGATAAGAATTCAGAATAATGGGAACTCGGACTTAACCGCATTCTGTGATGCGGATTGGGGTTCTTGTCCCGATGACAGACGCTCAGTTGCAGGCTTCTGTCTTTACCTTGGAGGAAATCTAGTTTCTTGGAGTGCAAAGAAGCAAAATGTTGTAGCTCGTTTGAGTACCGAAGCTGAATATAGAGCTCTAGCTCATGTTACTTCTGAAATTTGTTGGACACAATCTCTATTAAGTGAACTCAAGATCCTTCCGAAATCTGCTCCTTCTGTGTGGTGTGATAATTTAGGTGCTAAGGCACTTGCTTTGAATCCAGTTTTTCATGCTAGGACGAAGCATATCGAGCTTGACATACACTTCTTTCGGGATAAGGTAGCTAGACAAGAACTAGAGATGAACTACATTCGAACTTCAGATAAGATAGCAGACTTATTTACTAAGCCTCTGCCAACTTCAAGATTTCTGTTATTGAGAGACAAGGTTGGAGTGAATTCAATGCACTCCACCTTGAGGGGGGAAGTTAAATATCAAAGTAAGGACCAACTGTTACCTAATTAGAAGTTAAAGGATGAAAGTGAACACAATGAGAAATATGATAAAAGATAACATTGGACAAATGCGACTTTGCTGTCTTCTACAATTGTGATGGTTCCTCCTACGGTTCAAGTACACAAGTGTACTGATGCAACCAATTCCAAATCTTATCATCATCTAGGGTTTCCTAGATTTAAAGGATTCCATCATGAAAGACAAAATACATATTGGAATAATGTGCTGATGTATAACTAATTTCAGTTTGTATGTATAGTGTGTATAGGTTCTTGCTCTATTTATTTATTTATGTAGTTCATTTTTCTAAGTGATTAAAAAAAAAAAAAAAAAACTGAAAGTATTCCTTCTTCATACTATATTGTGTTACAATTCTATCTTTGGGAAGACATGAATATACTTTCACAGAAAGATAGGAGCCATTACAAGGGTTATTGTTGCAAGCATTTTGATAAGCACATGAAGTGATGGTCCAGCAGTGTCTTTGAAGGGATCTCCTACCCTGAAAAAATAAAATCACATCATAGAAATTTGTTTCATTCACAACCTCTATTACTACACATTAGGTGATGTGAATTCTTGTGCTGATCGAACATGCAGTGGTGGGAACAAGATCTAGAGTATGCATGAGCAAGACTGGTAAATACCACTATTAATAGATGTCAACACTTACGTGTCACCAGTAACTGCTGCTTTGTGAGAGTCACTGCCTTTGCCACCAAGAGCACCCGTTTCAATGTACTTCTTTGCGTTATCCCAGGCGCCTCCAGCAGTGTTCAGGAAAAGAGCCATGAGAATGCCAGAAACAGTGGCAAACATTAGCATGGCAGCCACCACTTTGGCTCCAAGTAATGGATGCCCTGTATAGTAACCCAGTACCCGGAACACAAAACCTGCAAAATGGCATGGCATATTCCCTCAGCTATATGAAATGAAGCAAGAGTTATATGAGAAACCAGGAGGAGGAGAATTAACATCAGAATATTTAAGTGATTACCACAATTACAAAAAATTGCAAATATAAGGCCTACATAAAACCAAATAAAATGAAGGCAACTCAGAATCTAGAGAATCTTCCAAGGAGCAAAAATCTCTTTCTTATACCTTAGTGCCCAGCATAATTAGAAAATAGATCTAATAGCTTTATGTAAAATAGCAGTCATGCAAATTCTGGAATGCACTGCAGTTGGCAATGTCTACGACGATCCATCACTTAAATACAAGATTAGTAGAGACTTTCACCTAAAGATCATCAGTTTAAAAAAGAGGATGATTCCATCATAACCATCTCTCCTGTGAAAGCAATTTGTGATTGAGCAGGAACCTGATCTATCATCTCGGGAGGGAATTGTTTGTAAATTAACAAGATTCCTTGGTCAAAATCATGCACTTGCTCCGTCAAATACGTAATATTCATAACTGCCAAGAATATTGCACATGTGCAGTTTAGGTGAGCTGTGAAACACCAAATTGCAACACTGTAACTGTTCCTCCAACCGAATTTCTTCTGCAGAGAATTGACCTTTTTTTACCCTCACAAATAAATAGCAGTACTGGTTATCAATGAATTATTTTATTCTATATTCTATATTCTAAAATATAGCTTACTCTTTATTTACTTGTAAAAGGAATCTATTTTACAAATAGAAACTTCAAGAATTGGAATTTAATTTTTATATTTTATGATTTGAATTCTTAAATCATGTCAACAATCATAAATTACTAGCATCTGATGCTAAATGTGTTAATTTGTTGAATATTTAAAATCAATGAAAACCCAAATCATGTCAACATCTACACTGCAATACTGTGAACCTTGGCCTGTTTTAAACATATGTGGTGCCCATTCTATTACCTTATGATGTAATAGGACACTTTCCAGAGAGCAAAAGCAATTATAAAAAACTAAGAGGGTGATTAATAACTCACAAACAACAATAGGTGATATTATGGCCAATGCACCAGGCTTTATCATCTCCCTCAAAGAAGCAG
Organism: Ligustrum vulgare; assembly: GCA_963555705.1. Classification (NCBI taxonomy): domain Eukaryota; kingdom Viridiplantae; phylum Streptophyta; class Magnoliopsida; order Lamiales; family Oleaceae; genus Ligustrum; species Ligustrum vulgare. The sequence goes on along the minus strand of OY743175.1, from coordinate 61,803,778 downwards.
ATGCAACAATAGATACACATCGACCATAATCTGGTTTCTCCTTGTAATCCTATCAGGATATGAAAAATAATATGATACATTACAGAGATCCGAGATTTTTTTATACATAAAAGAATGCCAAATAATTTTTAGGATACAAACCATGATGCCTGGCCTCTCAATGAACTGTCTTCTTACTTCATTAACAACCTCCTGAGCAGTGCGACCAACTGCAGAACAAGCCCATGCACTAAAAAGAAATATAAGCATGGAGCCCAATAGACCACCAACAAACACTTCCGGGATGGCGATGTCAACCTGCTCGGAAAAAATACTAAAAGATATGAATAAAATGAAGAGAAAACTCTTTCCCGTAAACAAAATTTAAAGAATAAAAGATATAATTGACAGATACCAAAAGGCCCACCTGATTAAAAGGTACATGAGCAAATGTAGCCACTTCATCCATATAAGCGCTAAATAGAAGAAAAGATGCAAGGGCTGCAGAACCAATGGCAAACCCCTTGGTGGTAGCTTTTGTGGTATTTCCAACAGCATCGAGAACATCAGTGATTTCTCGAACACTCTCAGGCTGTAAGTAATAGAAAGCATGTCACAAGTTTCACTTATAATAAACTCACAACTGCTAAAAGCTGACATATGGTGTTGGCCAAAGCCAAGAACCTGAAAAATTACCTGCTGACTCATTTCAACAATCCCACCTGCATTATCAGCTATTGGACCAAACATGTCCATGGTGAGCACATATGCTGCTGTACTGAGCATTCCCATGGTTGCGACGGCTGTCCCAAACAACCCACCAGTTGGGCTTCCAGATTCATCCACCAACCCAGAAGTGTGACCCAGCCAGTAAGCAGAAACAATTGCTACGCTTATCACAAGGACAGGAAGAGCTGTTGATTCCAGACCCAAACTAACGCCAGCAATGATATTAGTTCCATGCCCAGTGGAGCTAGACAGAGCTAACGTGCGCACAGGCTCATGCTTGTAGTCAGTGTAATACTTTGTAATCCATACAAAAGCATATGCTGTCATAATCCCAACCAAACCACATAAAGCGAAGTTCAACCAAGCATAAGGTGCTTGTTCAGTGTATAGCATCCAGCGCGTGGACTGAAAAGGCAATAACAACAAACACCAACTTAGCATATAAATGATGATTCAAAATACACAAACACAGGAGGGAGGGAGGGAGGGCAAAGGGAAATCATAGAAACACAATCAAGATTCCCTAGGGAGGTGTGATGCTCCAATAGTAGATAGAAATATTACCAAACCAAATGTCAGAACAGCTAAAACAATTGTCACGGAATATCCTTTCTGCAAAATCAACATTGGATCCTCTATAGCACCAAGAATTCCAGAGTCACGTGTGTTCCGAATAGAAAATATTCCGACAGACGACACCACCAGATCAAATGAGTGAACAACTAGAGGAAACAAAATGAAGCCTGACGGATCTGCATGTATCACATAAAGACAAGTCAACTATAATTCATTCATTAAAGGAACAACTAAATTATCATCACGTGGCATCATACTCATTCATCAATCATAGCCAGGCCAACCTACTGCAGATCTTAAGAAAATAAGACCAATGGGAGAATTAAAAGCCTCACAAAAATAAATTAATAGCAACAAAAACACAACAAAGAAAACAACCAGAAAATTTAAGATCTAAACCCCAAAAACTGGTTTTTCAAGCATAAATGGTCTTGCAGGGAAAGGGGAAAAATGTTGGAACTATCATTCCTTCTTTGAATTTATTATTATCCAATGAGAAAAGTCAATGCCGATAATCACTTCTCTCCTAAATTCTATTAAAATAACTTCCATATATAATAAGGAACCACCACAGATTAACCAATTTCAGAACATGCTCTCAACAGTTCGAGCTAAAAGGAGAGTGTTGTCATGATATGATAATAAGTAATGCAACCAGCATCAAGCATGAAATAAGCATGCTTATTTTCCAAGGCAGACAATTCATAGGAATATTCTACTCTATTTTTCACTGACAAGGATTTTGAACACCTTGACAATAAAAATTCTAATCCCTAGACATATTCAAGTGTGCACAATGAAATTATAATCTTAATTCTCCTTCCATGTCAAATTGAATGTCACAGTTGACTTTTCTCAATCAATTCAGGGTTTTCTCAAAGTTATAACAGACGATTATCAGGAAATGCTACCATTTCAATTTTTTTTTGGATATATAAAAATAAATGCATCAGCATCAGAACTATTTGAAATAAAAAATTCTGCGCCATTTAATTTGAAACAGAGGAAGGAAAAGGTGTGATACTACCAGTTTCCACAAACTTCAGGAGATAAACAAGCAATGAAAAATGATAACTTATATGAAAGTCATGTCTCATCTAAAAATGAGATGCATCATATCCCTCGTGAACACGTATTGTGAACACATGTTTGAGAAAGTGTATTCCCAACTATACCACCACATTTCCAAAAAATATTTGCACATGAGTCAATTACATGCCTTCAATTTTGCAGCGGCGTGCCATTGTTCCACCTAATATCATTGCACTGATTAGCACCCCGAGCTGCACAGTCTCCCACATTGTCTCCAACCTTTGACATAGCAAAAAATATAATTAGGCATTGTGATTGGAGGAAGAATGCAAAAGAAGGAATCACAATGCAAGGTATTCCATAGTCAGAATGTCCGATAAAATGAGTATATGACAAGTTAACAACTTTAACACTAAACACATCAACATCTCCTCCACAAACATGCAAGCAACACTCTACAGCATACGTACTTTCCAGATAAGTCACAAGAGGAAGATTTTATACCAAATCCGCGATGACAGCAGGATTACGAGGATCATCTTCAGGAATTCCCTGCTCTACTTTTCCAACAAGATCAGCTCCAACATCAGCTGCTTTAGTAAATATTCCACCGCCCAATTGAGCGAAAAGGGCAACAAATGAAGCTCCAAAACCATATCCAACGAGAAGTAGAGGCACTAGGAGAGAAATCTAAGAGTCAAACTGTGGCCATTAAATATTTGGAAATCCAAGAGCATAAAAGGAAGCAAATAGATCTGACAAAGTATAAGGCGAGATGAAAACTTACAGTCAGTAACCTTCATTGCACCTGGTGAATCTACCCCCAACCAAACATAAAAAGTGGCATAAAGTATAGCAATACCAACAACAGCCATACCAACAACTACCAGAGCAGAGAAACCACCAGCACGAACAGCTATCTGAAAGAGAATAATGCCAATTCAAATCAGTGTATGAATTTCAGTTGAAAGTGAAGTGAAAATATAAATGGGAAAAAACAAAGAACTAAGAAAACCTGCAATGCCTCTCTTGATGATCGCCTTGCAGCACTTGATACTCTTACATTTGTACGAACAGATACCCACATCCCCACATAACCAGCAATACCAGAACACAAGGCCCCAAGAAGAAAAGAAGCTACAGTAATATACTAATATATGCAGATGTTGACCTGCATCGGTATAGCCCGACTTTACCATTTATATTTAGGAACCTTCTATTTTAAATGAAAAGTTGAAAACTATATCCCAAATTTAAAGCCATTCTATCCTGACCTCCCTAGGCCAGAAGATTCTTGCTGAGGCGTTGTACTGAGAAACAAGTATATGCTGAGGATCACTAAACCTAGTAGCACAGCCATCTTCGAGATAGTTCCGTATTGAGTTCTAAAGAAACCTTCTGCCCCATCACGTATAGCATCTGATATCTAGCAAGTAAAATGATAAGCTCAAGACTACCGAAATTAAAAAAAAATATATAATTTAAGATGATATTAAAAAGGTAGCTTGTAATGAGTTAAATTCAATGCTTGTAACAAGAGTTAGTAAACTCTCAGACAAATCTCATTAAATACTAGCTAACAGGCATCAAGCAAGAAGGAAAATTAGCAAAGGGCTCTGTGAGCCTCTCTGGAAGTGTAAAACATGAGGCTTCCCCTAGTATGCACAATAGGTCAAAACTCCGCTATACAATACACAAAGCAGAGAAGGAGATGAAACAGAAATTATATTTCAGCATCCACCAATACGGCATCAGTTTCATATCACAGGAAAGCCTGAATAATGGAGACAGAAAGATATACGAGTTTTCTAAGACACAGGAGTCTAGCAGGTAATATTTTAATAGGTGAATGAATGTTAGGACCATTTTCTGTTTGTGCATTCCATCCTTGTGAAATCCCTAACATCACCATGAATGCATTAGCATGAGCTCCTTAACACGTGTCAATTTTTTTAATTAACTGGACAAACTAAAAGATTATTTTTGAAATTACTCGGAAATTGGAGAACCTTACATTCACTTGCAAGGAGTAAAATAAGTAGGAACTAACTACAGATTTCCAAATTTGTGTCTTCAGAAGGGAAAATATGAACCATAGATCAGACATCAAATGCTTAAAAAGTAAGCAAAGATCCACAAGTCCATTAATACCAAGTAGGCAAGTACACTTATCAGGTATATACTCAATTTTGGTCCTCAAGCTCCCAATTAAGAAAGGTGCAACTACAAAAAGGTTGTCTAAACAGCATATATCTTTTTAACATTTATGTAGTGACATGTATTGTTTTCTATCATAGCTCCCAAGGCAGAGGAAATAAAGTAAAACTTCATAGGTAGTAGATCCCAACCTAGTGGAACACTGAATGCAAAACTAAACTAAATGCAATTTTCAGGGACCCTATACTGATAAACATATACACTTGAGATATATTAGTAAAAGTCATATAGCTCAATTACAAATATCAAAATAAATAAATAAATAAAGGTTCCATATGTGCTATTTTGTAGAGTGGCATCAGTCAATTTGTTTCATGAATATTGAAGATATTTCAAGAATTATCAAAACCCTTAAAAATTTAATTTGAAAAGGGTAGATTATAATCATCTGGTTCAGAAAAACTATACCTGGACCATCTCAGGAGGTCCCTCATCCTTTGCAAGGACCCACTTAGTAAGATATATTGACAGGAGAAAACTGATTATGCAAACTGAGAAGACAAATACAATGATCAGAGAGGTACTCGCACCAATATAAAAGATAGCTCCAAATCCCAAGAGCATAAGAACATAAAGAACACGAGTATTTATTCTCATGAGGAGGCGAAAGATCTGCAGAAAGCAAGCACCCACTCATCAATACTAAATCAAAAAGGAAAAGGAAAGCAAGCAGAAAATAAAAGAACAAATCAGCAGTGAAGAAGTAGGAAAATTACAAACAGCTGTAAAAAAACTCTTCAGAATACAAGTAGATATCTAACATCAAATTTCATCAGCTGGAGTTCTTAGAGTTTTGAAGACTTCACATGGGTAGCAGAGTGACCAAGGATTTTCGACTAAGAGCTTATAATAAATAATGGCTTTCCCTATAAAGATATGGATATGGAATTAAGAAAATGAAATTTGTAATCAAACTTCGATCACTAAATAACTGGTTTTAGAAAAAGATTCCCGGAAGTCCTCAAAAGAGAGGGACTCAAACTCAATATCAGGTGTACAATATTCCAACAATACATTTCAAAAAAATGGACTACTTTCAAGTTGCAGAGTATAAATTGCTCATGTGCTCATTTTGACTTTCCAAGTGTAAACAGCAAGTTCTAAAATTTACTTCTCACTGTAAGTATGAAACTTACTGCTATAAGTTCTAATCTAAAATAAAATTAACTAATGCATCATAAACTTTGAAAGGAAAATATAGAACTAAAATATGTGATATAGTCAACCAAGAATGATATAATTCTTATTCATCTAAAGAGAAATTTACACCAGAATATCCTATTTCCCCTGTCATCCACATAAGATGTAGCATTTTCAATAAAAATGACAATACTTATTATCAACAGCATTTTGTAGGTATATTTTGGGTCTTACATTTCTAACAAGCATTAAGCATGGTTTGCATCTATGCCCATGTTTGGTGGGGATTAAAATCTGATAGATTTTGATTAAAAAAAAAAAGTGATGAAATGTATGGTAGAAAAGTTGCAGGTCCATGAAATACGTGGTGAAAACTAATTGTTCACTTTGACTTAAATTAAAATCTGAATTTTAATCCTATCAAAAGGGGCATAGAAACAGTTTATTTATCTTTCAAGAAGTGCATGTAGAAAAGAATCATTAGTGTCCACAAATAATAGTCATCGTCACATTTTTAATTAAAAGTTGAGTTTTATCCTTGGACATTTGATACATCTTTCCAAAATTGTCTGTAGTTTTGCTCCAATACTATACTGCACTTTTGACAAAAACATTTCATGAAAGCTTAATAGCTTATTACGGAAAATATTTCTAGAACCTTGACAGTTAGTAAAATAACATAAACAAATCAGGTTGTCAATCCCGTCTTATCGACACGAGGCTCAACTTTTAAAAACATGGACAAAAAAGGAAAATCATGAAACTAGTTGAGAGCGGGTTAATAGGATATGATTATACTACCATACTAGAATCAAATGTTGCTATGCTACGACATTAAAAAAGTAACAAGAACCTAGAATGAATAAAAGGCAGGGAAAATGCAACTGAAATAACTAAAAAGGACTATTTCTGGAAGACGGAAGTAAAATGTACGCATAAGGCATTTTTTGTAAAAGGGTAAAATGATCACATGTATAATGATGCCACTGGCACATGAAGTGTCACTGACTCACTAAGCTGGAGACAATAAGAGGCAAAGGCGCTTACCAAGGGCGTATATGGTTTAGTGCGCATGTTAGGGAATACCCTAGCCCTTTCTTGGTAAGGTCCCAAGTTACCACCTTCCATATCATCATCCATTGGAACAGATTGGAAGGAGTTCATCCTCCGCGTTACTGGGAATGAGTTGGACTCACCAACTAGGGGCAAGTCCACGCCCCCTGAACCTGGTCGCTGTATTTTGAATTTTGCTCCTTTGACAATGACGATCAGAAACTAAAGCTTCTAACATCAAAAAACAGCAAATCTTTTGCTTCAACTCTCAACAGTGAAGAAGCTCGAAGGCTAATCGATTAGTCCTGAAAATACATCCAGAATATATATATATATATATATATATATATATATATATATATCATCCAGAATTAAGGAAGCCTGCTATCAGGTGAAGGATATTACACAAAATTCAATAGATCAGACTAATTACCAGATGATAAATAGAATGAGGTGCTAGGATTTTCGAAATGGTCATTGCAATTTGCAGGATCGATAATTTGGGCATTTGATAATGAGGAATCCCCCGCATAATCCACTCTTCTTCTGTTGAGCAGAAGAGAATTAAAAATGGGAAAAAGTTGGTGGTTTTGAAATGGGCAGGTAGGGTGGGCTTGATGAACCGTAGACTTTCAGTGCACAGCTGTCAATCTGTCACTACTTGTCCTGATTCCAATTACGTACTGCCACGTCAACTTTTGCGTATTTGTCAGCTTTTGTTTACCACGTCATCGTCCTTCTTCATTGTTTTCTTTGATCTTATTGGTCCCGTAGTACAAACTCTTGATGTTGTTTAAAAATAATTTATTTGAAATGAGTAATTATTTTTAGGAGAGTTTGTAGTTAAAAAATATAATTTTTTTTTTTAAAATTATGAGTAATATTATTTTATTAATAAATGTATGGTTAAAAGTAGAAAGAGAAAAATGTGTTACATTTTTAAAGGGAGTGAAATATAGGCTAAATCACTTTTCAACCTCATACCTAAAGATATTACATTCTTTATTTATTTATTACAAAAGGGAAAAAAATATATCGAACCCCATCAGTGACTTAGGCTTGTGTTATTTTTCAAGTTGGATTAAGAAAAGTTGTAACCCACATCTTGACGGCCCGAACTGATCCTATTCTAACTATTGGTTCGAGTGGTAAATCGTAGGATGTGCCCCTTAGAAGTCAGGGTTGAGGGTACTGAAGGTCCCCACGAGTGGTGGTAACTCTCGCTTACCACAAGGCCAAATCCATTTTCAGGATTCGAACCCAGTACCCGACTAGAGATGGCAATGGGTAGGGGATGTGACGGGTTTGAAAATTTCATATCCTACCTACTAGAGATTTATAATATACATACCCTACCTATATACACACTTAAGAGTGGAGGGTTGGGTGCGGGTAGAGTGCGAGTAGGGTGCGGGTATACTTTTATACCCATTTAAAATCCGTTAAATTTTTTTTTTTATTTTTTTTTATTTTTTGCATTGGTAAAGAAGTAAAAATATAACAACATTCATTATCCAAAAACAAGCAAATATTAAAGAGTTTACTTGTCCAAAATTATATAGTGTTAAAATTTAAATACTATAATTTAAAAAAAAAAAAAAAAAAAAAATTAATGGGTATATGAGTTGGGTATGAATTTTTCTACAATACTCATACCCTACTCATACCCGTGTCGGATTTCTAAATGTGGAAATTACATGCTCCCCTTTTTTTAAAAGTCCCAAATTCAGAAATCAGATTTTAGGCTTATTATTACATAACTCAGGTCTTCATTCATTTTATATATTAAACAATAATATTATTCAAATTATAATTACCTACCCCTAAACTGGTTCTAATCGTTCACAACACAAAATCCCTATTTCACCCAACTCCCCCACACTCCCCAAAATTCTCCCACTGATTTTCAACAGAGGCGACAGTGAAGGTGGCGGAGGTGGAGGTGGCATTCTTTGATGGAGGGACGAGAGGGTTTGAAAGAGAAGGGAAGGGTGAAGCAGCACCTTCGTCGAACCTCCGCAGCGACACCGCGACTTCCATGGAAGTAGCAACAAAGTTGCTGCTTCACCTTGAAGTAGCGGTGAAGGTGCTGCTCCGATCTAGAGGTAGCACCACTGCTTAGATCTAGCGGCGGCGTTGCTGTTATATTGAAGCAGTGGAGCTAAAGCAAGGCCGTCGAAGTAGCGCCTTTTCCGCTATTGATTTCTCCTTTGATTCATCACAATTTCATTTTTGAGTCGCGAAGTTCGCAATGGTAGTTCTTGGTGGTTGTGTTTGTGGTGACTATGGAACTGGTGGTTGTGCTTTGATCTAGAAACAGTGGCGCCGAATTAGTGCCTTCGCGGTTGCGTACCACGAAACAGCGGCAAAGGAGCTGCTTCGATCTAGCAGCGCTGCTGCTGCTTCCATCTCCTTTCTTTTATTTATTTTTTTGCTTTGGTTGAGTGGTGGTGTGCAGTGGGGCAGGGCGGTGTGTGGTCATGGCACGGTGGTTAGGTGATATGTTTTGGCGATGGTGTGGTGCTCAGTGATGGTGAGGTGTGGTTGTGGCGCCGACGGTGGTGCTACTAGTGGTTGTTCTTGTAAAGGTGGTTGTAACGTCCCGAATTCCGTGGAGCTCGGAACGCCACGTCATCCTTTAAATCTGATTTTATTGCGAAATAATTAAAAATTTCAAACATCATATTTATTATTTGAAACCTTTGAAACAACATTTTTGCGAAAGAAATGAATTTATGAAACATCACATCCATTGTTTAAAAGTTAAAGCGGAAACTAAATTTTAATCAATTTGATTAAAACAATTCATAAAAACTAAATCTTAAGTTTTAAAGTAAAGTAATGATAAATAATTAAATTGACGACATTTATGAAACTTGACTTAAAAGAAAAATTAACATTATTTTTGATTTGCCACCGGTGTCATTTCATTCGCCGTCAACTCCATCATCTGCAAAATTTTGTTTTGGAAAACGTGAGTATTTCATAGAAATACTCAGTAGACTCGCACACAATAATCATTTAACATTATAAATTAAAACACATAGTCATGATATTCAAGTCTCAGGTGTCTAACGATCACCAGTATTCTCATGAACATACAAGTTCAAGTCTCATGCATTTAAGCAAGTAAATTCTCGTAATATAATCTCATGCTTAGAAAAGCAAGTAATTCTCATGAACACAATTATACATGCTAAACTTATAATCAAAATAATTATCGATGTGCACTTTTGAAAAACGTAAATTTGTAGATTAGAGTTTACCTCAAATCACGAGTTTGAAAGTTGAGCAAGAAAGTTCACGTTGTTCTTCTAACTGTCCAAGCGCCTCGTCTAGCCAATAGTAAATAAACCTTAAAGTGGTAAATCAAATGTTTCAATTGAAAGAGTTTTTAAAAGAAGAAATAAAAATTTAGGGATTAAAATTAAAATCAAACATAGTTGGGATTTGAAAATAGTTGAAATCAAAATAAATGATTTGCAAAAGCTTATGAGTTGAATAAAATATTTTAAAACCAAAAGATCAAAATAATACTTTTAAAAACTAAAGGGGACTGGCAAGGAGTATTTTCGAAACTTAATAGGGCTGAAATAAGTAACTTTAAAACTGAAGGGGCTGAATTAAAACATTTTAAAACTTGAGACTGAATTAAAAAGCTTTGAAATCATGAGGGCTAATTAATAAAACTCTTTTAAAACAAGGGCTGAAATAAAATGTATTAGGAATCAGAGATTGAAGTTTGATACTTTTAAAAACTGAAAGGACTGAAATAAATATTTTCAAAACTTGGGGCTGAAACTTATTACTTTCAAAATTGGGCACTAAAATGGGCTTTTCGAAAAATTAGTGGGCTGACTTATAAGATTTTAAATCTGCAGGGATTGAATTAAATACTTTTCAGAAATAAGAGGAATAACCTATAATTTCAAGAAATTAATAAGGCTGAATAAAATGTTTTAGAAGTCAAAGACTGAAGTTAACACTTTAAAAACAGAAGGTACTCGAGGGATAATTTACAAAAATCAAAAAAATTAAAGGAACAAATTTCTCTCTCTATTTGGTAAAACAGAGGAGAGACCGAGAGATGGTGATCGATCCATCTCTCCTTGGGACAGCCGACGCCATTCACCGGCGATGGTGCGTTTGGAATTTTCGTTCGGTTGGAAGTCATGGAGGTGGTGGTTGTGAAATAAATTCTTGGTTTGGTTGTGATGTGGGAAACGGGGTGGTGGTGTTCCGATGGTGAAGGGTGGTGAAGGGTGGTGATGGTTCATGGACTGAGGGAAGGTGATGAGGAAGAAAAATGTGCTTAATATGAAAAATAGAAGTTGGGAGGAATTTTTTTTGGAGAAATAACAATCATCCATGAATGTGTAGAGCTTGATACTTGGAAGAGGAAAATTTATAAGAAGAAAAAAAAAGAAAATGTGAAGTGGAAGATTGTAGTAATAATTAGGCAAGAAAAATGTGCTTAATATGAAAAATGGAAGTTGGGGAGGAATTTTTGGGGAATTAACAATCATCCATGAATGTGTAGAGCTTGATACTTGGAAGAGGAAAATTTATAGGAAGAAAGAAAAGAAAATGTGAAGTGGAAGATTGTAGTAATAATTGGGCAAGAAAAATGTGCTTAATATGAAAAATGGAAGTTGGGGAGGTAAAATTTTGGAAAATAAGAATTTGTTGTAAAGTGGAAAAAGAAATGTGGCGAATAGATGACTAGGTGAATGGTCGTTTCTAAATTGGGATTAAAGAGAAATTAAATTAGTTTAAATTGGACAAGATATTAGAATTTGAAAATTTTGAATTAGGAAATAATAATTTGAGATTTTTAAAATAATTTAAAATTGGAGATTTACCTAGAATTGGAAGTTTGAATATAAAATAGATAATGACATTGGGACATTTTTTTAAATTGAAATCGAAATTGGACTAACATTTTTAAATGATTTTAATTTCACTTAAAATGGCTAGACACACACGAGTTTTAAAAATAGATGGGCAAAGTCATAGCAACACGTTTTTAAAGATAAATAATATTTATTCAAAATAAATCACGAAAATTCTCGATCGCTACAGTGGTATTGGCTGTGGTGGTGGTGAGGTATGGTGATTCATGTGTTTTGTGGTGGTCGGTGTGTCTTGAAAGTTTTGGCAGTGGTGTTGGTTGGTGGTGAGCTTACTGTGGTTATGGCGTGGTGGCGTGTTGGAGTTCGGTGGTGGTGTTGATGGTGTGTGACCAATATTACGTGATGTGTGACTGGTATATAGTATGTGACCTAAAAAGTTTGATAATTATGACCCAAAAATAAGTTGTCACTAATTAATTATTGTGGTCATAATTTGTGTCCTATAAGATTTGTAATTTGTGACAAGCAACATATTGTGACAAATTAAATCGATAATTTGTGACAAAAAACGAGTCGTGACCAAATAATTGTGACCTATAATTTTTTTTAATGTGACCAATAAAATTTATGATTTGTGGAAATTGTGACCTAAAAACTCGAGATTTGTACTCGAGAAAAAAATTGTGACCTATAAAATTTGTGATATATGACCAATGAAAAATTATGATTTATAATTTGTTAAGTTGTGACTAATTGACCTATAAAATTTGTGGTTTGTGACCGAAAAACAGATTGTGACCAACTAAATCAATAATTTGTGACCAAAAAATGAGTCAACCTAATAATTTTACAAATTGTGACATGTAAAATTTATGATCTGTGACCAAGAAAATTATTGATTTGTTAAAATTGTGACCTAAAAAATTCTTGATTTGTATCCGAGAAAAAATTGTGACCAATAAAGATATTGTGACTCATAATTTTTTAAGTTGTGACCAATTGACTCGAGAATTGTGACCGAAAAAAATCGTGACCTACAAAATTCGAAGTTTGTGATCGAAAAATAAATTGTGATCGTGAACATAAATTCATGACCTGATTTGTGACTTGTGACCTAAGAAATTGTGACTTGTGACCATAATAAGTTTTTTAATTTTGAAAATATGTAATTTGAAAACCTTAGTTATGTATTCTTCCCTTTCTAAATCTATACTCATACCCTACTCACAAATTCATTGGGTAGGGTAATTTCCACCAATTTGTATCGGGTACTCAACGAGTTTCGGGTTCGTGGGTATTATTGCAATCCCTACATCCGATCGTGCTGAGCGTGTTACCAGCTCTCCCCTTTGCCATTTAGAAATATGCCTGGGGGCTTCAAGTTGGATTAGGATATGATACCCTTGCTTGCTCAAAGTACGAAATAGGGCTATTTTTTGTGATAATTACATTACACAAGTTTTATAAAACCAACAATTTAAAAAACAAGTTTTTAATTTTTTAGGTTGTGTTTGATACACCTTTATTTTCCTGAAAAATGCCAAATAACGGAAAATATTTTTTACCTTTTGCATTCGTTTAGAGTTTGATTGAAAAAATTTACCTTGAAAAATATTTTCTTAGGTACAATCATTTAAAGCACAATTACCTCATTTGCCTTGAAAATATTTTCTTACCTATTTGATGAGAAAACATTTTCCACCTTAGGTGGAAAAGTCTTTTGCTTCACGTTTGATCATTTTTGTTGTTGTTAATTGACTTTTTTTTCTAGAAATTAACATTATTATTATTAAGTACAAATGAGTGAAAAATTAAAATATATATATATATTAAAATAGTTAAATTTTGATTTATTTGCCACGAAAAATAATGTCAGTCAAACAACAAAAATAGGAAAATCTACCACTTTCCATCTGGAAAATTAATCTAATCAAACACTTTCAATTGAAATTTTCAGGAAAATAATTTTCAGGCAAATCAATTCCTAAAAAATATTTTCTTATCATCTATTTTTCATCTTTTCAATCAAATATAGCATTAGTTCATGAATCAGGTGTCAATTATTATTCTCTACCCACCCCCACATGCACACCCCTACCCACTATGCACAACAACTCAAAATGGACATCACATTTATTAGCTCAGAGAAGAGGCCTGCGAAGATACCATCCCATCTCCTCCAGCAATAATGGTGGTGAAGATATTCCCAGCAATAAGCTCCACTCCTCCGGCGGTTATGAGTGGGCAGAGGTGACGATGCGGCAAACCCACGTTTGCTATTTCGCGACGAAATCGTTGCTACCGGTAGCCACGACTCCGTGCGCGGTTGCATTGAAACGATAAAACTTCGAGTGGTTTCAAATCTTGCACCGCAGCAAAGTCTAGAGGTGGAAGTTTGGTTGGGTTTGGGGGAGGTGCTTAGGTGTGGGTGGGGGTGGGGGTAGCGATGCTCGTAGCGATGATGAGATCCGTTACAGCATTATCGTTGCTCTTCAGTTGCCGACAGCCGCTCTCAACGATGGTTTTAGAGGTGGTGGTTTTAGGTGAAATGGTGATTTTGGTGGTGGTGGTTGGAGATTTTGCTTCATCCCCCTCCCCTGGTTTTGAGTGAATCCCGATTGTGTGTGGTGTAGTGGTGGTGGTGAGCCAGGCGAAAAGTAGTGGTGGGACAGTGGTGATGGTGGTGGTTCTGTGACGACCTCAAAATCCGACTAAATTTTTTTTTTTTTTGGATACGAACATATATCAAATAAGGCCAAAAGTTATACAAATCAGAAAAGAATATACAATATTAGCTTTTGAGATTTTAACCATAGAAGGCGAAGAGTGCTTAAACTGGGGAGAAGAAAACAATCAGATTCAAAATCAGGAACAACAGGAAGAAAAAATAGAGTAAGGGGAAGAGGAACAGAAAACTATAAAAAGAATAAAAAACATATTCTTTGATAAAAAGGAGAGAGAATGGATAAGACGAGAAAGCGTAGCACAGAGGAGTAAAGTTAAAGTAGGGCAAGTAAAGAATGAGGAAGTTTGGAGTACAATCAGCGTCCAGAGAAGTAAGAAAGAGCATGTCAACGACTATGCAATGTGGCCATTGGAAATCAAGATCTATGGGGAGGAGAAAACAGAAAAGAAAAACGAAGATCAACAAATCACAAAAGTTTTTCCAGCCTTTATTCATAATGTAAGAGAAGGAGGGGAAGAGGATAAAATAATAAGGAAGGAATACAATGAAGTGAGAGCATTTTTAGAGGACACACATCTAAAGATAGTAACTATCAAATGTGAGATTGCCCTGGAGAGAAATGGAGAGATGCAACCATAGAATCTAGAATGTTAAAATTACGTAAAGAAAGGAAAACGATTACACAATAGCAGCAGACGATTCGCCGATAGCAGCAGACGATTGGCCGACCGGAGAATCGTCTTCTCTTTAGCTAAGAAAAAAAATAATACAGAGCAGAGCAGACGATATACCGCAAACTCCTCCTACTAGAGCTAGGGAGGAGTTTGCTCAGACAATCAAAAGAAGAAGAAAAGGAAAGGAAAGAGAAAAAAAAGGAGCTTAGTGCAAAAGGAAAAAACGAGGGAAGAGGAATCAGCTAAGAAAAGAAAATGAAAAGAAAAAAAATAAGCAGGAAAGAAACAACGGTGAACTAGAGAAAGGGAAAGAAACAGGGGAGATGGAAAAGGATGCTACAAAAGGAAGAGATGACAGCAGGAAAAAATAACGAAAGGATACAAATGGAGGAACTTAGGAAGCTGGCAGCACAAGAGAATGAAAGGGCTAAAACCACCTTAAGACAATTTTTATTGATAACCCTCATACATGCAGAGATAAGGTTCGGCGTTAATAAAGAAGTGATCATTAACAGAATTAAAGGGCTTTTTGAGTGCAAAGCTATAGTTATAGCAACCGAAAAACATAATGATACTATAGGAAAGCACTATCACGTTGGCATATGGGCAAAGGATGCTTCCAAGAACACACTTAGAACAAAAATAAGAAGCACTTTTAAAGAGTGGCAGGGAAGAGCTATAGATATAAGCCGACATAAAGGATGGGGGTCCATTTGTAAATATATTATTAAAGATGATAAAGAACCTGAGGTTTGGGGGGAGTTCAATCTAGATCAAATAAAAGTAATAGCATGGGCGCATGAAAATCATAAAGAAGTCAATGTAGAAATTGGGAATACAGCTATTCTAAAAAAGCTAGAGTAAATAGAGGATTGGTACCAGGTATATAGGGATGAAATATTGGCAAATAAAATTTTAACAAACTTACCTCGAATGAAAGAAGCTTTCGAGGATTTAAAGGTACTAAAGGATATAGAAACAGGGGTTTTGGAAAGAATAATAGAATACTTAGCAAAGAAAGGACAACCAAAGGAGTATGATGTCGAAGAGCTCAAAGAAAAATATCTAGTTATAGATTGGATCGCGAGCCAACTATGTTTCAAAAGACCAATAAAAACAAAGCAATTATTCATCTATGGAGAGCCGAGCACATAAAAAACACTACTCTTAAACCTCCTAGCAAAAGTCATAAGAATTTATTTTGCTAGTGCCAGAAAAAATGACTTTGCAGGAGCAAATGATTTTTACGACCTATGGGCCTTTGATGAATTCCATGAACATAGTGAACAAAACCAATATGAGCAGGGAACCATAGGATCCACAATGGAAGGAACTGCCTTTGTAAACAACCTTTTGAAGGTACTTGATGGACAGGAATGCAGACTTGACTCAAAATATGCAAAGGTCTTTAAGAAAAAGATAAATGTACCTATTATAATGATTGCAAACAAACTACCTCAAATAATGGAACGACATGGACCCTTCAGAGCCAGATTTTATAGAATACGCTTTTCAACACAAATACAACAGCTAAAAGAGGAAAGAGTTATAGCCACACTCTACGGGTGTTTTTTAAGGAGGGCCTTAAAGAGCCCCTACTATAAAAAAAAGGATACCCCACATGAAGTAAACTTTGCTTACAACTAGACCGAGGCACTTATATTACCAATAATGAAAATAAATGAAGGGGAGCTCCCTAGAAATGATGTTGAACGATGGAGAAATGCTCTTGATAAAGTAGAAAACCCCATCACTAAAAAGATCAAAAGCCAAGAAGTACAATACCTAATAAACAACAAGGCTATGTTAATCACAAGGGGTGGTATCTTTACATATAACTGTCTACCTAGCTACTGTGTGCTACTAGTATCATCAGATTTTGCTTTTCGTTTTAACATTTATCAATGGTACTGATATCAACTTATTCATTCTAAATCATAATAATTTCTTGTTACCAGTGTCATATCACCATGATTCAAAGTTCTTATTTCAATTACTTCAACTAAAAATTCCCATCACTATTCCATTATATAACTATTTCATTTTACAACATCAACTTCATAACACTAACATCGTAAAGATCAACTTCATAACATCATAACATTAACTTCATAACATCATAACATTAACTTGGAGCCTTACAACATATATGCTTCCCCTTCCATAGTACCTTATATTCACTATCATATTTCCATCTAGTCACCCTATTAGCAAAAGACTAGGGTGAATTACAAGGGAACCATACAAAAGCAGGTTAGGTGTTTCATACAAAATATCCCTTCTCACATGCTAAGGGGAAGACTATCATACAAAAGTTAAGTCACTTCTACACCTTATGGGATGAAGAAGTAAGTTCCCTTAGGTTCGAGTGTCACCGCATCATAGGCATGTAACACTTTGTACATCCTTTCCTTAATATATAACCAGGGGAAAAGGGTAAAACGGCTCCAAACTTCGATCTTGGTAATAATATGATATTCCATTCCATCCCGCGAGGCTCTCCACCAAGTTCTCACCACCTCATGTGTTTCGCGATCCATTACCTATATTAGTCATAAAAGACTTGTAAGAGGCGAAGCTTAGTGAGTAAAAGTAGGAGTAACTATGCAAAATTCATGGAGTGAAGTAACTTTACCTCTGAACTTTGAATCTTACCTTGCATATGTAAGTGAATATAGTACAAACATCTAATATAAATAACTTAATAGCTTCACAAGAGCTAAATACACCAAGAAATGCCACGATCACTTATTTCACCAAATAAGTCACATACGGAGCATCAAAAGCTCTTTCTCATTCCATATCTAATCTTATTTATTTACTAACACATAGGAATTCTCAACTTATATTCAAGTTAAACAAGTATGAAGATGATGTATAGAATGCCATGTATGATGATACACATTCTTCATTCCTTTTTCTTCTAATTTCGTTATTTCAAAATGATGCATGTACCATTTTCTTTCTTCTTCTATTGGGCCCTTCCCTATTAGGGTTGTACACCCGCGCGCAAAAGTGCTAAATTAAGCACAAGGTCACTAAGAGTGTTCTTTACACTCACAAGTTTATTAACTAGATTCTTCTTCTTTCTTTCCCAAGCATACAAGCTCAAATAGTTTCTTTCTTCTATGGGCATCTAGTAGCCCGTGACCTCAATTAGGGACTTTCTCCCTAGGTGTACCACCTAAATAGGGATTCTATAGTGTTTCATTAATTCTTTCTTTGATTATGTATTTCTTTCATACCAATGTACCAACTTACATGCATGAAATAATGCAATGGTCAATCTCATATTTGAAGGTTTCATATTTCCAAATACATCCACATCTAAAGTTAGCATATAAAAATGAAGAAGCAGATTACCATATTAAAACTTCAATATAACAAAATAACAATTAAATCCCTACTTCTTTCTTCTTTAACTCCTTAAGTGTATAATTGCCAATCCTAATTCTAACCTTATTAAACAATAATTTCACTATCCTATTCTACTTTCTTTAGTGCAGTGACATCTTCTCAAATCTGACTCCCAATTTCAATTACCCATTGTGAAGATATTTAACCCATGTAGGATGACAATAAAACCAAAATTTAAGTGAGCAACTAATTTCACTTATTAAATACAAAATGCAGGGAAGATTTACATCCTTCATTTTACTTTACATTTTATTTGTATTAAATCCTTTTTAGATTCATCAAATATACCTTTTGAACACATGCAAATCATGAATCTAATAATCCATGATATAAACTATATTCTAAACTTCAAGACTTTCCCTACTCAACTAGCAACTTGTTCTCATAATATCAATTAATAATTCAATTAAAACTCAATCTTAGGAATTCCTAAAGGGGGTTCTATACAATCACTTAAATCTGGACAGAAACAGAAAAGTCAGCCTTTTGACACATGCATGGCTTAAATATGATAAGTCATGGTATAATGCCTATTCTAAAATTTAATAGTTCAATC
Source organism: Ligustrum vulgare (assembly GCA_963555705.1). Lineage (NCBI taxonomy): Eukaryota > Viridiplantae > Streptophyta > Magnoliopsida > Lamiales > Oleaceae > Ligustrum > Ligustrum vulgare. The sequence goes on along the minus strand of OY743175.1, from coordinate 61,784,866 downwards.
CTTAACATCATTCTCAGGTCATAAACTGAAATTCCCAGCTAAACATAGAATTTTGAAGTCCAATGAAAATCTGGACAGCAACCTTTAACATCATATACAGATTTATATCCCATAACTTGATCCCCTAATTAGTTAGGAAATTTCATAAATAAGTTTAATACTTTAAGATCTTACTTAAGTGTTAAAATAATCCATATCAAGCATAAATCCACATACATAGATCTGGACCAGAACATAACAGAGAAGAAAACTATCTACTTTACTCACCTTAGTTTGATTTTTCCTCTTAAATTTGTTAACCTGAAATTTATAATTTTATGGGTATAAAAATCAAGTTAATAATTTGACAAACTAAGGCTAAAAGAAAGCATTTACTTCAGATGATAACCCTGTTAAATAATCCCAACCAGCACTACCAGAATTTCAGATTTTACACTAACAGATTCGGGATGCTACTGGTAGCATCCGATTCTGCAGATTTTTGGCAATCAGTTTCTGTGTTTACTCCATTCAGTTTCTGGTAGTATTTGAGTGTATAAGTGAGGAATTTCTTATAATTTAGTATTCAACACTTATACCTCCATGGATTAAAGGAATCAATTGAAGAATTTGATAAATTTCCTAAGAATTCTAAGTTTGGGAAAAGGGGTTACCTGATTTCTGCTGGGTTGATCGATCAGTAAGGCTTTGGGGGTTTAATTCTCAGACTACAGGTGTATATATATCTGGTCTAAGTTGGGTCATGTTTGGTTGGGCTTATCATATCTTATTTCTACTTATTTAATACCCCATGCTATATTTATGTGAATTCAACGATTATTTGTACGAATATATATCGAGTTGGTTCCTAATTCAGATTATCCATGCCAAACATGTCTTAATTAATTCTGGTGCCATGTGACACGTGTCCCTTACATGCAATAGTTTAATAGAAAAATTTTCAGATTTCTTATTCCAGGCAGTCACTTTTAGGCTAAGATTTGAAGGTCGAAACGGGGTCCATTTTGACCATTCTTTATACCGTTGGAAAGTTCACGTTACGAGCTTCGTAACGGTCATACATGCAAAAGGGAATGGACCAATATCCAGCTCGAACCGGTCCTCCAAAGTCAGCTGTTTGACAGGGTATTATACTTAGCCATATTTCAAAGTCTCTCAGGTTTCTACTTTTTCATGTTTGCATGTTTGGCTCGATTTTTCAAGTGACTTCCGGTCTTTGATGATCTCAAATCTGATACCAATGTGTAGAACTCATTGTGATCTAGAAATTGGTGTAACATGCATCGGAAATGGCTCAACACATCTCATTTACTAAGGCCATAAAGTCGAGTCCTCTACAATGGCAATTCTGTAATTTAAGCTGACTTTTTACCAACTTTTCAGCTTGGTCCCTATAATATAATTAAACTTCTAATTGAATCCAAATACTTTTCATAATTTTATTTTAAGCCAATTTGGTCCTTGAATTTATAATGAAGGATATTTTGCTTATCTCTTCTTCAGATTTCCCTTATCATCCCTTAGAGCTATAATTATACTAAATAAATAAAGATATGAAAATTTCGGGATGTTACAGGTTCGGTGGCAAGGATAATAGTAGTGGTGGGGCAAGGATAGTCGTAGTGGTGGTGGTGGTGGAGGCGATGGTTACATATCACAGTTTAAGGTCACAATGACATAGTGCAACATCGTCACAAGCAATAGTTCAAAGGTCACAGATTCAAGGAAGTTGGCCACACTATATAATTCAGATCTCATGTCAAAATTCACACTCACGGTCACATGTCATAAGTCAAATTTGATGCATTAGGTCACGGATCACAATTCAAAGTATTTAAGTCACATGTCACATTTGATGCATTAAGTCACAAGTCAGACTTCACATTTTCTCTCTCCAATTTTCAATCATCATTTTTTACCTCAAAATCATAATAAATAAATAAGATTATAAAACAAACAGTGTTACCAAATGGAGGTAAAGGGATGTGGACTTGTCACAATTTTTTTTTATTTTTAAGTTTGACTTTAAAAATCAACCAAAACTTAACGCTACAATTAAGCCACTGCAATTAAGCCTCTATTTAAAAATAAAAAAAACAAAAACAAAAACAAAACAACAACAATAACAATTGTTTATAAACAATTAAGATTATGACCAATTAATTTTGATTAGAATCTCAATTGTCAACATATTCTTAATTTTAACGGAATCTTTAATTTTCACATTAAATACAATTTTTTTCCATTACCCACGTTTATTGAAATGGGGGTATTGTCAATGGGTGATTAATTTATTTTTTTGTTTTATCTTTAAAATAGAAAATTAGATTTTGAAGTCTTTGTTAATTTTGATGTTTGATATGGGTTTCTTGGAAAAGTCTTGAAGTAGGTTTAACTGGTTTTTACAGAATGGAAGTGGTTTTGCATTGAGGTCTGTGCCTTCTGCCTTTTCAGAGATAGCACTACCTTTCCCTTCTCAAGCTCCACTTGTTCCTCGGGTGTAGAGATGGCAAAAAAATCTGATCTGATCCGTTGATCCGTCGATCCGACCCGACCCGATCCGAAAAAATCCCGATCCGTGGATCAATGGATCGGATTTGGATCAGGGGTGATCCGATCCGACCCGATCCGCGATCCGAATTTTTTTAAAAAATTAAAAAAATATGTAAAAAAAATTAATTATTAAATATAAAATATATAATCTTTTATTGAATTTGATACAAAATCATTAATTCTCTGTATATGTATTATTTTGTTGTATGAATTAGATATTATATTAGTTATTTTATGAATTATGTATTGATTTATTTGTCGTTAACGAAAATATATAACGAAAATTTCTTAATGTTTGTTTCGATCCGACCCGATCCGAACCCGAGACGATCTGAGATTTTTACTGTTTGATCCGATCCGATCCGATCCGAAATTTCGTGGAGCGAATTTGGATCGGCACTGATCCGCCCCGATCCGCTCCATTGCCATCACTACTCGGGTGCCTTCACCTCTCGCAAATGCACCTCAACTGATATTTTAAAAAAAAAAAAAATGAAGTAGAGGAGAAACTACTCGGGGAACTTGAGGCAATGTGCTTCAAATAGATTGATTGATTTATTTATTTATTTGGTTGAAACGAATAGCTTGATTTAAACATAGAGTTTTTTTTAGGAAGAATGGGTACAACTTGCAGGAAACATAGATGATCTTTGTAACATTCTCTTTACATGGATGCAAATACATATTTAAATCATGCACGAGTCAGATTTGTTGGAGATATGACTAATATGCAAATTGATTTTTATATTTTTTGATTTTTGTACGAGTTGGAAAAACTTGAATTATAGTTGCATGAATTATTCCATGAATTAACTTATCATCTGTTGATTTATTAGTTCGCACGTGATTAATTTTTTTTATCAATACCAAATTGAGTTTTGCTGACATATACGGTTTGGTAAACTAAAGACCTATTTTGAGCTTTTACCAATTGTTATGTTTTAGTGCAATATTTTTTGTTAATGTAATATGTATGCATTACACGGGTGTGAAACTAGTAATCATGATAACAAAATCTTCAAATAGCAATTATTCCAATGGAATGTCTAGTATAATGACCACGTTTCATCAATACATTTTTGTCCAGTGTTAATTGCTTTGTTTGAAAAAAAAAATTAATTAAAGGATTTCAATTGAGTAACCAAACGAAAGAAAAAGGAAATCACATTGTAAACTATTATGTAAAGTTAAGCAATAATTCTAGAGAGATATTTTTTGGAATATTTTTAAGCAATATTGTGATAGGATGAATATTTATTGGATAGTGAAAAATTAAGTGGTGGAATAGTTATTTTTACCACCCAATGAATGTGTGAAATGTTAAAATGTCACTTAAAAATGTTCATAAAGAAAGTCTATTTAGAATTACTCAAAGTTGAGTGATTAATTTGAAATTTCAATTTAAGACTCATAGTAGCATGTTTGATAAAAGAATGTGGTTTAAAAATTGATTTATTTATGTTTTCGAAGTAAGATGTATGATTAAAAAGTGGAGAGAGAAAATGTGTGTAGTTAAAAAAGTGATTTGTAAAATTGTGTAGTTTATAAATCTCCATTTGGTAACTAAAATAAATTGGTTTATAAACTAGTTTATAAATTATACAATTTTTTCAAACTACTTTTTAACCACACTCATTTTCTTTCTCCAAATTTCAACCACCATTTTTTATCTCAAAATCATAAATAAACCAATTTATAAACCACACACATTGTATTATTTATAAATTGGTTTATCTATGATTTGATGTGAAAAATAATGGTTGAAGATTAGAAAGAAAAATGTTTGTGGTTAAAAATGATTTGAGAAATTGTATAATTTATAAATTGATTTATAAGGTTCTATTTGTTAAAAAAATGAGTTTAAAAATATTTTTTTTATATTTTTTAGATAAAATATGTGATTGAAAAGAGGAGAGGAAAAATATAAATAATAAAAAAATAATTTAAAAAATTGTGTTGAAAAAAATAAGTTTTTAAACAATTTTTCCACGAGAAGCTAAATCAAATTTTATTTTATTTACCAATCACATGCAAAATAGCCTTCCTTGGGGCCTAGATTCTATCAATGGAAGACTCCCGTGAAGGGTGGACCCTCATAATTAGGATATTTTCTGTGTTTTTGTATGTTTGTTGTATGTCTGTACACAAGCCCCGAGATCCCAAGAATTGTACAAATGAATATTTATTTTATAAAATCCCTTTGTTTGATAAAAAAAAAAAAAAAATGCTTGCAAATAAAGAATGTGATTTTGAGGAAATATACTGATGAGTATAAATTTTATTCACACCCGAGCATTTACAAAAGCCTCAAGCTCGAGCTCTTTGACAAAGTATAGTCTTCTAATCAAATGTGTAATCCCGAGGAGGACCTCAACCCCGACCACATGAATATCACCCTATAATATATTTTCTATCCCCGAGGAAGACCTCAACCTCGACCACCATAAGTCTGATGATGACCTCGAGGCCGAGCACTTAAACATTACACCATACACCATATTGAGAACCCCGAGGACTTGAACAACCCCGAGGAGAATATAACCCCCGATCACACTTAAAATATCCGTGGCAAAGACGTTGCCCCGACCACTCATAATACCCTCGAGGATAGAATACCCCGAGTACATATATCTCACCAAAAAGGTGCATGATGTGCTCGGGGCACATAATGCTCGGGTCACGTCTCTCATTGATCGGGCATGACTTGATTTGATACGTGGAGTCCAACGGAACTCATCTTCCAACAGAATCCTATTTGGGTTTTACAACCTCATCCCTAAAAAATAGGAGGATGATTTCTAACAGGACTCATGCAATGCAGGTATTTCAATCCTATCACAATTCGTCCATATATCACTATAAATACATGGCACTCAATCATAATTCAGATACACAATTATCTCTACAATTTATAGCATCTTGCATAAATTTTCTCCTTCCTCTTTACTGATTTAAGTATCGGAGAGGCGACGAGGACACACCTCCTCGCCTTTATTGCAGGTATTCGGAGATCCAGTTCGTGCTAGTTTATTGCTCAAGCTCGGAGTATTTCAGGTGCGATTTTTAGCATCATCATATACGTTGTTGAAAAGTGATTTGAAGACGTGTAATTAAAAATTGATTTAGTGATATATATATATATATTATTTATAAACAATTTACCAAATGTATATGTTTATTTTTTCATATAAAAAAAAAATTCATCGCTATAACGTTGAGTATTATCTAATCCTCTTCAATATTGCGTGTTAAATATGTACCGATTGTTAGAAAGAATCGCGTAGAATGAAATATGTTTGAAGATTAGCATTTCTGATCTAATTAGAAAATCTGATTCCAAATCTTCACAGTCCTATTACATATATAATTAATAAGGCTTTAATAAGTTACAATACAGGACTGTGATCTGCTTTTTGAAGTTTATCTTTGACCTGCAAATCCCTTTTCTTTTCTGCCATTTTTCTCCAACCCACCTGCATTATTGCCAAAGCATGCATAGTTTCAAAAGAAAATAAAAGGGATTATTTAAAAAGCAATAAAAATAATGGGAACATAATAATTAATTGAAACATTATTTTCAAAGAAAATAAATTTATAAAGATCTGAATGCCATAAAGAAAAGAGAAAAGTGGCTTACTTTTTGAACTACAGTCTGGTGGATCTTCAAAGAGAGAAAGTGAAAGTTGCTTGTGAGCAACACCAATGTCAAAAAGTATGAGTCCTGAAGTGGGATCATTTACAATGATTTCTTTGACCGGAAGCCATAGAAAAAGCTCTTCTTGTGAAAGCCCTTCCACTCCAGTAAGACTGCCATATGTAAGATTTGCCCTCACAACCCTATCATACAAAGCCATGGTATCGAACTTGGTCAAGCATGGCCCTTCAAGAAACACTTCAAGAAACCCAGATTCTGAAACGGTGTAGGAACTCACGTCCTTCGGGAAGAGGCCTGCCGGTAACCCTCTGGATATAAGGAGGTCTTGGATGGAGGAGGAGTGAGAAATGGGAAGAGAGAGGAAGACTAAAAGTAAAAGAGGGAGGAAGTGATTTTGAATGGAAGCCATGAATAATGTGTAATGGTAGAAGGATTTTGAGAGTGGAAAGGGTTTAAGGGGAAATGTGAAGGGAGTTTTTAGTTTTAAGGTTGTTTTATTACTATGCTACCCTTGAAAATATGGTTACGCCTCCGTTTGGTAGTACTGTTTGATTTATAAAATAGTTTATTTATGATTTTAATGTGAAAAGTAGTGATTGAACCGTTTATTCTTGTTACCAAACACATGAATTTGATCATTCCACGCCTAGTTTACAATAAATTCATTAAAAGTCTATCCATCTAACTAATGAGTTGTTTTGAAAACGTGAGTTTTCATAAAAGTGGGGCTAAAAGAACAACGTAGCATTCTTGATTGTCAAATGTCAAGTATTATTCATGCCGATTGAGTGAAGAGGAGGGCATTAAAATGTATCTTCTATGTCATGATGTTAATTTGTAAGAGTGATAAAAATTATATTAAACACGATGGTTTGAGGTCCTAATTGATGGAATACAACCAAATTCGTTCAAAAAGTTCGAGCAACAGCAACTTTTAAATTTTTGAAAATTAATAAAAACAATATATACGAGGGTATTCGTGTAAAAGAATAATTTGGAAAGAAAGTCAAATGCAGCATAAAAAATGCTGGAAAAGAGCAACAAATCTGACAAACAGAAATATCACGAGGACGTAATTGCCATTTTAAGAACGTTGAATTAGATTTTTATTGACAAGAACAAAGTACCTAGCTAAATTTCAGGAGGAAATTGCTACAATGTGATTTTATAAAAAGAGGGGCCCAAATTTTTGTAATTATCAGACGCACTCAGAGAGCATGCTATAGTGGTCATCGTGCACCAATTTCATAATTTTTTATTTTTATTTTTATTTTTTGAAAATCACCAATTTCATAATTTGATAGACTTTATACAGCATGTTTGGATAAGCTTTTGAAATTCTCGGAGAATTTATACCAATTGGGTCATGGGTGACTTGGGTCATGCATAGTCGTGTTTGTCAAAAGTGCGTTAACTTCTTGGTCCTCACTCCTCCATTTCTTAATTATGAGTTTGACTCGACCACAAATCTTTTGAAATGAAAAAATCGAAAAAGAAAAACAATACGAAGAAATAGACTTAAAAATGACGTTCAACTATAATATATGAGGAAATTTCACTAGTATGTTAGAATATGGGATCTGACATTTACTATTCATTTTTTTGCGTCTGTGTAAAAAAATAAAAAATAAAGAGAGAGATATTTGTCATCTGATTTTGCTACATTGGGGCTATGTAAAGACGTGTTGCCACTAACTCTCGGCACTTTCACTCACATTGATGATTATTTAAAACAAATTTATTGTCATTTAAAAAATATAAAAAAATATCTGTCACCTGAAATTTAATCTGCACAAAAAATATTTTATATTAATTTTTGTAGGAAAAAAATTAGTATGGAAAATAAAATCAAAAATACCCCGAGCATACATATGCCATGAGTAACGTGATTCTATTCCTCAATATGTCATGCTGTGTGCTACCCCTCACATGGGGTGGGATCACTCATTATGACGGAGATCCCACACACATCCATGTAAGAGTGTGGTATCAAAAAAATTAGATAATGGAATAGCATAATTCATGTGTAATGAGAATATATAATTTTGAATGTACTTGAGTTTTTTAATAAGCCCAATAATTAAGCGTTGGTGATGCTATTGTAAATTATACTCCTTTTGCACCTTGGTAGTGAATAGAGCTTTTGTTGTACAACTTTTATTAGTAGAGTCTGTTTGAAATCTATCTTGAAAAATATATTTTATTAATTTATAAAATATAATATTTCACCATTTTTAATATATTTCATATTTTATTAGTTAATTATGAAAAAAGTATATTTTCAATTTATTTTCAAAAGACTTCATATTTTATTAATTAATAAAATATAATATTTCAATAAATTTCCATAAGAGTTATAGAAAAATATATTTTATCAATAAATTCATATTTTATCAACTAATAAAATATAATTTCATATTAATCAATAATATATAATATATGAACACGAGTTATGGAAAATAATATCTTTTCAACATATTTCAAATTTCATTAATTAATAAAATATAATTTCACATTATTTAATAAAATACAATATTTTATTACGAATTATGGAAAATAATATATTTTCAATAGATTTCATAATAAAATATTATATACTTCAGCTTTTAGTAAAAGTGTTTTTTTGGAGAAATTACAAATTTGAGTTTCTTTAAAACAGCTAAAAAAAATTGTTTATTCGGGTAAAATGTACTTTTTCAACCATAATCAAATATCTATATTTTTTTAGTTAAAGAACTTTGGACGTTTTAAAAGTACTTTTACACCTTTCAAATGCCCTGCAAAGCACACACTTAATTTACGATCGTGTCATGATTGGAAAATGTCTCTTGTGACTATAATTATTTTTTATAATAATATTAATAACATGGATTACAAAATCACTTAACATGTATTAGTGTGTTTAGATTGGTAATGTATTAGTATATTTTGTGATTTTTAAAGACGTTCAACTAGAAATATTTTTAGATTCCATATTGTTGGAATGCAAGAACGAAATAAATATACACAAAATTCATATATGTAACACAATAATGCTCATATACACATTCATCTCATATTTGCCTCATATAATTTTGAAATAGGAGTACAGATATAAACAAATTGAACTTTAAACAATAATATTAAATAAGTTCAACACGTTAATTGATAGTCTCTGAAACGAAAAATTAAATTTCTTGCATATCATGAACCAAAAACTAGTTGTGGTAAAAGAATAAATTTATAACTTTTTTAAAGATAAAATTTTATCATAGAATCTTCTCACATTAATATTGAACAATTAGTCCCTTGTTTGGTAGAGAAAAAAAAATAAGATTTTTAGTAAATTTTGATAAAAGTTGATGAGATGTGTAATTGAAAATATTGATGAGTAATTGAAACATATTGTTAACTTACTACTTAGATTAAAATCAGATTTTAATTTGTATATTGCTCGTACTTTTTTCTAGAATATACGAGTGGGGAATCTCATAATGTCTTCTTGCTTTCTGTACTCCACGTCTCCACCAACCGAGTAGCATCCAACTCCCACATATATCCAATCCTCCAATCATTCCTTATTTTAAACGGTCGAAATCAGCCGACTGTGCGTAAAAATCAATCAATAGTATTTTGTGAGTTTAAAAATTGATACTATTATTTTATTTTTCTTTCACTACTGTCCACGCACTCTCACGTTCCTTGTTACCTAATCCATTGTTGTTTAGCACAAGTTCAAAGTCTCTTATCAAGAAAAACTCTAGTAATAAGCTATGGGAGGCGCAGGAGCGATGAAGGCAGCGGCAAAGGTGTCTAGGACATTGCCGGTGAATGCAGGTGCCCGGCAGTTCACGGTGGAGAACCACCCGGTCTCGGTTGCTGCCGTGTCTGCCCGTTCAGTGGCGGCGATGGACGGGCCACTGATGGCTTCTTCGTCAGAATCGACAGAGGAGCTGAGGGTGATCACGTCCGGTGAGCCTTTGCCCAGGGTAATATTTATTGGCCTACCGACTCCTCAGGAAGCAAGAGAGGCCACTACTGAACTATCTCACGCTGGCCGATTGTATGTTTATAAATCATTTTCGATTTAAATAAATTAGATTGGATTTGTACTGTTTTATTGAATATCTTCTTCTCCCTTTAGTCAATCCTTGGGAATAAATTAGCCAAGTGAACGACTGAATTATTCCTGGTTTTGATTACCTATTTATCTTTTGAATCTTTTTTAAGGGTCCTTTCTTAAATTTTCAGATTTCTAGCTTTATCTAGTTCTGTTCCACATGAGGACTTGGCTATGGCAGATCACCTACCAAGCTCACTGCTGCAGTCAAACTCACATTTGCCGACGGGTGCTTTTCAAGCATTTCAGCTTCTAAGTGAAAGCCCTCAAGTTCAGGTTTTTCTCTAATCCCTCTCGTTTACTAAGAAAGTTCGAATAAGTACTTACACTAAGTGTAAGGACCTCAATGTCCGTAACCAAATCGGAATTATTACATCATACATATTGTCCGTTTTAAGAGAACTCCGTATGTTCATATTACCCTCAAGAATTTCAATGTCCTCCTAGAGTCTCATTTCGAAAAAGAAAAATTGTTGATAAATCAACTGAATCCTAGTACTAATTGATCGAGTTGTTCAATTAGTTTATGAGAGATTTAAGCTGAGTCATGATATCAATTAGACAAATTGCTTTATGAACTTGTCGAATTGATACTAGAATTCAACTTAAATTTGTCATAAACTAGACGATTTGGGTACAAAAACTTGAATCGTTACCCAAAAAAAAAAAAAAAAAGGTTCAAAGTGCTTGAAAATTTGTGACTTTAAAACACTTGATACTATTCAGAAGTACCAGAAACTATATTTTTTATTATGATAACGTCTTGTGCTAGAATGTCGTTTCTTCTGTTGTTGCCGATCCAAATGTGTGGAATTCGGTGGTACAAAACCAAGAGTTTCAGGATATGCTTCAATCACGCAGAACACCCGGTAAGAAATTCGATCATGTATCTATGGCATTTATCCCCTAGCTGCAGTATAAGATGTGTACATATATGATTCTTTACCGTACGTGTTGCTTTTGGCAGCTACAAATACTTTCGATCAGCCGTCTCTGGATACAGTCGATACCTCATTTGAGTCGATTATAAATTTTTTGCTGACTATGAAGGATATAGTGGGGGACGTGTTGAATTGGATGATCCATTGGTCCGTAATGTTCAAGAATTTAACTGAAGCTGATCAAACTGATGATGGACGTACAAGATCTGACCCTTCAAACAATTCGGTAAAATCCATCATCGGATTGGTAGTCATGGCCATAATGATGATTTTGATGAAACGAAACGAATGATCTATCTTCGAGATTTTATATATTCGTCGAACTACTCATGCTTGCATGTATTGCAAACTCTTGAATTGGCGATTGCTCTTGAATTGCATTACATTTGAAGAATCCTCTGTATGTCTTTTGTGAGTTGTTGCAATTGCTTTTTTAATAAGAACTGATTTTGTGGTGTTCTTCAGAAACTCTATCATTCGTTGTTCCAGACTTCCAGTTACAACACTTCAGCACAAATGCATCAAAGGTTTTGTTTTTTATATAAAAAGTATCGTTTGTGAATTGTATTAAGCAACAGTAATATGAAACATCAATTAATTGGTCGATAAATTTGTGATGGATCTCAAGAATTAATTTAAAGGGGTGTTCACAAAAATACCCTACTTTTAGGAGTTATACTGAAATTTACTTCAATTTTATAAAATTTGAAAATTACTTATAATAAAATTGTAAAAACTGGAAAATACTTATGATACTTCTCAAATAGGTTAGTATCATAGTATGATACTTATGATTATGTTAGTTTCATAGTATGATACTTATGATACTTTTCAATTTTTTTTAGTGTCACAATATGATACTTATGATATTTTTTTCATTTTTTGTAGTATCACAGTATGATACTTATGATACTTTTCAATTTTTTCTAATATCAGAGTTTGATACTTTACAAATTTTTATGATACTTTATCTCAAACATAAAATCAAACAGTTTTCATACATTTTTTTAAGTATCACAGCTTGATACTTTATAAAAATTAAATACTTTTCATACACGGATACACCAAACCACATTCACCACCATCACCGAACCAAACCACCACCATCACCAAACCACATCCACCACCATCACCGATCACCAAACCATAGCCACCACCGTCACCCACCAACAAAATCAAACCACAAAAATTGTCAGGTAAAAAGAGAGATAGAAAAAAAAAAAAATCGGTGGTGGCTTGGTGGTGTGACACAAGAAGTTGTTGAAGCCAGTGGCTGTGTAGAAGAAGCAAATCGTGCGAGAGAGAAGTGCAGAGGCTATGAATGAGACTGCCATTTTACAAAATTTGACCACCGATCGGCCAACAGCAGAACAAAGACCACCAAACAGCACCACACAGTCCGAGTGAACTCTTGACTAGACTTTGGGCAGTAATCGACGGACAACGGCGGCGATTTTTTCGGAAAATAAAAAGGAAAACCAGAGCTTCAATCCACGATTCCGGCCACATCGTTACTCCGATCGTGAAACGGTCACCACCGTTGGCATCGCAACGAAGAGGAGCATCTGCTGGTGCGTTGGGAATTTTGGAGTTGGCGGCATTAGACTCGATGAAGAGGAGCATTTGCTGCTGGTCACCACCGTTGGCATCCGTATTTTTCATTTTTCTATTTGTGTGTAGTAAACATCAGTTCTGTTAATTTAAGACAGTAGTTTGTGCAATTAACTCTTTAAATTTATTGTATGGATATGTGGTGTTATTATTGCTCAACTTATGGTAAGTTGTGGTGCTTAAGATCTATTAGTGATGACTTTTGAGAAATTAAAAGTCACTTTTGGATATGTTTGACAATTTTTTTAAGAGCGTTTTTACTAGTTAGAACATCTTTTACAATAAGTTGATATAATGTGACTTCCTCCTAAAGCACTTAGTAAGAAGTGTCACTAGAAATTAGTTTCCAAACAAAAATTAAGATAATTTTTTAACAAGGTTCTTCTACATGATGTAAAATCTAAAGCAAAAATCATTTCAAATGAGCCATTAGTATATTATTTTAATAGTTACAATTATTATATGATGATGCTAAAAATTCGAACATGAGATATTCCGAGCTCGAGCAGCGAACAAACATGATCTGGATCTTCGAATACCTAAAACAAAGGCGGTGAGGTGTGATCTCATTGCCCCTCCAATGCTTAAGCCAGTAAAGAGAGAAAATATTGATGCAAGAGGCTATGAACTGTAATAATAAGTGTGTCCCTTGATTATGAATGAAAGTCGAGTATTTATTGAGGTAAGTATTACCTTCTAGGTATGATTAGGTTACCTGCTGGTTGAGAGACTTAGGACTCCCTTTAGACGTGGAAGTCTTCTTGGAAGCTTTAGGATAAGATTGCGTAATCTTTTGTTACCATGTTGAAGTAGGACTTTAGTGAATTGAGGGTCCTACTTGCGTTGGGATATTGGCTAGAGCACGAGGAAGATGACCCGAGCCCATGTTTGATGGGCACCCCCTAGCCGTATGGACCCCGAGCACTTAAACCGTGAATGGCGACAAATAGTGCTCGGGTTTACATTACTCCTCAGGGTTGGGAGCATGGTCGGGGTTCTCAGTTTAATAAATGGTGGCATGTGTTGGTGATCGATCTCAGAGTATTCCACTGTTCATGCATGACAATAATTTGGACCTACTATAGGTGTTCTCGGGTGTAGGGGGCGAGATATGTGCTTGAACTCGAGATTCATATGTTGCTCGGAGGTACCAAAATAAGACATGACTAAATATCCAAGTGCTCGAGGATGAGGACAAAGGATATGCTTGGGGTACAAATGATTGTCTGGATCGAGGACATCCTTGGGGGTATCAAGATGTAATATGGTATAATATTCACGTGTTTGGGCTCAAGCCCTTCATGAGGGGTCGGGTTCATAGTGGTCGAGGTTGAGGTCCTCCTCGAGGATGTAAAATGTAATATGAGATGATATTCATGTGGTCGGGATTGAAGTTCTCCTTGGGTTCATGGTGCTCCTCAAAGTTATACATTTGATTAGGAGATTATGCTTGTCAAAGAGCTCGGGCTTGAGGATTTTGTGAATGCTCGGGTATAAATAAAATTTGTACTCATCATAGGCCCCCACGCATCCATTATCGAGTTTGGAGGACAGATGGATGATCAATAATGAGGTATCGATGTTTTGGTAGGATGTGATGCGATGATTATTTTAAGGAGAGATAAACAAGAGCTTATGTTAAGCAAGGAATAAGCCTAAGCTTATGCTAAGTAATAAATTTGAGCTTATGTAGACCCGAGAACTTAATTATATCAATTTGATTACTTGATTGCTCGAGGTGTCCGTGTGTACTTGAGCAGGCAAGTATTTTGTATGCTTGCTAGGGACAAGACTTTATTTGCTTCCAAGGGCAAGACTTTGTTTGCTTCCACGGGGCAAGGCTTTGAATGCTTGCACGGGACAAGATTTTGTGTAACAACCCAAAAATTTCATACCTTAGTTAATTTATTTAGAAAGTTGGGTGCAAGTATTTTCTTAAGAAAATAGTCAATTCCACGTTTTGTACGACGAGATAGTATAGAATTTATGAGAAAATAGGAGAAATTGGTATAAAAGAAAGTTATATACGATGTTTGAACTCAGTTGGATTGAATTTCATGGTTGAGGACTGAGCTGAAAATTTTAGGAAGTCCTATTAATTACAGTTTTGTCATTGAGATGAACACGACTTTGAGATCATTTTGTGGATTATATAGTGCTCTTTAGCCATTTCAAGTTATTCCATTTTATAGTTCATGATGAGATCTAAGTATTAGTATCAAGTTTGATAACAATTCAGGTCGAGAAGTGTTTCAAAATGGTGCTAAAGTTGTATTAGAAGAATAGTTGGAATGCTAAAAATCTTCAAAATAATTCTAAGTGTAAAGTGGTAATCGAGTAGCCATGTTTGAGAGGATGGTACGAACAACATGGTAATTTTATGTCTTTGCATGTTATGCTACCTTGTAGTCCACAATGAGATGTACGTATTGGTATCAAATTTGAGTACAATTGAGGTCGGGAAGTACTTTAAATATCGAGTTGAAATTGCATACTTGAAATGATAAAAGTGCTGAAAAGATCAAGAAATTTGGCTATGGAAATCCAGTCGAGCAGCCATTTTTGGACGAACTGTATGAGCGGTAATGATCCGTTTTCTTTGCATGTGTAACCGTGTGAAGCTTGAAGTATGAACTTTACAACTGTATAAAGATTGGCCAAAATGGAGCTCGTCTTGACCTTCAAACATTGACCCAAAAGTGGCACCTTGAAAAGGAAAAATTGAAAATTTTAGCATTAAAATATTAGAGGAGAAGACACTTGTCATGTCTTATCTTAAGGGATGTTTGGCAACCAACTTATTTCAGTTATAAGTAATTATTTAACAAAATTTATAGGGCTTGGATGATGGAAAGAAAGTTTTGAGGACTTAGTTTGCAATTACATAAGGACCAACTTGTAAACAATTGAAAGCAATGGGCTATTTTGCAAACCTATCCTAAATATATCTATATAGAATGAAATTCAGCCTTTCTCCTCTTCATTTTGTGGCCCAAAGACAGAGAGAAAATCGAGAGGAGATAGAGTAGGGATGACAAAAAAACTCGAAGAACCCGAAACCCGGAGGACCCGAAACAACCCGTCCCGAAAATGACCCGTCCAATCGGGTCTGTAGGGTGGGTTTTTTGCTCCGCGGAGTATTTCGGGGCGGGTTCAGGGTGGACCCGCCCCGTGACCCAAATTTTTTTATTTGAATGAGAAACTAAAAATAAATTTAATGAAATCCAGAAGAATTGAACCTTGGTGGGAAGGGTATGAGAATATACAACTACTATACTATTATGTTGTTTATTGGTTTTTTTTCCTTCAAATATATACATATTATCTTTAAAATTCAAACTTAAAAACTTTAACTAGTTCGACTCCTAAGTTTTCATCTAAAATTTCATTACCAATTTTGAAAAAAATAAAAAATAAATTTCTGGTCATAGGCGGTGCTGGTAGGTCGCCCCGCCCCGCGAAAAGTTGCAGGTGGCGGATAAAGAAATTTCAGGTTCGGGGCGGGATTACCTCGACCCTCCCCGAACCCGACCCATTACCATACCTAATAGAGAGAAACCGAGGGAAAAAAGAGAGAGGGATTGCCATCAATTGATTGTTGTGGAAGGAAGGTTTCAAGCTTGGGTTTTGAATCCCTATTTCAATTTTTAAAGTAAGAAGTAATCTCTCCTTCATGTTTAAAGTTTAAATTTGGGTGTTGAATTGATTTAACAAGTTTAAAGTTAGTAAAGTTGAAGATTATTGAAACAATTGATTCTAGGAATGATTTAACACCATTTCTTCTTCATTTTTCGGTGGAGACACAGAGAGGAGCAGAGGGCAGGCTGCTGGCCGAAAATGGAGGGGAAAAAGGAGAAGAAAAGGAGGAGGAAAAGAGAAGGGAAATGAAGAGAAGAAGTAGGAGAAGCTTTGCTTGAGACTTGAGCTCTCAAAGTGTTGTTTTTCTTTCTTAGCTTCAAAAGGTGAGTGAAACTTGATTTTTGTAATATTGTGTTAAGTTTTTCATATGGCGTTGAAGTATTATCTTTAAATTTTAGATTCTAATATGTTTCTTAATGATTATGATTGATTTGATAAACTATATTTAAGATTGAAAGTTAAGAACACAATTGCCTTCTAAATGTTTGATGAAATGTTTGAGTAAAGTAACAATGATTTTGTTGAGTTATGTTGATGTTGTGCTATCTTTTAGATGATGGGAATTATTTTTAAGGATGATAACAATCATTATATATGTTTGAATATGATTATAAGTGGAGAAATGGTTAGGTGAAGGTTAGGAAGTGTTAGAAGTTGAGCTGGGCAGAAAGTTTAAGTGTCGTCCTTAATGTTTTAAGTGTTGTTTTTTATGTTTAGTAGTCTCAAATTATCACTTAGGCTGTGTTTGATTGAAAAGATGAAAAATGCTTAGAAAGAAAATATTTTCCTGGAAAAATGTATTTAATTGTGTTTGATTGGTTTAAATTTCAAGGTAGAAAATGTGATAATTTTCCAACTTTTTCTGTTTAATTGACGTTATTTTCCAGAAAAATAAACGTTATTTTCAACTGTAAAACATATCATTCGATCTAAAAACCCTCCCAAAAAAATCTAAATTTCTCAAAAAATTTCCTAATTCTTATACGAGCAAAACAAAAATCTCCAATAATCTATCAACCTAACACAAATCTCCCAAATCTTATACAAGTAGCAGTAGGGATTCAAGGAAAAGAATTCTTATCCTCTTCTCATATTACCAAAATTACAAAATTCTTATCTCCAATTGATCACTGTGTTCCCAACCAAAATATTTGGAGAAAAAATTCTTATCCCTACTGCTGATCACTGTCCGTGGCGTCGACATTAGGGAAGCGGTGGCAGGAGTGGTTGCAGAAGGTGTAGAGGTCTTTTAGATGATGCAGATTCACGTGTGATGGATTAGTGGATATGAATATCGGTGGAGGTAGCAAAGGTTTTTATCTTTGGCCGGTTATTTTAAGCGGTGGTGGCAAAGAATGAATTTTCAAAGGAAAAGAGTCACCGTAAGTGACGGTTGAAACTGCCATTTTAGCCTCCCTTTTTCCTCTCCGCCACCAAAATATCTTTCTTTTCCACTATTCCTCCCCCCCCCCATTTTCTATACTGGTGGTTTTATTCCTTGTGAAAGATTTTTGTCATTTTCCATTAATCCTCCAGCGGCTATGGTTGTCGGCGAGGTTTGGGGAGGGGATGGAGAAGAAACTGAGCGTGACTGCGTGAGAAGGAGAAAAGATGAATTTTTTTTGCTACTTCACCTAGAAAATATTTTCTCTTCAAAATGCAGGGAAAATTTTTTTCCACAGAAATCAAGCAAATCCGGTCATGTAATGAAAACTTGGAAAATGTTTGGCCTGACAAATTTTGTGCATCAAACAATGTAAAAGATGGAAAATTGTTGAGAATTTTCCACTTTCCAGGGAAAATCTTGCCTATCAAACATAGCCTTATTGATGTATTTATTCATGTTTAAAATTCGGCTTCTAAGTGTAGTTATAGACTAAGAAGTTACATGAGATTTGAACATTATTTGTGATCCATTTAATGATTTATCTTGTTTAGGAAGTTGCAAGTCTTAAAACTCAGCTTCATAGTGGATGATGAGATCTGAGAAAGTCAAATCTCAATACATGTGCCGTGGGACCTATGTAGAGATTCGACGACGAAGAGGTTCAAGATTCGAGGCTAAACAAAGTGAATAGTCAAGAAAAGAAGTGAAGAATCAAGTTGGAAGCTAAGACATGAAGAAAGTTGAAGATTTGAGCTCCAACATCTTTCGGCCGACCGAACTTCCTTCCGATCGACTGATCTTCGGCAGAATTTTTTTTACACGGACTCAGTCAGTTTCGATCGAGTGGCGTTCAACTGAAATTTTCGTCGAAAGTGGATAGGTCAATCAGTTCGGTCGACCGAAACACCCTAATTTTGAAAAAAAAGGGGTTTCTTGGGCAAATTTCGGATTTTCTTATTTTCTTTCATTTTTGTACTATAAATAACTTTCATTCTCAAACCCTAATATCAACTTGAAGGTTGATTTGTGCTTGGTCTTGAAGACTCCTTTGGGTGAGGTAAACCCTAGTTTCTTGCTCTTGTAATTCTTGGAATTTCTTCAACTAATATTGAGTATTATTATTCTTGTATTGTTGTTGATTTTCGCCACCTTAAAATTTGTTTAGTTGATATCCATTGGGCTTGGTTCTTTAACCAATGAATTTTGGATTAGATTTAAACTTGGGTTAAGGTGTATCAACTAAACAAATTTCAAGGTGGTGAAAATCAACAACAACACAAGAATAATAATACTTAAGATTAGTTGAAGAAATTTCAAGAATTACAAGAAACTAGGGTTTACCTCACCCAAAGGAGTCTTCAAGAACAAGCACAAATCAACCTTCAAGTTGATGTTAGGGTTTGAGAATGAAAGTTATTTATAGTACAAAAATGAAAGAAAATAAGAAAATTCGAAAATTGCACAAAAAATCCCTTTTTTCAAAATCAGGGTGTTTCAGTCGACTGGACCGGTCGACCGAAATGACAATTCGGTTGAACGCCACTCAACCGAAAATGACTGAGGCTGTGTAAAAATTTCTCTACAGAAGATCGGTCGACGGGAAGGAAGTTAGGTCGACCGAAAGATGCTGGAGCTCAAATCTTCAACTTTCTTCATGTCTTGGGCTTCCAACTTGATTCTTGGCTTCTTTTCTTGACTTATTCACTTTGCTTAGCCTCGAATCTTGAATCTCTTCGGCGTCGGATCTCGAATCTCTTCGGCGTCGGATCTCGTCATGGGTCCCATCGGCACGTGCATCGAGGTTTAACTTTCCTGAATCTATCAGTGGATCTTGTTGAGTTGAATGAATCTAAAACTTTTGAAGAAATTAAGGAAGTTTTTGCAAGGGGTTTTGAGGCTAAAGAGTTGTTGAATGCGGATATTAAATTTTAATGTTGATGGCATTTTGTAAAAGTTATAAGCAAAGAAGATGTGTTTTAATGACTTTATTTCATAACTTGTTTGAAACTAGGTTGCCGTCCTTATGATATATGAGCCTAAAACACCCCTTTAAATTAGTGTTATTCATACCATAAAGCTGATTTTAAGTTGGGATGTTGATGTAATCTTGAAAGTGAACTCTTTGATGTAGTTTATGCTATTTTTGGTTGGTTGTGATGATGTGTATTGATTGAATAAATATTATGCTAACATTAAGGCTATAATTGCAAGTGCTTTGTAGGTGTTTGATGAAATGTGTAAATGAAGTATGCCTTAGCAAGTCCTTATTGAATTCTATCTATAAGTTAGATGTTTGACTTAAAGAATGTGAAGATGTAAAAATGAGGATTAATATGAGTTTTAAGTTGATGATTTTGTATAAAAGATTTTAAAATTTAAGTCTTTATGTCAAGTATAATAATAGCATATGAAATTCTATTTTAAGTTAGTATGTTGGTACAAGTAAGAAATTGAAGTTTGGGACATTTATTGATGAATTTTCATTACTTATCCGAGTTTTAAAGTGCAAAATCCAGATTTGGAGATGATTATTCATGAGGTAAGAATATGAATTTATAAAAGTATTATAAGATGAAGTTTGTTGAAGTTTTGAGGAACTAATTATGACTCGATGTTATATCTAAAGCATGCGAATTACGTTCTATATGTTAGAATCAATCAATATGATTTAAGGTGATCAAACATGCATAAATATGGATTAAAAATCTGCTAGGATTGATTGGGTTAAATGTGACCCTGAGGATGTTAGAAATGGAATTTTGGAGACCTTAAGATATGAAACTTATGGTGAAACCTTGATATAAGTTTAGATTATACTTTTATGTCATTGCACGTTTTAGAAGTGTAAGAAAATGTGACATAAATGATGTAAAAACCTGCTTGGGTTACTTTCTTGATTATGTTATCTTCTACACGTTAGAATCAAGATTTTGATGAAGTTAAGAATTAAATTCAACTTCTAAGATGTAATTCAAAGGTTGAGATTCTATATATTAAACATAGGAAACTTTATTCTATAGTGAAGACTTGATCTTGATCCTTTATGTATTAAGCTAAGGATAAGATATTACATTTCAATATTTCATTGAGTGTTAGCATGTAAAGTCTTTCACATGATAATTGATGAATAACATTTCATCTCATCATCACAAGCATGTATGATCATTTCACATAAAAGAGCAAAGTATGTATTTTTAAAATGTGAAGAAATGATTATGTATAAGATTTTTCAAATGATGTTTTCAAGAAATGATCATGAACAATTAAGAATGTCCCTATTTAGGTAGTTGCATCTAGGGAGAAAGTCCCTAACTGGTCACGGGCTGTGAGGCACCATTCGGGGGTAAATATCTCGCGAGGCACCCTTTGGGGGTAAGTGTCTCTTTTATATATATGCTAGCAAGCCCAAAGAAAGAAAGGCCAGTCTTTTGTACTTGAAGACGTAAAAGTACGCCAACTATTTATGAATAATGACTTTATGTCGTAGGTACACATATGATGTGCGCGATGCACGACCCTAATATGGGAAGGACCCCTAAAGTAAAGACCTGAAAGAAATACAAAGAGTGAAAAGTCATACTCATTCATATCACTTTTCAAAGAATAAAAAAGAAAGATAAGAAAAGAAAGAAAGTATGAGAAAGTGAATAACATTATCACTCATGCATATCACTTCATGCATCACATTCATGTCATAAATATTAAATTGATTAATTGAATGTAGTTAGATGGAAGTAAGTGTTGTGAAGTGATTACAAATGATACGTAGAATTGATTATGATTTCTTGTACTATATGAGAATTGATGTTAAGATTAGAAAGTAGTAAAAGAAGCCTATGTAAGAGAATAAGTAAATGATGCTTGTATGATATCAATCTCCATGAACTTTATTATCATGATTGAATTGAATATGATCTTTAGAGTTGTTTGAGTTGATTAGGAAACTAAGTTTACTATTCGAATGCTAAAATTATTACTTTAGGATAAGATGGAAGTTGAAGTTAAGAGGTAAAGTGTATGATTTATATTCATTCATGAAAATGTGAAAGTTTGACAAGAAAATAATGAAAATGATAGATGTTTATATGACGTTATACACTTTATGTTGAAATTAACCTCTTATTACAAGCATCAAGTTTTATTCACTGAACCATGTGGTTCATATTGTTTCGTATCTCTTTTTATAGGAAATGGAGCATTAACTCTTGTATGTGTGGTTTCCCTATGAAGAATGCTGGCCAAGAATGAAGAGTACTTATTGGTAACCGAAGATAATGAAGGATTAAGCTTCTCTATGGCTTGAGTAAATTTTGGAATGTAAATATTATTCTCCTTACATTTATAAGTGAATTATTAGTTCAGACTTAAATTTGAGATGTAAAATGTCTGTCTATGAAAAGAATGAGCCTTGTATTTTAAAGTTCCGCTTAATATTTTAAGTATCATTCTTATGAAGTATTAAAACTATTTTTGCTCAATTGTCATTGAAACGTTAAAGTCAAAGTAAGGATGATAATCCTAAATGTTTAACAGGGTAAACTTATTGTTTAGACAACTGAAATGGTTCTAAACAAGTTTAGAAAGAGTGTTTATTAAATATATTCAAGCTACTCGATTTCTGAAAGTACGCTACTAGTAGAATCCCGCAATTATTTTTTCAGTTCATTTTATGCTACTAGTAGCCATCAACATATTTGGAAAAAAAATAGCTTGAATTTTGGGGTCGTGACACTTTGAGTGCTTGCACGGGGCAAGGCTTTGAGTGCTTGCTAGGGGCATACGGCAAGACTTTGTGTTCTTGCTGGGGGCACAGGGCAAGGCTTTGAGTGCTTACTTGGGGCAAGGCTTTGTATATTCATCGATGATGGAGAAATTTATTTATTATTATTATTTTTTTGAAGATGACATCCCTTAACGCTTATATAGACCCAACCTATCTATTGCGAAATTAAACATAAGCACGTAGGCCCACTATGCTATATATAAGAAAAGAAAATTGAAATAAAGAAAAAAAAGGGTAAAGACTAGGGCGAAAGCCCATGCAACTTATAAAATAATGTATGATCAGTAGCTAACAAGGCTTGGGCTAACATTGTGTGAGTCTCTCCCTGAGGCTGTCCTACCAATGATGACGTTTATTGTTCAAGTCGTGAGTTTGTTGTGATCCTCGAATTTTCATTGAACGTGGTCATTCCTTGGGCTTTTTTGTTACTGATATAAGATTTCAAAAATCCCTTTTTATTAAGAATTCAATCTTTCGCTATAATGAATGGCACTCCTCAGTGGTATGCCCATGGTTACGATGAAATTCGTAATACTTGCTCTTATCTCGCGTGTCCGTATGAGACTTGATTCTTGATGGCCATTTTAACTCTTCCATATCCTTGATTTACATGAGGATACTAGCCCTTGTGGCGTTTAGACGTGTGAATTGTGTAGGAGGGTCACGCTCTTGCTTGCCCAGAGCCAGATCTTTCCTTGTACCATGGTCATGTTGTCTCTTGTGTTCGGACTTACTTTCTATATGATCTGAATTTTCAGTGTTCGGGCTATTTTTCTTGGGGTACATTGTTTCTTCCATATTGATGTACTTCACTCCTCGAGTAAGGAGCTCGATCATTGACTTTGGTGGTGTTTTCGATAGAGACATCTTGAAAGATTCACATCTCATAGCATGGGTGAGTACGAAGACATCAGGAGTAATGTGAAGATCGGGGATCTGGAGCTTTTCTGAGTTGAATCTTGTCATAAAATTACGCAGCGACTCGTTATGCCCCTGACAAAACCTCATAAGAGATGCGACTATTTTTGTCTGATGCGCTTGATACTTGCGAATAAAGCGGAGAACTTATTAGTAAGATCAGCGAATGATGGGATGGAATTGGGCTCAAGGGTTGAGAACCAATCCCTAGAAACGTTGGTCAATATTTTGGGGAATGCCTTGCACATAACTTGATCGGAGCGACTTACAAATTCATGACGTTAGTGTACACATTGAGATGATTCATAGGGTGGGTCATGCCATCATATTCTTTGATCCTTGGATATTTGAACATGTCCGGTAGAGGGTAGGCTAATACCTCTAGTGTGAATGGTGTGTTGGGGGTGAAACCTACTTGAGCTTGAGTGTTCTGTTGTTTGCCTGCTGCTATGCCCTCTTGAATGATTCTTGCAAGCTCAGTGGGGGAAGGACCTTAACAATCATTCTCGAGCTTATCATAACTGGGTGTGATCGGGGTAACCCTGAGGAGCTTCCCTAGCACCATTGTGCACTTGGTTTTGGGCTCGGACTTGTGAGACATTCCCTTCCTTGGGTGTTGGTGGTGCACGCTGGTTTTACTCTACTGGGTGAGCAACTGAGTCAATGAGGCAGCTTGCTGATGGAGTTCTTCCAGTGCTGCTTGGCTATCGACAACAGGTTGGGGATGTGACCCCTGATTTTCTGGCAGTGTTGGAGGACTTTCTTGCAATGTTGGGGGCACCTGCGTCTCCCCAATAGGATGATCATGAGAAGGAAAATTCGCTTGTGGAAGTCTAGAATGTGTATTAACCATGACTTTTCGTAACGATTCCCACAGACAGCGCCAATGATGATGCTAAAAATTCGCACCTGAAATATTCCGAGCTCGAGCATCGAACAAGCACGATCTAGATCTCCGTATACTTGGAATAAAGGCGGTCAGTCCTCCGATGCTTACATCAGTAAAGAGAGCGAAAAAATATTGATACAAAAGGCTATGAAATGTAATAATAATTGTGTCCCTTGTTTATGAATAAAAGCCAAGTATTTATAGAGGTGAGTATTACCTTTCAAGTAGGATTAAATTACCTGCTGGTTGTGAGACGTAGGAGTACCTTTAGACTTGGAAGTCATCTTGGTAGCTTTAAGATAAGATTATGTAATCTTTTGTTACCATGATTAAGTAGGACTTTAGTGAATTAAGGGTCCTACTTACGTTGGGATATTGGCTAGGTGCGAGTAAGATGACCCGGGCCCATGTTTGATGGGCACCCCCGAGCCGGACCTCGAGCACTTAAACTGTGAATGGTGACAAATAGTGCTCGGGTTTACATCACTCCTCGGGGTTGGGAGCATGATCGAGGTTCTCAATTTAATAAATGGTGGCATGTGTTGGTGATTGAGCTCAAGGTATTCCACTATTCATGCATGACAATAATTTGGACCTACTATAGGTGTTCTCGGGTGTAGGGGGCGAGATTTGTGCTCGAACTCGAGATTCATATGTTGTTCGGGGGTACCAAAATATGACGTAGCTAAATATCCAAGTGCTCGGAGATGAGGACAAAGGATATGCTTGGGGTACAAATGATTGTCTGGATCGAGGACATCCTCAAAGGTATCAAGATGTAATATGGGATAATATTCACGTGTTTGGGCTCGAGCACTTCATGAGGGATAGGGTTCATGGTGGTCGAGGTTGAGGTCCTCCTCGGGGATATCAAATATAATATGGGATGATATTCATATGGTTGGGGTCGAGGTCCTCCTAGGGTTCATGGTGGTCCTCGGAGTTACACATTTGATTAGGAGATTATGCTTGTCAAAGAGCTCAGACTTGAGGCTTTTGTGAAGTCTCGGGTATAAATAAAATTTGTACTCATCATTATACATTCTTATACACTTCAACGTATCGATGATCCTTGTTTACATGTTCAATTACACTTTCTTTTTGACAAATTACACTCATAATCTTTTGTTTTCTCGGACCGAAAGTTTTACAAGAAAGGACTTAGGGTGCATTTGATTGGGAGAGTGGAAAATTGGTGAAGTTCCAATTCTATGGAATTTCAATTCTCATACCCTTTAAGGAATTCCAGTTCCTTGAATTTAAGGATAAATTGGTCAAGTGACTAAATCAAATTCAAATTCCATGGGAAATAAAAATATATTTGATTGAATTATGAAAATTTTGAATGGAAAATGCATTTTTCATGGCATTTCATTCACCATCAAATACACCCTTATTAATTTCCATGAGGTACATAACCAGATTTTTTAACTCAGGGGGCATTATGACGATCGATGGTGCTATAATCCCCACCTTACTATCACTTGAGAATGTGGACATGGTAGCTCTCAGGGCACACTAGCGGAGCCAAGTGGGGGTCAATGGTCTCCAAGGCCCCCACTCAACTTTTGATTTTTTTTTTTTTTATAGGACATGTTTATGCATGGGAACCAGCATGTTTGGGTGAAGATCAATTAATTCTTATTATTTTGTAGTTGCAGCTGCTATCTATATACAATATTTTCTTTTTTTATTACAGATTTTTTACTTGTCCATAGTGATTCGTTAGTCTATTAGCTTCAATATTTGAATTATTATAAAAAGAAAATTTGCATTCAGTCATTGTCTACTACGTGTGTGTGGACTAGATTCATTTTTACATAGAAGGACTAATAGGTAAATAATTTTCTTAAACAGGCATTGAAATTTCAAAATTTCGACAGTTCTTGAATTATATTCACAGGGTTTAATTTATAATATCATATTGTTTGATTCTGCAATAGTGGCTACTGAAACGGGAAAAGGGTTAGAGAGGACTTTAGATGTGGAGGAAGCTGAAGATGGTGCAGGCCATAGCAATGGTTTTTCTTGGTGGTGATAGAGTATCCAAATTCTATTGTATTCTTCAATCACATTCTTAATGCCCTCGTCGGATTTGATTGAAACCAACACATCAAAATCTTCACTCTGTATGTTACACTTAAAATTCATCGAAGAAACACAACATTCCCCAAATTTCATCATCAAATCTACATAAAATCAGAAATCAATTTCAACGATTTTTCAGAAAATTAATAAAAATATTGTTCAAAGAACTGATAATGACATCAGCATAGGAGGGGGATTTCACGAAGGGATTGTGAGGAAATAAAGCGACGGTGGTGGTAATGGAAGGCAGCGTCAAAATTTTTCCTAGTTAACTTGTGCCTCCACTTAAATTAGTTCATGGCTCCGCCATTGTCAAGGCACATCTAAACTAGTAAAGCCTTAAAGGTTAAGGATTCACAAACATTGACAGCGCAGAGGTCATATGTTTGAATATTCATAGGTTCGAATTTGTTAGGTACTTTGTCAGTCCATTGGATGGTACCCAGACCCTGACCAGCTTGTGTCATAACTTTCAATTTACATCCTCTACCGCAGGGACTGTGAAGGCGCCTAATGTTGACGTTCAACCCTTTTTGAGAATGTGGGCATGGTAAAATTATTTAGCCCTTGTTTGAGCCCCATTATTTCAATTTATAATTTGGGATTGGAAATCTAATGGTTAAAAAGTGGTTTGAAAAGTAAAAAATTGTGAAATTGACTTTTTTGGATGATTGAGATTGATTACTGTAGAAAAGAATTTTATTTTTAAAGAGAAATAATGAGGCTCAAGCAAGTGCTTAGAGTGTGTGTGATTCAAACATTTTCATGAAATTTTATCTTTGATCCATTTGAATACAATTTTTATATTGTATCGATTTCTATAGTTTTTCGTTTAAAAAAAACAAAAAATCATTTTCTATAAAAATAATTTTTTGATAATTCAATCAAATGAAACTTATTTTATTTTCAATCGAATTTCGTACTTGCTGAAACGGATTCTCGTATAGAGCTGTGACATTTTATTTTATTTTATTTTTTCATATACTTATCCTCCCTCATAAACTTACTCGTTAAAGAACGTGGACTAGTTACACGTGTCGTCTCCTGGTTTACTATTGGAATCGAAACTCTAATTAGGAGAAAATCGGTGCAGCCGAGACGCCGTTTCAACTCTTCAATTGATTTATAATCCAAATTAGGGTCTTAATTACAATCATCTAATTAACTATGGGAGGCGGAGGAGCGATGAGGGCTGCAGCGAAGGTGGCCAGGATACCGCTGGGAAATGCCGGCCTTCGGGGACTCACGCCGGAAAATTACCCGATTTCAGCCGTCCCTCGAATGGCTGTATCCGCATCTCCAGCGACGTCGATGGCCTCGTCGGCTGAAGACGTGAACTTTGTGGGTTCGTTACAGTCCCCGGTCGATGTGCAGAGGCGTTGCTGGGAGCTCGATGATTGGGAGTTCGCCGGCGGTGAGGAAGACCTGATGGTTGCTTCCGGAGAATCATTGCCTAGGGTCGAATTTGGTGGCGTGCCGAGTCTTGAGGAAGCAAAAGAGGCAACTTCTGAACTGTCTGATGCTCTCGAAAAGTATGTTATACCTCATTCTCGTTGAGAAAATCTGAATTTTTTAATGTTCTATTGAAATAGTTTGTCTTTATGATAGTATATGGTTTAGATGTAATTGTTGGATTATATTTTCTTACTATCTTATTGACATTTGGACATAATTTTTTGTTGAGATGAATGTGATCTTATATTTTTTGGATTATATTAGCGCTCAACACTTCACTTTGTGTACCCTTTTAATTTTAGTAGTCTATGATATTCGAATTTCATTTTCTTTCTTGTCTTTGCACGTTTGATAACAAGGCTTGAGGCTGGAATACAATTTGTTGAACTATCAGAGATCAAGTAACAGAGTCACTATGAGTCCATTTGTGTTCCTTTCGAATTATTACCTCAAGTTCAAGACCTAGGTTCCATTTTTTCTTAATTATTGCTTGTGAAACTCTAGACTGTGCTAAAGGCTCTTGCAGAATGTGATTATGTCCTGCTTTTGATTATCTTTTGTTTCTGCGTTCAATAGTGTTTTGATAGTTTCCTTGTATTGTTTCTTGTATTTTCAGATTGTATCTATCTTCACCTGAGAACAAAGCCTGTGTAACCAGTTGTGCAGTCTCTGGAGAGCCAACGCATGCTATTCAGGCATTTAGGCTTCTAAATGAAAGCTCTAGAGTTCAGGTTTTCCTGTTGATCTCCCTCGTTCAATTATAGGACGGTGTGCATTTTTCTAATTGCATTCGAATTGTAATATTTTAATTGTAAATTCTAATTCTAGATGCATATTTAGAGCAGTTGTGGATCCTACGAAATGTTTAGCCAGAATTAAAGTTTGACCAAGTTGAGCCAATCAAAACATGAACTAGTTACAACATTGAACATTCAAAGCACGTGAAATTCTGGAAAAGCAAAAGATGAATATATATATTAACATTAATGCTATTTCTGTTCGGCACCAACCATAAATTTGTGATTATGATAGCTGATCTGTTCTTGTGCTAGAATGTTGTTGTTTCAATTGTTCATAACACTAAAGTGTGGGACGCGGTGTTAGAAACCAAAGAGCTTCAAGAGTATATCCAGTCAAACAAGAAGAGTAAGAAATATCGATAATGTCTGCCACTTATATAGTGACTGCTAGATAGAAAAGTATGTATAAATCTTTATTGTGTTTTATTGGCAGGTAATAATCTTCCCGATCAATCATCTACAAACTCAGTTGATACGTCATCCGAGTCTGGAGAATCCACGGCTGGGAGTAGGCCTAAGGACGTTTTCAAGAAAATCAAGGTAACAGTGGTGGATATGCTGAGCAGCTTGTCTGATTACTTTCAGAATTTCTTTGAAGTTGATAAAGCATCTACAAATGCAATTGCAAATGCAAATGCTAATGGAAGTGCGAGATTAGACACTTTAGACAAGGCTATGGTAGGATCCTTCATGGGATTGGCTGTCATGGCGATAATGGTGATTTTGATCAAAAGGGATTAGTCATCATCTGTTGCAGTGCGTGTATGAATTTGTCAAAGCTAATGTCTGTGATACAAATACAGATTGTACAATAATATACGACCTTACTTGTTTGTTATTGAATTGTCATTCTGAATTTACCTAGACTACATTGCATATAATAGTGGGAAGTCTTTATTTTGCTCGGTTGTTGATGTTGCTCTTTAAGCACGCCTTGATGGGGCTATTTTGATGAAGTATTATTTCGTCTCTGAATATTAAAGTATTCAATTAAACACACATGAACGTTTTCAATGTAGCTTTCTGAGACAAGCTAAAATCTTGAGGTGTTTTCTGTATTCTAGAATACTTTATTTATTTATATATTTTTTTGAATCTCTATCTTTAAATGAATTGGCAAAGCAAAGGATTTGTTGAGCTCATTCACAAACTTGGTATCAAGTTGGGCGCTCTAATTTGGACTGAGTAATGGGCAATTGGGCACTCCTTTCATTTTATTTTTACTAGTGCTACACCCGTGCGATGCACGATCATTTGTTACTTACATATATCAAATTTATATTTTAACATATGAAATTATTATTTAATTAAAAATGAGAAATGAATGAAGACAATTAATTACAAAGGTACATTACACATACCTTAACTTTTTTTCAATTTTTTTTACAGTTCATATGTTTATCGTTTCAGAAATTTCTTTAGATATTTTAATTTGAATTGATTTAATACTTAAAATGGAAAAGAAAAATTACATTTAAAAAGAATTTGTAATAAGTAGAAAGCATAGATATATCTGTGATATACGCTCAAAATTTATTAAAATGAAAAGGAAAATGAAAAGAAAAAGAAAAATAAATTGATGAATGTTCTTATTTCATCCTCTTTCATTTTCTATTTTTAAATAAAAATATTTATGTAATATCGACTAAGTTTTATTTTTTTTTTATTTTTACGAATTTAAAAAAAATTGTAATTAATTTTCAAGAGGGAAGACGGACCAAGAAATTTCGGGACTTGAAAAATGCAAATATTTAAAAATTTGCATTCAATTGGACTATTTTAAATCTGAATTTTGTCCAAAATGAATAATATATAGTGAATTAATACTATTAATTATCATTTTAGGAAATGAGTTTAATGATTTTGTAGAGAATATATACTTAAGCACCCGATTGAGATTCGCTATTTCAAATAATGTAGTTCGTAACAATAAATTTTGGTACAATGAGCTGTTAAAAAGTATTTTTTTAAAATTTATATGTAGATTATTTTAATTAATAGAATGTTAGTTGAAAATGATTTTTAGAAAAAGAGGGTTTGAATAAAGTGAACTTAATACGGCCCAATTTATTATTATTATTATTATTATTATTATTATTATTATTATTATTATTATTATTATTATTATTTTTCACTAAGTTTTCATAATTGTAATAGTTAGAAACTTAAATAACTTACTACTTAAAAAAAAAAATACTTCAATGACCATTTGCATAACTCATTTGCATAATTATTCAATTTTAATGATTATTGATATAATTAATCTTTTCAAAATATAATTTTTAGATTATCACAAATAATATATCACTATCCGAATAGTATTATTAGAATTGATACTAACTATTTTATTACAATATTTGATATTTAAATTTATTAAATAGATATTTCATTTCATATTTAATTTAACATTACAAATTAAATACATGTGGTTATATATTTAAATGAATGTAGCAAATTAAGCAATATGAAATGTTAGTTTTGATTAAATTTTAATGAATGTATATCACAAATACATTTAACTTTATATATTAAGAAATCATCTATGCATTTCGATTCATAAAAGCGGAGCGGTTGTTTTACTCACAAGACATAGTACTTTATCTATATGGAATTGATTTTTTAAGAATCAATTTTTCTGAACAATCTTTCTCAGTCACACATTCTTTAAAATATTTATTTTTTACAATTTTTCATACTATTTTTTAACTATATATTCTAAAAAATCACTTTTTCACAAAAACAATTCTCAAAAAATAAAAGTCAAATAGCCAAAAATCGAGTAAAGTTGGAGTTCGCGAAATTATACGAAAAATCTCATACCCTATAATCGTTAAAAAATTATAAAAATTAAGAATGATTAAAAAATATTAATCATTCTATTGATATTATTAACAAAAAAGAAATCAAAGCATTAATTATTCAATATTAGTCTTCATTCAATAACTTTATAAATTATTTATAAGCAACGCATTTTTTTAACCACATATATATTTTAGAAAATATGATTTTTAATATTAAAGATGACAAATGATTTGACCATTGTAATAATTAAAACACAATTTTTATATTGATGACTACACATAGAATTTATAATATTAAGAACAATAAAAAAATAATATCTAAATGATAACTGTAATACTAATAAGTATTAATTGAACTCATTCAGTATTAGTGTTAATAATAAAATTGATTATATATATATATGTATGTATATAGACACACACTTTAAGGCAAAAAATTCGTTCACATTTATCCAGATTTTGCATTCACATTTGGTATACATCAATTTTAAATTCATACTAATCCACTTTGAATTCACACTGCTTAATTTTATGGAAACTTACTATATATGGAAACTGAAAATGGGCGGGACATTATTTTTACGAACTACCAACATTTATATATTATAAAGATTGTTTTAATTTAATCATATTCTAGGGAAGAAAAAAATTATCAAATGAAATGTCCAGCTCCTCTCCCGTCCTCATTTCGCCTCCCAAAAAGCATCTCATTCGATTGTATAAAATATTGGTGGAAATTTTTCTAGTACATGAGTTTGTTATAGAATTCAAACCTCACCCTCTTTGGGTGGTGGGTGGTGGGTAGTGGGATCCAATCATCGTTGACAGATCCAGAACCCAATCCCAACTATAGCGGTCGGCAGTTAATTGTGGACCGGTGACTAACGACCGTCAACGATTCAAATACCTTGCTGGTGAAACACTTGTGACTGATAATTTGTAAAGGTTAAAGGTTCAATACGTCGAAAATTGCAATAGTAAACCCCGAGAGGAAGAAGAGAATTAAGATTTGAACATAGGAACTTATTACTTACAAAAATTACAAATTACAAAATATAAAAATTACAAATCATAAAGCAAATCAATGTCATTAAATTCATTCTCAAAATTATATATCAAAATATCAAACTATAATTCATTCTAAAAAACAATTAAGCATTTTGAAAATGATAAATCATCTATCAAACTATTTATTTATTTATTTTTGAAATTGCTATCAACTATTAAGCATTGTGAAAATCATAAATCATCTACCAAATCATCAATGAAACTATAGATTTGAGCCAATTTAATAAGGTCCAAATCAAACCTTAAAATAAAGCCCAAAAATCAAGACCAATAATGACCAAAACAAGCTGACAGAGATTCATCTTACCGAACGACTCCTTTCTTCTTCCAGCTCCTCTCATGGCCTCTTCACTGGAATTTCAGTCACTCTTCTTCCAGATAGCCTCCATTCATGACCTCTTCACTAGGGATGACAAAAAAATCCGAAGGACCCGAAATGACCTGCCCCGTCGGGTCCGCGGAGCAGGTTCGTGGCGGGTTTCACGTCCCGCGGCGCATTTCGGGGCGGACCCGCCCCGTTACCCCGATAATTTTTTTTTTTTTAAATATTGAAATGAGAAACTAAAATAAATTTGATGAAGTTCAGAAGAATTGAAACTTTGTGGAATTTAGGGATATGAGAATATATAACCACTAAACCATTATATTGTTTATTGATTTTTTCCCTTCAAATATATACATATTATCTTTAAAGTTCAAACTTAAAAACTCTAACTAGTTCGGCGCCTAAGTTTTTCACGTAAAATTTTATTATCAATTTAAAAAAAAAAAATTAATATTTTCGGGTCATAAGTGGGACGGGAGGTCGCCTCGACCCGCGAACAGTCGCTGGTTGGGGCGGGACGGGGTTACGAATTTTCGGGTTCGGGGCGGGGAGGCCCGACCCGTCCGAACCCGACCCATTGCCACTACTCTTTACTGGAATCTTAGTCAGATGGGTCTCATCTGATTAAAAAAAAAAAAATTCAAAATATGGGTCGCCTGCGGTTAGAACTATCTCTGATTACCCAATCCCCTAATCATGGTTGCATCGTTTTTGTTTCATGCGGTCTTGTTATCAGTAATACATTTTGGTTTCAAATGTATTTTGACAGTTGAATCTCATTAGACAGTATAATAATGGTGGAAATTGTTCTAGTAGCTATATTGAGATTGTTGTAAAATTCACACCCACCCCTTATGGGTGGTGGGCAGTGGGGTACATCAATCATTATCCAATTTACATTCGTCACATGACTTACGGTTTCAGCACCAGATCATTCTTATGGTTGCATCGTTTTTGTTTCATTTAGTCTCGTTACCAGTAATGCATTTTGGTTTCAAATGTATTTTAACTCTTGAAACATAAATCAAATATATTTCTGCTGTGTTTAACCATGTTCGAAATCGAAACATTGACGAGTTGAAGTGAATTCAAAATAACTAATTTGATTTAATTTGTAATTTACTATTTTTTGTTCACACGAAATAGAAAAAACATTTAACGAGTAAAAAGAACTACCATATGACAAGTGTGAAATATTGTATTATTTCTTTACTGTTCGACGTGACCGCAAAACAAGATTATGAATTTCCCAACTGATTTGTTACCCATCTGTCATTAGTCTAACCTCACAATTACTGATACCAATAAATAGGGACTCAAAAAAACTCGGCGGATTTTAGATCCGCAGGGACCTGATCCAACAGGAACATCTCGCCACAAATAACTAGGTTCTAGGGATGTGTCCTTCGCCCTACCCCGCAATTATGATTATTTTCCTATTATTAAAAAATAAGCGATTTGTGTCCTCCATTGTTCTTCATTTTTTGTGTCCTCCATTTTTCTTCTTGTCGGTTGAAGTATTCTACTACAAAGAAGAAGGGCTTTTCAAGTGCTTAGCTTCTGCTAGTGGCGAGACTGCAAGGCAATGTTGTTTAGTTGAAAGCCTAAGCCAAGAAGGTTCCCCCATCGACCAGTGATACACCAACCATGCCCCTTCTCTTTCTCCGATCATAAAGCCTTTTATAAAGCAAGTTTAATTCATAATGTGCCCATTCACAGTTACAAGTAGTTTGACCGCTCAAGTCGTCCTAAAATTAAGGGAATTTAGGGTTCTCAGCTGCTTCAGGGAAGGGAGACAAGGTGTAGTGCAGTCTGATTAGCACATATGTTTTGGGTATCCTTTTCCCAATGCCTTTCATCCAACGGCGACAATCAAATCAAGTATAATGCTGATAAAGAATTTTTCTTTCATTTCTACGATCAATCGAGAGTCTATGTGCTATGACTTATACCTAATTTTTTCTTCCCAAGTGTTGATTCTCATAAAATGTATTGATTCTCCGAGATGCACGTCGATGTGTATGTCTCACTACTACCACTATGATGCGATCCCACTTGGGAAACTCGACAAAGAACGCAAAATAATAAACAAACGAAAGGAAATATCTAATTTCAGCAAGAAAACAATAACAAGAACCAAGAAATAAAATAATGGAAAATTCAAATTGATGATAGGACCTCGACCCAACAATCACGACGCGATGAATCGACGATGCAGAATGAGAAACTAAGATTGGTAAATGCCACAAGAGATGTCCACTTCCATGATAAGTTTGTTTGATGAACGCTACAAAGAATGAATCTTTGATAAGCTCAAAATAAAAAGAGAATTCTCATCTTTCAAAGAGAAATACTCTCAAAATTAATTCAATATTAAAGTTGTATAATGTTCATAATGAAAAACAAACAATAAAAAGTAAAATACGCCTAAAACTAGCCCTGACCTCATTAGGGTTCAAAAATACGACATAAAATAATTAAAACAAAAATTAAAATAAAATTTACTAAAATCTGTGCCGTTTTCAACCTAGCGATTACTCCTTCTTTGGCCTGCACGATCGCGTGGTCCTCCCGCTAGCTCCCTTTTCATCCATTTTAAACAATTTGATTCGGTTTGATTCTCAATTCGGATTTAACACGAAACTTACTCGTTTTTCTATGTAGATTACTGTTATATTGCCCGTAGTCTGATTTCTCATTTGATCTCCTACCTTAGATCATATCACACTATTAGCTCGCGGCAACATTACATATCTATAAAAATAGATAAATAAATAAATAAATAATCAACCCAATCCCGACCTAATTGGAATCAGAAAACCCTGTAACCAAACAAAACCTAGGTCAACACAATCCAAACAATCCCTCCAGGCTCTCAGAAACCCTATTCTCTCATTTTGCTTCCTTATATAACCTCTCTTGCCACCTTCCAATTTCTCCCGCCGTCCCCTCCTCCTCCTCGCATAAACAGAAACATACACGAGAATGGGTCGTGTAATCAGGGCACAGCGTAAGGGAGCGGGCTCTGTTTTCAAGTCTCACACCCACCACCGCAAGGGACCGGCACGCTTCCGCTCCCTCGACTTCGGCGAGCGCAATGGGT
Organism: Ligustrum vulgare; assembly: GCA_963555705.1. Lineage (NCBI taxonomy): Eukaryota > Viridiplantae > Streptophyta > Magnoliopsida > Lamiales > Oleaceae > Ligustrum > Ligustrum vulgare. Next base: position 61,748,751 of record OY743175.1, on the reverse strand, counting down.
ACCTGAAGGGTGTCGTGACAGAAATAATCCACGACCCTGGGCGCGGCGCCCCACTGGCCCGTGTTACCTTCCGCCACCCGTTCCGGTACAAGCACCAAAAGGAGCTCTTCGTCGCCGCCGAGGGAATTTACACCGGCCAGTTTCTCTACTGTGGCAAGAAGGCAAACCTTGTCGTTGGAAATGTTTTGCCCCTCAGATCCATCCCTGAAGGTGCTGTTGTTTGCAATGTTGAGCACCATGTTGGTGATCGTGGGGTTTTGGCCAGGGCATCTGGGGATTACGCCATTGTTATCTCCCACAACCCGGACAATGGAACCTCCAGGTATTGTTTTTATTTATATTTATTCATTGTTTATCTGAATGAAAGTTTTCAAGAACTTCCTCCTGCTCTTATTTTGTTAATCATTATTTATATCGATCCAATGAGATTTCAAAGCAAAATGCCTATTGATTCTCGCTGTATATAATAACTCTATCTATTGGTTAATTTGATGGTAAGCTTGACATTTTCCAATTGATCTGGTATAAATGTCTTTCTTCTTCATATGACTTATTATTTAACGATGATAGTGCTAATTGTTCTGAGGAATTTTTGTCACCAAATTTGGAATGAAGCATAAATAGTTTTTGTGATCTTCATGTACATTTAGACACATGCTTCGTGATACTTAGTTAGACAAAACACTGATACAAATTGGTTCATTGGGTGATCGAAAGCAAAATTAAATTGGTTAAATTTAGGCACAAAAACTAGGGGCAACGGATTTTATTTTCGGTTTCTTATTCTGCTAATTCATGATTTATAGGATTAAGCTCCCATCAGGAGCCAAGAAAATTGTCCCGAGTGATTGCCGTGCCATGATTGGCCAGGTTGCTGGAGGAGGACGTACTGAGAAGCCACTGTTGAAGGCCGGAAATGCCTACCACAAGTTCAGAGTGAAGAGGAACTGCTGGCCTAAGGTTCGTGGTGTTGCCATGAATCCAGTGGAGCATCCCCATGGTGGTGGTAACCATCAACACATTGGTCATGCCAGTACTGTTCGTCGTGATGCACCACCTGGCCAAAAGGTTGGTCTTATTGCTGCAAGGAGGACTGGTCGACTCCGGGGTCAAGCTGCTGCTACTGCGGCTAAAGCTGATTAGTCTAATTTTGATAGTGGCTCTCATTTGCAAGTACCTTCGTGGTGAAGTTATTCAAGATTTTGTTTTCTTCGAGTTTATTTTCCATTTTTTCTAATGTGAACTCTGTTGCTTTGATTTGTTCCAGAGGGTATTATTTTAATCTCAATTGTTCGATTCTACAAGTGAATTCATGAGTTTACCAAGTTCCACATTGATTTCAGTATGTTCTTTGAGTTATGGTTAAATTGCAGAATTGGATGGAACAAACTTGAATTTAGGTAGTAATTGCAATTGGACGGATCGGCCCAATCCGTATATCGGTATATGTCCCAGTGATCCGCCAATAACCCCATACGTCACATGTATATTTATGTATTCTTTAAGATATTTTGGCGACTAAAATTTAGATTTTTTAATTAATTTTTTTCTTAAAACTAGACGGGTTGGATTGGGGTCAATCCATCGATCGAAATATTAAGGGGGAAAAATACATAAATAAGATGATTATAAATGCAAATTTCAAAATTAAGATGAAACCTATAAAATTTCAAAAATCAGGTTTTATTTAATATTAAATCATTAAAAATATTATATTATCAGGTTACAAACGCACATTTTAGGTCACAAGTTTGATTTTAGGATCACATGTTATGATTAGATCACATTTATTCACGATGAAGTCAAAATCACCATTATTTCTGATCACAATCACTGTTTATAAGGTTACAAGTAACAAATTTTGTAGGTTACAACCACCATTTTTTAAGGTCACAACAGACTAGCAGCTCGACCCGACCCACATGTGACCTGAGACCACAATGCCTACCCACCGATCCACACCCTTGCAGCACCAGCCAACACTCGCCGTCGCAACCACCACAATCACAACCACCCCCACCCCCACCCCCACACAAATGTACAAACCAAGATTCAAGAAAACCACCACCGTCACACCACCTGCACAGCCTCCATAATCTGTAACTGCCACTAACACGACCCAAGCAAAATAGATCCGCCACCCTTCACCCACAATCAATTTCTACATTTCTAACACCCCCAAATTTTGGCGACAAAGAGGGTCAAGAGATATTTGATTTTGATGAGATGGCAGCGCTCGAATTGCAGGACTTCAAAGACATGGTCGACGGAGGTGAACTTAGGAATGGCAGTGCAGCGGAGCATCTAGATCGATGGAGCGGCGCCGCCATTACTTACCTTGAAGTAGTGTTACCAGTGACTTCGAAGTTGGTAGAATCCGGCAGGGATGCGTTTACCAGAAGGGGGAAGAGGCAAAGGTCGTCGGATAGGTATCGATGGAGCTGCACCACTGTGTCACTGCCTAGATCGATGCAACGACGCGCTGCTTACCTTGAAGTAATGTCGTCGGCGACTTTGAAGCTGCAGAATCCGGCGAGGATGGGTGTGCCAGACGAGGGAAGGGACAGAGGTCGTGGGATGGTACTTTATGGTTGAAAAAATCAGACCTGTATTAGGGTTTTAAGGTTGTTTAATTTAATTTAATAATTACTGAAATTTATAATAATATAAATTTATAATAAGACCTGATTTTTGAAGTTATTTAAGTTTAATCTTATATTTGAAATTGAATCTTAAAAAGCAGGCCTAGATGTAATTTCCACAATATTAAACGCTTTGTTCGGATCGTGTATTTTTGTGAACATCCTTAAATGGAGGGAAGTACAACTTGGAGGTGCCAAAATATATTATCTTCTAATTTTAAACTAGTATTCACACCCGCGATGCACGGGATAAAATTTAGAATTTCACCACTATTTGACATATATATTTTATAAAAATTAATAAAATGTGTTATTTCAAAGTGGTGTGATTGTGAAACGTATTGTTAATTAAAATTACAAATGTTAACTATGACATAGATTATTTATAATTTTTATCGTATTTTTTATGGGATTCGTTTATACCCATCCACGAGGTACACATCTTTCGACAAATTTTTTTTTTCTTTAAAAAATGCCCAATTCTTGAAGGAAGCAATTCTTTGTTCACCTATTTCGGTATTTCAAAATAGACTAATGGAATATTGTCACGTTGCTATTTATAAGCGAATTATCAAATAGACGTTTATCAAGAAATGTGTGGTTATAAAAGATTTTTTATGAAAAAATAAACAATAGGAATAAAATGTGTTACAAAAAGTACACGTGGTTAAAAAGCTATTTGAAGAAATGTTAAAATAATTTTCGTTAATAGTATGTAGTGATATTTCAATTTAAAATAATTGAAAATATTATCCTAACCATTTATTGATTTAATCTAAATTAGCAATATAATTTTATTATAGTTTTCTTCATTGACTCGAAACATTGAGCGAATATTTGGTAGATATATTCGGCCTTTTCTTGATCAACATTATTTTTAACTTATTATTATTGTAAAGTTATCATTTTTAACTACCAATTTTATCAATAAAACAATTTACCAAATGATGGCAATAATTCATAGGCTCATTATTTTATTTCAAATTTAGAATTCATTTTTTTATTACTTATGAAACATTATTAAAATAAAATTTCATTACTTTACCTGAATTCGAAATTTGAAATAAAATAAAATATTGATTATTCAATTTATAGGAATAAATGCTTAACAATATTTATTTTAGGTCGCGTTCTTTGTGTTTGAATAGAATCTACGTGACAATATATCATATAATATTTTCGATTCTCTTTCATTTTCAATATATAACATTCATTCATTCTTTTTACTTTTCAAGTATCTGAGAACGGACTTCTTCAATACAAAAATAGGATCTACGTACCCAAAAATGATGACATTAGGGGGTGTATTCTGCAAAAAGCTCATAGTGCACCTTATTCGGTACATCCAGGTTCTACAAAGATGTACCACGATATTAAGGCATTATATTGGTGGCCAGGTATGAAGATGGATATTTTGGAATATGTGACAAAATGCCTCATTTGTCAACAAGTAAAAGCTGAACATCAGTTACCGGCGGGAACCTTAAATTCTCTACCAATTCCTGAATGGAAATGGGAAGAAATTTCCATGGATTTTGTGGTAGGTTTTCCTAAAACATCGAAAGGACATAATGCAATCTGGGTTATTGTAGATCGTTTAACCAAAGCAGCTCATTTTCTACTAGTCAAAACGACCTACAAAATGGATCAATACGCAGATCTTTACATACAAGAGATTATAAGGCTTCATGGAGTACCCAAATCAATAGTATCAGATCGAGATCCCAAGTTCTTATCCCACTTCTGGAAGAGTTTACACGAATCATTGGGTACTAAATTACATTTCAGCATTGCTTTTCACCCGCAAACTGATGGTCAACCTGAGAGGACAATCCAAACTCTGGAAGATATGTTGAGGTCAAGCGTGCTAGAATTCACAGGAAATTGGGAGAGGTACTTACCTTTGATCGAGTTTGCTTATAATAACAGCTATCAATCATCAATTGGGATGCCTCCATATGAAGCTCTGTATGGAAGAAAGTGCAGATCCCCATTGTTCTGGGATGAAGTTGGAGAACGTAAATTGTTAGGTTCGGATTTAGTGCAAGAAATGATTCAAATAGTCGAGAAAATTAAGAAAAACATGAAGGCAGCCCAGGATCGACAACGAAGTTATGCCAACAAACGCATGAGACATCGAGAATTTGAAGTTGGAGATAAAGTACTTATCAAGATTTCTCCGATTAAGAGATTATTCAGGTTTGGAAAGAAGGGAAAACTCACTCCAAGGTACATTGGACCCTTTGAAATAATAGAGAGGATAGGACCTCTAGCGTACAAAATAGAGTTACCTCCCGAACTGAGTAGAGTTCACCCTGTTTTCCAGGTATCCACTCTTCGAAAGTATGTTCCTGATCCCTCTCATGTACTACAAAATCTTCCCGTAGATGTACAAGCGGACTTAACTTGGGAAGAACGACCAGTGAAAATCTTAATGCGGGACACGAAACGTCTTCGCAATAAAGAAGTTCCCTTAGTAAAAGTACTTTGGAGAAGCAATGTTATGGAAGAGGAGACATGGGAACGAGAGGAAGACATGAGGAAGATATTCCCTGAACTATTCTAGGTAAATTTAGGGGACGAAATTTTATAAGGAGGGGAGATTGTAACGCCCCTGAAATTTCGGTATTTTACTTTGATATATATGAAATAATAATACGTCTTTATTGGGTGAAATATTATCATTAATTTTGAAAAGGATACCCAATTAGTTATTTTATATTGTGTTAACAATAGTTGAGGACTATAGTTCCATGAATGAAAATTAGATGAAACAAGGAAGCTTTAAATGCCCCAACATGGTAAATTAGGGGCTGGTGGAGAAATTTTGGAAAAACTAGTTAATTATGGTTTTATCATTTCATCATGCAATCTTTGTCGTAGTCGTACGAATTCATTATTGATTTGAAGTCATTGCATGCTATACCATAGCGTAGTTCGTAATGTGACGTTTAAATCGATGTCTTGTATGTGTGATTCCGAGCCCGGATGTGCCGGGAATATCGAGCCAAAGTAGGGTAGTTGTAATATGAAAATTGTCAAAACCCTAGAAAATTTTCTAAGTATGATGGGAATGGTCGAGCATCCATGTTTACAAGGACTGTACGAGCTACGTATTAAGCAGATGCTTTTGCATGCGTGATCTTTAGAAAGTTGGTAATGTGATCTTTCCGATGATATAAAGTTTGTTGAATTCGGAGGTCATCTCGACCCTCAAATTTTAAGTCAAAAAGGGCTCGATGAAGTACAAAAATTTAGGATATATTATTATTTTAATCTTAGTGGAGACACTTGGCAAACTTCACTAGTGGCTCATTAAGGATTGTTTGACATGACTTATTATTCCTGTATAAATCAGTAGAATTATCAGAATGCATTTTTAATATATTCAACTGATTTATAACTGTAAATTAGTCGAAAAACACTTATAAGTTGAAAGCTTGAAAATCTAGAAAGACCAAACATGTCCTTAGTTTCAATTCTATAAATAAGTACACTTAGTGCATTTTTTCACCAGATTTTCTGCTGGGAGCTGAAGGTAAGGAGAGAAAACTTCATATTTTTCATCTCTATCTCTTGATTTAACAAGTAAGAATGATGATTTCTTGTTTCTAATTAAAATTCATCACTCTTGTTGACCACAAAATCCAGCTGGATCTTGGACCAACACGTCTCAGCTCCTCCCTCTTGAACACGTGGACCTTCTGCGCACTGTGACAAACAATCAGTTTGCAAAGGGGGCCGAGGTGGCTCCCGTTTGCACTCTGATGCCTAAGTTAGCGCCCATGTCAAGAAAACATAATTTGAGTGCGGGAAATATAAGTGCGTAAAAGAGAGAAAAGGGAGTGAGAGTAAATATTTAGTTAAGAGAAAAATGCTAACCCTTTCCTTGGAGGCAAGTGTACTCTATTTATCGAAGGTGTAATTATCTTAGATTGTGACATGTGTTATGCTTTACATGTGGTAAGATCCTAACTCTTCATGAGGTAAACCATTTCTTTGGTTATAATCATTACTACATGTTATAGGGTTAAAGCAACCATCAAATCACTTTAAAGATGTTGTCACATCAAGCTGTCTTGTCACCTTTTCAGGGTACTCCCCTCGGCTTAGGAGTACCTCGGCATAAGGGTACCTCGGCACAGCATCACCTCGACATAGGTTACCTTGGCACAGCATCACCCCGGCTTAGGTTACCTCGGCATAGCATCACCTCAGCATAGGGTCACCTCGGCATATAAGAATCCAGCAAATTTGGTATCCGCAGTTTTGGCCTATAGGTCATGATTAGGCGACTGGATGTTTTGTGGCTCCCCTGGTGGGCTCATATAGATGACATGTCATGTCCAATTAGTCATGGTCGTAACAACTCTCACTTGTTAAACCTAAGAAGAAAAACAAGTTTTAAACCAGAAAACATGGCAGATTTTGAAATTTCATTATTGCTGGTAAAACGAATGCTATCAGTAGCGTTCGTTCTTCACTGCCGGATGCTACTGACAGCCTCCTGAACAGAGCAATTTCCTGTTTTTAAAGAAAACTGAAATCTGTCATATTCTGAGTAACAATCTGATGAAAAACCTGTTTATGCAACAATATAATTCATATATATACTCATTCTTATAAGCTCCTAACTACTGAATAATATGTAAATGCAGGATCTATTTCTAAATATTCATCCAAAAAGCTGTGAGTAAAGCAATATGTGTTTCTTTTATGATTCTTGTTGTTCTAAATCATTTATAGCTGTTTTGAGTATTTAGATCAAGTTTCTCTTATATATTATCAAAGATGTTTGATGTTTATGATGAGAATATATGAAAATGTAAAGTTTTGGGCTTAAGAACCTTGGAAATTGTGAAATAAGATCTACTTGCATTCTATGTTCTTGGTTTTGTATATCTAAGCACTATAAACGACTTTTTATGTTGAATCCATTAGAAATAAGAATCTGGGTTTTTCCCTTAAGGCTGAAAGTTAAGTTTAATTGAGATTTGATCAACCTAAATTCAAGATCCTAACTTGATCATACATGCATGCCTCAAAAGTTGATTTCTAATAATAAAGATAATTATGCAGACATGTAAATGTATAGTATAATAAGTTTATGACTTAAGAAGTGGCTTAGACTTTATAAATTTACCAGAATTCCAGATTTTGGGTCAGTTGAAAATGTCTCTGTACAGTGATATTGATAGCCGCCTGCAGCTAGTTGTTTAGTATAGGATCAGGCTATTGACAGCCTCATGCAGTCATCAGTTTTACTTGGATTAAGTATAACATTAGAAAGTGTATCTAAATGCTGTTTCAGATTCTTGAATAATGTTCCTTTAGTAGTAAAGTATCTTCAGATTCTAAATATGCTCATTCAAGGATGTTTTGATGTAATTCAGATTTACATAATGATTTATAAGCTTCATAGTTCAACTGCATGCCTATGTATATGACTTAAAGTTGATTTCAGATTTTAGTCACTGCAGTTTATGAGTTAGTACAGTTTTATGGAGCTAAAGATCAAGTTATTCTTGAGCATATTATAATTTATTTGGCACACATAGTTACTACTACTTATATATTGTTAAATTGAAGTAACTATACTTGCATGTATTATATTGAATAAGATGATATGTTCTATGAGAAAGAAGTGAAACATGCAGTTCCTTTTTATACATCTTGGATGTATTGCATTTCATTTGTGATGCAAGTCTAAGAAGAATATTTAAACATGTGCATAATTAAGAAAGTAGAACCCTAAGTAGTTAAGTATTCACCAGTTGGATTCTAGATGCCCAAGGGATTTCTCCCATAGTTAAGGTCACGGAAATGAATCAAGTTTAGATTCTAATACTTCCAACAAGTTTTACAGTTTACAGTAAGCTTTATGCTTAACCAACTATCACGATATGAGATGTTTACATCTTTCCATTTTTATGTCATGACAAGTTACGTGATAGGTGACCTTGTACCTTAATGGTACCATAAATTATATTGAGCGCGCCGTGAATACTTACTCTTAGGGTAGGGGCCCAAATAATTAAGAATTTGCATTTAGAAAATAAGTGCATCCTATAAGTGTATGTTAAATATGTGCTTCATGTCATTTGAGGTTATGAGATAAGATGTGGATGAATATACTTATGATAAGTCTTCATTATGTGTTGTGGACTTCATGTTGAAAAGGTATTTGAAATGATTGCGAACAACTTTGTGAACTAGCTCATTGTTCTCTCAAAGTTAAGGTAAAGTGTATTTAATTACATTAAACCATGTTGATATGAATGATGTTCATATGCTTATGTGCTTGTTTGTAGCTTTACTCACTAAGCCTCATAACTTACAGTCTTATCATGACTATCTTGTAGATCATGGATGCTCGGTATGTAGAGACAGTGCGTACTTGGGGAAGGACCTCAACTGATGGAAGAGAATATCATATCATCACTAAGAGGACAATATGGGTTGAGCTCCCCACAAGTCCAACAGTTTACGTAAGGGATAGAAGCTACAAGACTATCCATGTCTATGATGCTCGGAGCCTCCTGCCCTTGAGAACCATCATGTTTCTCTCTTAAGAGATGTGTGGTTTTGGGGCACTTACTTTTGGGAAGAATTCCATCACCTTACTAGTTATATCTACATGTAAGGGTAAGGGTTGTGGCGTTTTGATAAGAATTAAGGTAACTTAACCTTGAGCCACACACACTCATCAAGAAGCCAGATTTTGGATGGAATAGGAACTTGATGATTAGCGAATAGAATTCATCATTTTGGAGAAAGCCTAGTCATGTAAGCTTTTGAAATCTTTTTAAGGCATGACATGTAAACTTCTAAACTCTTTTGGAGAAGTACAGTGTAATCCCTTATGTTGTGTTAATGAAGTTTCAGTTTCTCTGGATATTTATGTTTCTCTTTACCCCTGCTATGTATGGAGGTTGGGTATGTGATGGTACGGGTTATTAGAGAGTACCCTGCAGGATGCTATCAGTAGCGGTCTGCAGCTTGTTTCTCAGTGTAGTGTTATGCTACCAATAGCCTCCTGCAACTTACTTGTTTGATTCTATGGGAGTAAAAATGTTTTGGTACATGCATGTGACTTAGCATATTATTTTCCTAGCATATATACATATATAAAAAAGGGTAAATTTTAGTATATATAGATAATTCGAGTTTTATATTGAGGTGTCCACAGGTCCATTCTATGCATTTGCTGTTAATTTAAATTAAAGTTATTAGTTAACAAATTTATAACCAAGGTAAATGCATTAAGAATTGTAATAAAAATTGGTACTATTCACTTAACTCTAAATTTGAGGTCAAGCTGTTGAAGAAAAAGTTGACTCTATCTCAAATTTAGGATAGGCTCTTGGAGATGCTCTTAGAACTATAATTTTTGATTTCTAAATAAGATTTTGTCAGCATTCAATAAAGACGTTTGTTTGAAAATAGCTCTTTTGTGTCTTTTTCGCTAAGTACTTGAGCATAAAAAATTGCATTTTTTTTTATAGCAATTTGTAGAAACATAAGTTCACACTGGTTTAAAAACATTTTAGAAGACAAAACGATAGGTGCAAGAAGAAAATCTCCACACTTAGCCTGTATGTCAACCTTTTTTTTTCAAATTTTTTTTCATACTCATTTTTCATTTCATATTCTCTAAGAAATCATTATTCAAAACACCAATTTCTCTTTAAAACTTAAGGTGGCGTTCTGTTTGTATTTTATTTTGTAATTTCATTTTCGAAAATGTTTTGTGTTTTGTGTTTTCATTTTTGTTTTCAAATTTGCTGAAAACGCGTTTGGTTTGTCATTTCTGAAAATTGTTTTTGAAAATGAAAAGCTGGAAAACACGTTCTGTTTGAAATTTTGCAGAACACTATTTAAACTATTTTTAATTAATTTGCTTGCAGAATACTACTAACTCCAACTCAAATTTCTTTTCACAATACACTAAAAATATGGTTACATGCAACACACTAATGTGAGCATTAAGAGTCTATATTAAAACAGTTTGGTCAGGTTCAGGACTTGAGAAAGCTCTACTTCTATTAAAATTCAGAAAATGCAAGTTCTTTCAAAATCACCAAAGTCCATTTATCATTACATTTTTTGAAATATAACAACAAGAATTCTCATTTAATTTTTTTTTGTAATGTTGATATTGAATTCAATAAAATTTTATTTAAACTAAGTTCCAAGTTAGGATAATTCTAAAAAAAAAAAAAAATTCTTTATTTAGGCTTAGTTTCAAGCTCGGATAATTCTAAAAAAAATAATAAAAATAAAAACTTTATATTAAACTTAGTTCTAAGTTAAAAAAAAAAAAAAAAAAATTCCCAAAACGCGTTTCCCGCGTTTTGGACATTTTTTGTCGAAATACACACAAAACGCCCAAAACGATGTTTCGGACGTTTTCCGTTTTGTGTACAAATTTTTTTTTTTGTTTTCCAAAATGCGTTTTCGAAAATGGTAAAGAGAACGCATTTTTAGGGTTTTCGAAAATAAAAACAGAAAACGACCTCAAAATAGCAAAGAGAACAGGGGCTAAACTTCTATTGAGGATGTTAATGCTGAGCTTAAAACAGTAAGTCCTGATTTCACTTGAGTGTCATACTTTAGGGATCATTTTTACAAAAAAGCTACTCCCTGCCTCCTTTATTCTTTATTTACACATTTACCCCGAACCATTTTCTCCCTCTAGAAATCTTGCTAAAACTCCTGTTGCAGCTTTAAACCCCACGAATGGCGATGAGCGCAGCGGCGACCAAGACAGCAGCGGCTTCCCTTGCGTCGCCTCGGGGCGTTAGGGCTCTATATTCGTCGTTAACTTCAGGCTTTCCCTCTAGTCTACCGCAGACTCAAACGGAGAAGCCTCCTCCGGCCGAACCTTCCACAAATCTCTTCGTTTCGGGTACATACCGAATTATCTTGTATGAGTTCTCTTCATTTATTTAGCGTTTCCATCGTTCCCTTTATTTAATTGTAGTTGTTTACTTGCTGATCTTAATTGCTATGTTGCCAGATGATTCATCGGTTAAATTTAGGAAAAAATCGATTGGATTTGAATTTTTTTTAATGTAATATTTCAGTGACGTTTTTATGGATTTTCTAAAGAATGGTTAAATCTGCAGAGCATATTTATGCATTCACTAGTCGGTTAAGTCCAGTTGGTAGGTAGTATCAAAATTTATATTTTCTGCGATGCGGCCAGGTTATTTAGAATATAAGATTAACGGGTTGTAGTTTTCATAGTTATGCAATGATGTTCAAATTTCCAAGCTTAATGTTTTTATCTCTCATCAATGTTTTGAGAACGATGCAGAATTTGTTTTGCTGCCTTGTTAAAACTTACTAATTGACTCGATGAAAGTTTTCACTTCTAAAACTCACTGTAGAAACTGGATTGTTTCTTTTGATAGCTAATAAAATCGTTCCATATTTTGGTTGCCCGATGACCCGCGCTACCGTCTTAGCCATAAGCCCATAATGCATTACTCTGCATTAGCATTATCCTACAGTGCATTTAAGATGTTTTGCTTGAAATGTCACACGGTTTATTTTTTACCTGGCCAGTGTTTAGAAAGCCAAATGCTTTTATTTTTTCGTTTAACCTCCCAGCATAAACAAATGAAATAATTCAAGATATTTACAAAAATACAAAATTGTGCTCATGATGAACCATAAATGATATAAGTATTCACATAAAAAATCACAAATAGGCAAAGCTAGATTAATGAAGTAGCAGATAATAAACTCTCAATTAGTAATCACATGACAATATTATATTTTAATGAAGTACTTACAAGTAAATATAATCTAGAAGTCTCCCATATTATAACTATTATCATCCTTTATTATCGATTTTTTTCTCATTCTCATCATCCTCCACATGAAATGCAATTTTGCACTTCTATGTAAAGGTGGGGGAAAAATCGATAATAACTTTCTAGACTAAAGCGAAACTAGCCATAACAGTGTGCTAACGAGGATAAGCCTATAAAAGGCAAGCTAATCAGGTACACATCTTAGTCACCGTAAGGCTTACCCTCGAGGCATGAGACTCAGTAAGTCAAGATGTAGTCGTTGACAAATAGCACTCAAGACATTCAACGAAATCAAGCTTTGCATGAAGGGCACCTCAAGGCAGAAGCCTTAGACAACATTTAAAACAATGGATCTAAGATTTGGATTTTTCCTGCAAAACTTTATGTTGAAAGGCAGGGTTTAACTATTTATTTGGGTGAACTTTCTTTATTGGGAGAAGAAACTTCTATGAGCAATCATCTGAAGGTAACAATATGGAGTGCAGCTGCATATGTTTTTCTCTTCATCTCTATTCATTATCATCTTCTACTCCTCTTTGTAGATGTATCTGTTCTGTCCAGTTTCCAACGACAGGAAGAAAACTCATCTTAAAGGATATAGACTGAGTTAGCATATGTTTCTTTTCCCCCATTTCCTGCCATAATAAAATCTAATTTTGATTTGTAACTTGAGTAGTAATGATACCTATATGTCATGCAAAGACACACTGCACTATTTTGGAAAAGCTAGTTCTTAATTTTATGCTTGTCTTTTCAATCCATGTTGCTTTCTCATACTTCAGTAGAAGCTGCTTCGGTAGTTGATTTGATTTGATTTTTTTTTTTTATATGGGAATTGTTTATATTCAACTTTTTATAGATAAAACAAGCTGCAGTATTGCATATTTGCAAAACCAGTAAACCCCAGAGTGCCCTGGGCGTATTTCTCCATCTCATGTATTCATTTCGTTTCTCTATTTTCTGTTTGACTCTTTTTAATTATAAAATAAAATGTTGTTACTCTTAGACCTCTAGGTATAGATATATATCCTTTGGTCTTCAGGGCTGTATGCCTGTCTGCAAGTTTCATTGGACTTCTTTTTCCTGTATTATGTTCAGGGCTAAGCAAACGCACAACTACTGAAGGGCTTCGAGATGCCTTTGCAAAGTTTGGTGAAGTGCTCTATGGTATGTTCCATTTTTCTATTCCATTGTTGTTGAAGATTAAATCTATGTAGTTTCCACGCCAAATAATGATTGCCATATTATTTTCCTCTTTTGCAGCTAAGGTAGTGACTGACCGTGTATCTGGCTACTCCAAGGGTTATGGTTTTGTAAGATATGCTACTCTAGAGGAAGCTGCAGCTGGTATAAAAGGCATGGATGGCCAGGTGAGTTGAGATGGCTTAACGGATACCTTCTGGACCTAGTGTATAAAAAAACTTCTGATCTTTAAATGCACCTTTTAGCTCTAGTCTCTATTTGGAAGGAGATAGTGGGAGAGGAATTGTGTAAAGGGTGAGGGAAGAATGGTAGGGATTGTCTTACTCTCCTTATTCTGGGACCTAGATGGTGATTGAGCATGAAGAAAGAATAGAAAGAGCGTATTCCATTTTTACGTTATTTTTTTCTTGTCATCAAATTCTTGTTGAAACTGTCCATGTCTGGTTCATCCTTCAGAACCCTATCACACACTATCTGATGAAATAGGATGAATTGAGTCGGTATTTTGTGTCCGAATTTCCTCGATACAGGAGCAGCAGCAGTTCATTCCCCCCTCCCCTTCCCCTTATCAATAAAGAATTTGACTAACCTGGAGATGCAAGTTGACATTTAATTTTCATTTTAGGGAGGGGTTACGGTTGGGAAGGTTGTTTAATGTTTTATTCCTCTCCTGAAATAATATGCAGCATTCAATATCTTCAAACGGAAGACAACTTCCTTTCCTCCTGGTTTTCTTTGATCTTTACCTAATTAGAGAGGACGTTATATTTCCTAACTTTGACCAAGATCATCTCCCAGCTTTTTATTTTCTGAACCTACTCTCTCTCTCTCTCTCTCCATTGAACTGTAATTATCCAATGCACGTGGCGTGATGAACTTTATTTTTATGGTTGATATGTTGCTCCTTGTAATCCCTGTATGTCAAGGACCAAACTGAATGGGGTCGTTTAATAGTTTCACTTTCGTGATGGGTTGGTATGTAGTCAAGCATGGCAGTGCAGTTCTTCAGTTTTTTTCTTTTATTTTTGAAGTGGCAGAAAACTTACCTTGTGGCTTGTTCCGTATTTAGAATCATGATTATTCTATTTTTTCTTTGTAGTTTCTGGATGGATGGGTTATTTTTGCGGAGTACGCGAGACCAAGAACTCCTCCATCTTTGAATAATGCACCTACATACAGCCAGAGATGATTGAAAAAAAGTCCACCGGTCGAAATATGCCATTCTTTTCATCAAGTAGAGCATTTAAATATCAAGTGATGTGTGTTCGGCCTGTGTGCCTTTCTCTAATTAGTAATTCTAAAGATTGTTTAAGGCGTACCATCTTAACTGTCTGTGTTAACATTTTTGTATGAACAAATATAAAGAAACATGTACTCTTATGCTGCCAAATCCTTTTGTTGAGTTATTTTTTTTAATTATTTTGTCAAAAATAATAATTTAAGTATCCTATGGTGTTACTATGATGCACATCTTGATGAGCAATCCAATGTTGCATTACGATTTTGAACACCGTTTAGAATTCAAATGATTTTATTTTGTCCCTTTCTCAGATTCTCAATAAATTATGAACTATTAGAGTGTATCGAAACCTAAATGTGTAGCACAATCAGCTTTCTTCCATGATCTTCCATTTTTCCTACCTCACTGAAGGCATTTTAGAAAACCAACTTGAATCTATTTATTAATTATATTTCCAACTATTAGTCTTCGTTCTTTAACGTAATTATTACAATTTAAAATTTAGCATTTGTTCGGATCTCTTGGTGTGAATGTAAACCGATTTTTTTCATTTTTGGAGATAAGATATGTGGTTAAAAATTAAAGAGAAAAGATATGTGGTTACAAATTGGTTCGGGAAATTGCTTAGATTATAAAATTTTTTATAATCCAAATTCTAACCTTTACTGAACGGGGGCTTAATTTATAAATAATACGATTTATCAAATAACTTTTTAATCATATACATTTTTCTCTCTTCACTTTTCAATCACACATTTTATCTTAAAAATATAAATAAATCAAATTATATTGCTACAGTGTTATTGAACATAGCTTGAAACTATTTTTTCTAGTTTAAAGTGCAAATTCAAAGTAGTCGGGTATTATTTGTTACTTAAAATATGTTTAGTATTGTGTGAAATTAAATTCATGTTTGGATTTTAATTTAAATGAAAGTCAATAATTAATTTCAATCACATATATTTCATGAAATTTATAATTTTTTAACCATATATTTCATTAATTTTTATTAAAATTTACTAAAATTTTATTTTAATCACCATCGATGAGTTATAGTAAATATAGACAAATGTGAGAATTACATGTCAACAACCAAATACTTAACAAGAAAGTCTCGTCGGCAAGAGACCTCTAAACAAATGCCTGTGTATTGCACATATCCTCTTCAGTTTTTGTCGAGAGGATAAGTTGAAACGAGGAATTAATAATTTGATATAAGCCTCTTCGTCTCTACAAAAAGTTTGGCCGTAATTCTCCCAACACATAGAAAACTCTGATTAAATGAAATCTTATCTTATTTTTTTAAATTTGTTACATAATTGACTAGTTTTCCCATCAATTTTGAGGCTGAAGGGACCAGTTTTTATTCAATTGGACCAATGGCCGTGGAGCATTTGCCTTGCTATAGAAACATATCGACGCGTTGATACTAATAACTATGAAAGTAACTATACACGGGATATTTGAAGCTAATTTTGTTATTTCATTTCATTTATGGTAGAGACATTTTTGTAGTAATTGTGGAAAATAAAGTCATTTGTTGAATTTGGTGAGCCAACTTTGTTGAATTTGGTAAGCCACCAATAGCCCACAAATTTAGCCTACAATCTAGTCTATATTCACACCTATTTTATTCCTTCCATTGTTGATTTTTTGTCCAAACTTTCCCTATAAATAGAGGGCAAAACCTCAATGAAAAATGCACCAAGTAGAGAGGAAAATAGAGAGTGAAAATAGTAGAGAGAAATATTTGTGAGTAGAGAGAAAATTAGAGAGAAATAAATTGTTTTCTCCTAAGTATTTTCCTACCTTGTTTTCTCCTATTACAAGAGAGGTTAAATATTGTTATCTCCTTGTATTTAGAGAGAAGGTTGTTGTAATTCTCCTACTATAGTGAAATCCTCCTATACTTGCCTGTGGACGTAGCCATTATTGGTGAACCACGTAAATACTTGTGTTCCATTTTAACCGCATTTTCTCAATTCCACTATACTTGTTGACCAACGCGATCCACGCCTTTCCTAACAAGTGGTATCAGAGCCTGGTTACATCTTTTGAAATTCTTAGTATGCTCTGTGGTTGCAGCTTTGTCTGATCTTCCACATCAGAAAAGATTTCTTGAGATTGGTTTGCGTAGGGTCGGTGTTCACTATCACTCGGTATTATTACCAAGTCGTGAAAAAAAAAAATGGCAGCAAAGTATGAGGTTGAAAAGTTCAATGGGAACAATTTCTCGTTATGGAAAATGAGAATAAAAACAGTTTTGAGAAAAGATAACTGCTTGGCGGCAATTGGAGAGAGACCCGCGGATATCACTGACGATGGCAAGTGGAACGAGATGGATAGCAATGCAATTGCTAATCTGCACTTAGCACTAGCTGATGGAGTATTGTCAAGTGTGGCGGAAAGGAAAACAGCAATTGAAATATGGGACACCCTAACGAAGCTATACGAGGCCAAATCATTGCACAACAAAATTTTCTTAAAGAGACGGCTTTACACCCTTCGGATGATGGAGTCAACTACAGTGACAGACCACATCAACACCCTCAACACTCTATTTTCACAGCTCACATCAATGGGCCATAAAATAGAGGCAGGCGAACGTGCTGAAATTCTACTTCAAAGTCTACCAGATTCGTATGATCAACTCATCATCAACTTAACTAACAACATAGAAGATCTAGTCTTCGATGATATTGCAGCTGCGGTTCTTGAAGAGGAAAGTCGGCGCAAGAACAAGGAGGACAGACTATCTAGTTCACAGCAGGCGGAAGCCTTGACGGTGATGAGAGGGAGATCAATGGAATGTGGCCCCAGTGGGAGTCATACCCAAGGTAGATCTAAATCCAGAAGTAAGAAGAATGCCAAGTGTCATTACTGTGGCAAGAAAGGGCACTTAAAAAGGGATTGTTGGAGTCTTAAGAGGAATGAAGAAGCCAAAGGGAAGGCACATGAGATACCAAAAGCTCAGGGTTGTGTAGCAAGCACCTCATATGATGGCGAAATTTTATACAGCGAAGCAACGACTGTTGTTGAAGGCAGAAAGCATTTCACCGATGTCTGGCTCATCGATTCAGGAGCGACATGGCACATGACACCAAGGAGAGAATGGTTCCATCAATATGAACACATCTCGGGAGGTTCAGTGTTTATGGGAAATGATCATGCTTTGGAGATCGTTGGTATTGGTACTATCAAATTAAAAATGTATGATGGTACAATTTGCACTGTCAAAGAGGTTCGGCACGTAAAGGGCTTGAAGAAAAATCTATTGTCTTTGGGACAACTAGATAGTATTGGGTGCAAAACCCATGTTCAAGATGGGACTATGAAAATAGTCAAAGGAGCGCTTGTGGTGATGAAAGCAGAAAAGATAGCTGCAAATCTGTACATGCTTAAAGGAGATACTCTACAAGAAGGAGAAGCATCTGAACGTGGTTTGAAAATTCTCTCTGAACAAGATCTTCTTCCAGGGCTCAAAAAGGTATCATTACCCTTTTGTGAGCATTGTGTCACTGGTAAGCAGCACAGATTAAAGTTTAGCACTTCTACTACTAGAAGTAAAGCTATCTTGGAGTTGGTTCATTCTGATGTTTGGAAAGCACCGGTTATGTCCCTAGGAGGTGCAAAATATTTTGTATCTTTTATTGATGATTACTCCAGGAGATGTTGGGTGTATCCAATCAAGAAGAAGGCTGATGTGTTCGAAGTCTTCAAAATCTACAAAGCGCGGGTAGAACTTGAATCTGAGAAGAAGATCAAGTGTTTGAGGACGGACAATGGAGGAGAATATACTGGTAATGAATTTAATATTTTTTGTCAACAAGAAGGTATTAAAAGACATTTCACGACGGCATATACTCCACAACAAAATGGAGTGGCAGAGCGGATGAACAGAACATTGTTAGAAAGAACGAGAGCAATGTTGAGAACTGCAGGGTTAGCTAAATCATTTTGGGCTGAAGCAGTCAAAACCGCCTGTTATGTGATCAACCGGTCACCATCAACCGCGATTGATCTGAAGACGCCGATGGAGATGTGGACAGGGAAGCCAGCCGATTATTCTCACTTACATGTCTTTGGAAGTCCTGTGTACGTTATGTACAATGCCCAGGAAACATCAAAGTTGGATTCAAAATCCAGAAAATGCATTTTCTTGGGGTATGCTGATGGAATCAAGGGGTACCGCCTGTGGGATCCCACTGCCCACAAGGTGATAATCAGCAGAGACGTGATATTCACGGAAGGCAAGGTACAAGAAAATGATAGCACTTTAAAAGAGCCAGAAACTACTACGGTTGAAGTTGAAGTTGAAAATAGAGAAGAACAAGAAGTCCGGGATTCTTCTGAAGCAGCACCGGAGCATGAAGAAGGAGAACAAGCTGAGTTTACAGTTCCTGAAATCAGACGATCAACTCGGGAGAGGAAAGAACCAGCTTGGCACTCTAAGTACATTATGGAGAGCAATGTTGCATACTGTCTACTGACGGAGGATGGAGAGCCATCAACTTTCCATAAGGCTTTAAATAGCCAAGAAGTTTCGCAGTGGATGGAAGCTATGCAGGAAGAAATTGAGGCTCTTCATAAAAACAAGACATGGGATCTTGTTTCGCTACCACAAGGAAGGAAAGTCATTGGAAATAAATGGGTCTACAAGATCAAACGTAATGGAAATGACCACGTGGAGCGGTATCGTGCTAGACTGGTGGTAAAGGGATATGCTCAGAAAGAAGGCATTGACTTCAACGAAATATTCTCTCCTGTTGTTCGACTCACGACAGTTCGAGTATTATTGGCGATGTGTGCTACATTAGACTTGCACCTGGAGCAGTTAGATGTGAAAACTGCATTTCTTCATGGTGAGCTTGAAGAAGAAATTTATATGCTCCAACCCGAAGGTTTTGAAGAAAAAGGAAAAGAGAACTTGGTTTGCAGGTTGAACAAATCTCTATACGGTCTCAAACAGGCGCCGAGGTGTTGGTATAAGAGATTTGATTCCTTCATTATGAGCCTTGGATACAACAGACTTAGTGCAGATCCTTGTGCTTATTGCAAGAGATTTGGTGATGGTAATTTCATTATCTTGCTGTTGTATGTTGACGACATGTTGGTAGCAGGCCCCAACAAAGATTGTCTTAAAGATTTGAAGGCACAGTTGGCTAGGGAGTTTGAAATGAAGGACTTGGGAACCGCAAATAAGATTCTAGGGATGCAAATTCACCGAGACAGAAATAATAGGAAGATTTGGCTTAGTCAGAAGAACTACTTGAAGAAAATCTTGCGACGCTTCAATATGCAAGATTGTAAGCCAATTTCTACCCCTCTTCTTATTAATTTCAAGTTATCCTCAAGTATGAGTCCTAGCAGTGAAGCAGAGAGGATGGAGATGTCTCGAGTACCGTATGCATCAGCAGTGGGTAGCCTAATGTTTGCTATGATCTGTACAAGACCAGACATTGCACAAGCAGTGGGAGCGGTCAGTAGATATATGGCAAATCCTGGTAGAGAGCATTGGAATATGGTGAAGAGGATCCTAAGATATGTCAAGGGTACCTCAAATGTTGCATTATGCTATGGAGGATCAGAATTTAATGTTAGAGGCTATGTAGATTCAGATTATGCAGGTGATCCTGATAAAAGCAAGTCCACCACTGGATATGTGTTTACTCTTCCTGGAGGAGCTGTAAGCTGGGGTTCAAAACTGCAGTCTATCGTGGCTACTTCTACGACGGAAGCAGAATATGTGGCGGCTACACAAGCTAGCAAAGAGGCAATATGGTTGCAAATGTTAATGGAAGAACTCGGACACAAACAAGAGAAGATTTCTCTATTTTGTGATAGTCAGAGTGCTTTGCACTTAGCAAAGAATCCAGCATTTCATCCAAGGACGAAACATATTAGAGTACAATATCACTTTGTACGAGAGAAGGTGGAAGAAGGAAGTGTGGATATCCAGAAGATCCATACGGAGGACAACCTAGCGGATATGTTCACAAAGCCGATCAACACTGATAAGTTCACATGGAGCCGATCCTCTATCGGCCTAGCAGAAGCATAAGCAGCATGAGAATGGCAAGTGTGGGAAGGATGGCAGGTTACAACAAAAGTGACTTTAAGTGGGAGAAATGTGGAAAATAAAGCCATTTGTTGAATTTGGTGAGCCAACTTTGTTGAATTTGGTAAGCCACCAATAGCCCACAAATTTAGCCTACAATCTAGTCTATGTTCACACCTATTTTATTCCTTCCATTGTTGATTTTTTGTCCAAACTTTCCCTATAAATAGAGGGCAAAACCTCAATGGAAAATGCACCAAGTAGAGAGGAAAATAGAGAGTGAAAATAGTAGAGAGAAACATTTGTGAGTAGAGAGAAAATTAGAGAGAAATAAATTGTTTTCTCCTAAGTATTTTCCTACCTTGTTTTCTCCTATTACAAGAGAGGTTAAATATTGTTATCTCCTTGTATTTAGAGAGAAGGTTGTTGTAATTCTCCTACTATAGTGAAATCCTCCTATACTTGCCCGTGGACGTAGCCATTATTGGTGAACCACGTAAATACTTGTGTTCCATTTTAATCGCATTTTCTCAATTCCACTATACTTGTTGACCAACGCGATCCACGCCTTTCCCAACAGTAATTAGATCATATTAGTTGGAAGTTGAGATAAAAACAATTTTAAATGCGGGTTCTTCTCTAGGCAGCATTTGGCATTTTTGCATATTTGTGAGTCATCAGGTAGTTATTTTCTTGGATGGGATGGAGGGTTTTTCAATTTTCGAGAAGAGAGCAAATTTATTTTGTAAAATCTTATACTTTATATTACTATTTTATCATTATTACGTCTTTAAATTGGCTAAATATTTGCTTATTGTTGTACTTGTATTGATAATTTTATGCTTAATCTTCCTTTAATAACCACACATCTTCACCCCGACGATGGTTCATGTCCAAAAAGTTGTGATAACATGATTTTTTTTAAGGGGAAAAATAAAAGTATAACAAATATTTGCTTCTCATTTCCAGATATGCTAACACAGTATTTGAAAAGAAGTTAGTATCAATGACTAGATGTGCTAATTAACTGTAAATCAAGAGTAAGAATACGACAAACATTAAGTATGACAATAAATAAAAATTGATGATTCTTGGCCCAATTAAAAATAGTGCAACAAAAGAATAATATGATGACAGTATAATCAGTCGGAGGGATATCAGACTTCTATAAAAAATGATTAATAGATAAAACGTTTGGTAAAAAGAACGCACAAGCCAGATGCGGAGCGAAGATGAAGATTGGAAGGAATGGAACCATGCGCCATGTAAGTCTTTGAAAGTCATCGTCGCTTTCTTCTTCACCATTTTCGCTCTACTTGCTTCTCGCAATCTCTTACTACATAACTGAATATATATATATGAATACAGATGTGTATATATATAAAAAAAATAAACCCTTCTCAGCTAATTTTGATAATTTACTGAATAAATATAAAATTAAAAAAAATATATAATTTCGTTATTTTCCCCTATCTAATAGTAGTAATTGCAGTCTATAGAAACTCAAACAGAGAAAAGGAAACTGGAATTTGGCATTTGGGAGAGAAGGGTTCTGAACCTTTGGCTGGGAGACGCAAATTTACACAACTCGTATGCCCTAACTGTACTTGCTTAGTTGCTTTCCTTTTTTCCCCATTTTTCTTTATTCCTTGTTAAAATTACATAAATCTCCCCCATAGTTTTCAAAAAACACAAATACACCTCCATCCTTCACTTCCCCCACATGAAAAGTGTAGGATATTTTAGAGAAAATTTGAATTTTGAAGAGAATGTGTGGTTCAAAAAAGGTTGAAAGTGTGAAAGTGATTGATCCTATAAAAAATTGTGGTTGAAAATGAATTTTTGGTGAAGTTATCAAAAAATTCATCCATAGAAGATTGCCAGTTTATAGATAACTTACAGTTAACATCTTCATAAGATTTATGCTTTATTTTCATAACTATGAATCCAACAGATAGTTTAAACGATATTTGCAAGTCCTGTTACAGTGTGACCAATCATTCATATTTATTTGATAGACTCATTAGTCATTTGTAGGGTCTTCATGGTTTTTTGTTTTTGTCTCTTTATTTTATCAGAAAAAAGAAACTTCATAAGTAGTTATATCCCATTATGAATGAATGGATATTTTGGATACCGCTACTTTCTATTATATTAGAAATTGAACCGATGAGCATTTGCATAAATAATCCAGTTCTCTTGGGGGCTTTGGACCTTTCTGAAGTGGGGATTGAGCTAAGACTTCTACATATTAAATTGACAATGACTATGATCCACTTGACATTCTCTCGATCATGTCTTTTCTCCAGTAACCCTAAATCATGAATATGTATTTTTTTTTTATTTCTTTCTATGCAGGTGGTGGATCGTACTACCCATGACTTCATCTTGAATAATAAAGTAGAGAATTTCTCTTCCTTGGCCAACAAAGTTTTACACCCCACATCTCTTCAGGATTCAGTTTTTGCCAAACCCTGCCTAGAATTTTTGTCCAGATTTATGATTCATTGGCAAAAACGTCAACATGCATCAATATTCGAAAGCGTGGTAGGGATTCAATGGATCAGTTTTATGAAGTATCGATTCCCTGCCTGGCCACCCATAAGATTTATAGCATCTCACGGTTCCCAGCTTTTCTGGTGAAGGCGTTTTGCATCAAATGCAACAACACCACTTGGAAATTGATAACATTATTTCCCAGCACGTGAGTTTTAATTTCTGTTACATGCATGTGATTCTATAAATGCGATGTAATGCATGAGTATTTATTGAGATACTTGTATTTTGTCAAAAAAATTAGACTAAGAAAATTAAAGTGGGACTAGAAGAGAGGCAAAAGCAGCACGCAAGAGTTGTATTATCAACAGTAAGTAAGGCAGTGAAGAAGAAATTAAAGGAAAATGATGAGCAAATTCAGAAAATGGCCAAGTTGAATCTGGTTCTTCAATAAAGAGTAAAGAGTCTTTATGAGTTTATGTAGAAAACCATTTATGGAGACACATGGCACAGACAAATGTATTTTGATATTTTATATATTGTTGAACTGATTCTATCTAATAGATATGTATGAAGAGACCTGATTGAGTTGGAAGAGTACTCCACATGACAGAATTTCCTTAATTAAGTTACTTTCTCCATTTTGAACATTATTTTCCATAGTCTCTTACAACTCATTAAAAAGAATTTAGGTTTTCTACAATTATTCCTTTGCTGTCTACAGAATGGTAGAGAGGAGAAGAGAAGCATTTGATTTTGTGATATAGACTTGGTAATGACAAATAGTACTAGGAACATTGTATTGTTAATTGTCATTGAGAACTTTGATCGTATCCTAATAATTCTAATGGACAGGATCTCTTATCTTATTCTACCAAGGAATTTTAATTTTATTCTTTGATGACTGGAATTAAAAGCAAAACAAATATTTCTGTGTATGGTTAAATGAGTTTTCTGTCATTTATTTTGGATCCTCATTCCTCAACTCATTAGTGATGGGTTCTTATTTGCTATAAAGGAGGTCTCTTTACTTGACCATTATAGCCAAGGCCAATATAGCCCCTTTCAACTTGAACATGTGAGAATAATTTATTATGTCTTGATTGTGAAAAGTAAAAATTTCGTGTTGATTGAATATGCAAATGCAAATAATCTTGCCCCCACAACTATTAATTGAGTCCCCCTGCCCCCGCCTCTTAATTAATGTTGATTGTTTCTTTTAGGAGATATTTATTCTAAGTTAGTTTTGACACATCAAGTTGTGCGTTATCCTTAATCTTTAAGATGGATACTCCATTTTATGACATTCTTCTCCTCTCTAGAAATGTAGATGATAAATTTCACGGTTTTCAATTTTCATTTTTATTGAAAATCAATTTTTTTAGGATGATGCAAAACTCTATATCTTCCTTAAGTTTGTAACTAAAGATTCACTTGCAAAGTTGACCCAAAAAGTATCGACTCCCAAGTTCTGCATGCACAAGACATATTTTAAATGCTTAGAATTGTGTAAAACTAGTTCTATATAAACACTGCATTGAATTTGCAACCCTAAGAGATATTTATGTTCCTAAGGCATCACGATGATGTCATGTTATAGTATTAAATTTCTCTTTTTGGTAAATGAATTATTTTGAGTTATAAATCAGTTTATAAATCACACAATTTCTCAAATCACTTTTTAATCATACATATTTTCTTTCTTCAATTTTTAATCACTACTTTTGCCTTAAAATTATAAATACACCAGTTTATAAACTAAACAGTATTACCAAATTAGATTTAAAAAAAAAAGGAAAAAGTTGACCAAGCCGACATACTCATATTTCATCTCTCTCTCTCTCTCTCTCTCTCTCTCTCTCTCTCTCTCTCTCTCTCTCTCTCTCTCTCTCTCTCTCTGGGGGATATAATACTTTATAAATCATTTATAATCACTTCAACTTTCTATTCAACTTTTTAACTACACATTAGTTCTTTCTCCAATTTTTAACCATACATCCACCTCGAGATTCGTGAAAAAGTCAAAAAAATTGGTTTATTTAACATCCGAACAGAGTCCAACGAAGTGTTCGGAAGCTTGTTAAACCAATTTTTTTTTCTAGGTAAAATGTGTGGTTAAAAATTGAAGAGAGAAAATGTGTGTGGTTAAAAAATAATTTTAGAAATTGTGTTATTTATAAATTGATTTATAAATTATAATAATTGCGTAAAAGAACGGTGTGTGATGTGCTACTCTCTCTCCACAAAGAACCCAGCGTGCTCTACCTTCTCTCTCTACGAAGAACCCAGTTCATGCTGTTAATTTTTTTTCCTCCGATTTCATTTGAAAAAACTTTAGCCTCTGTTTGTTAAAATTTTGATGTTTAAAAATATGTTTTTTTTTTATATTTTCTAGGTAAGATGTGTGGTTGAAAAGTGGAGAGAGAAAATATGTGTGATTAAAAAAAGATTTGGGGAATTGTGTTATTTAAAATTTTTTTTTTTTTTCTTTTTTTGCCAAACATAGGCTTAGTCTACAATAAGCTCATCTATGATATGTACTTTCCTTACAAAAAAAATCCGCCGACTGTGCTATTTTTCTTCCAGAAGATCCAAGTTCAAAAACCCTACATCAATTCGGTATACTGTTGAATGATCGACAACCACAATTGACACAGAAATTAAAAAAATCAACGAAATTATAGGTTGCTGCTAAATACTGTGAGTTTTCTACTAAACAAATTCATACATTAAGTTTTTTTTTTTTTTTTTTTTTTTTTTTTGATCGGAAAATTCATACATTAAGTTAATTGTCCTACATCTGGCTATGGGTTTGGGTTTACAATGTGAAGGATATAGAGAGGGGCAGGGGGGCGATCGCCCCCCATAATTGTCCGCAGGTCCACTATTCGTAGTTAATTTGTAATGTATTTTTCAGTTTCGGCCCCGTAAAAATTTTGACTCGGCCTTGCAAAAAAAATTGATTTTTTTTTTTTAAATTAATAAATATTGACCCAATAACTTAAACTTTAAAATTCAACAATACGAAAGTCGTAGACCTAAAAAAAAGATCCAATAGTTAAATAAAGGGAAGAATACATAATTAAGGTTTTTAAAGTATACATTTTCAAAATTAAGAAACTTAAGGTTTTATTTCAAAAATCAGGTCATAATTAGTATATTTTTTATTGTTTATGGTCACAAGTCACAATTGATTAGGTCACAACTTATTATGGTCACAAGTTACAATTTTTTAGGTCACAAGTCATAAATCAGGTAATAAGTTTATAGTCATAGTCACAATTTTTTTCTAGGTCACAAATTTCAAATTTCGTAGGTCACAATTTTTTTTTTTTTGTCGCAAATCTCGATTCAGTTGGTCACAACTTAACAAATTATGAGTCACAATTTCTTTATTAATCACAAATCACAAATTTCATTGGTCGCAATTTTTCTGTGGATACAAATCAAGAATCTTTTAGGTCACAATTTTTTTACAAATCACGAGTTTCATAGTCACGGATCATAAATTTTATAGGTCATAATTTATAAAATTATTTGGTTGACTCATTTTTTGGTCACAAATTATCGATTTAGTTGGTCACAATATATTTCTCGGTCACAAACCACAAATTTTATAGGTCACAACAATTAATTGGTCACAACAATTAGTTGGTCACAAATATCAAAATATTAGGTCACACTAACTCAACTAAAGATCACAAACTATCAAATTAATTGGTCACAAATTATCAAATTTTTAGGTCACATATACTATTTGCTAGTCACAAATTACATATTTTGGTCACACACCATCAGCACCAACACTGGCCAAAAACACAGCCATCGCCAATTGCCAAGACCGCCTCCGCTGCCACTGAGCACCAACACCATCGACACTGCTGCCACACCATTACTTACCACAGTAAACCCCACCACCCCACCTAACCTGACCACCAACCAAGACCACCGCCACCATCGCTCCACAAACCTTGCAGCCAGCAATCATCACACAAATCGTCGATACCACCACCACCACCTCACCTCACCTCACCTTACAGCCACCACAAACCACCACCACCACAAAAACCAACTACACCTACACCTACAACCACCAAATCCATTTGCACCACTTTCATAAATGACACAGTCCAAGAAAGCCACCACCACGTCCTCAACAACCACAGCACCACCCCACCGTTGCTACAGATTCACCGCCATCCACCTTCGGCCACAGATCTACCACAAATCCGCCACCTATTACCGTAAGAAACCCACGACCATCTCACCAGCGCCATCTTTCTATCACCATCACCGCCGCCTTCGAACTCCACAACACCAAAATACCACAACAAATACATTACAGACACACCACAGACTCACCACAAATCGACACACCGCATAAAATAAAAACACCACTACAGATAGTCCATGATGCAATGCCACACAATAACTTCGACTGCAGTGTCTCTACTATTGCTGGCTGCCTAGAAGCCACTTCGAGCAATGATTAAAGAAATTTTGTGCGACCCCGTCGCCGGAGGGTAAAGGAACGTTCACGTGCTGCGACCTTCGCCAGAGGGGAGGGTGAAATTGGGTGGATGTCGTTGATTAGGTTTTGAGTGAAAATAGTAGGGTGGGATGATGAGTTGTTGGATGGATTTATTTTAATATATTAAAAGAAAAAAATTAACATCTGATTTTAGAATAAAATAGTTATAAATCTCAATTTTGAATTGTGTAGTTAAAAGGTAGGGTTCCATATAATTACCACTTAAATAAATGAATAGTTCAAATCCAATACAAAAGCAAAGACCCATTTATTCATAATTCAATTACCTAAAAACAGACCCACAACCCACAAAAACTCTCTGACCTCTGCAGACACCATCGTTCTTCTTCTATTCCTCAAACCTTTTCTCTTCCTTGTGCGCCGCGACTCCATTAGATTCTCTTATTGGTGAGTTTGAAGTGATGAGGACAATGAGAGACCGATTTTATATGTCCAAGTCATCTCTACCATCTGTTATATAGATAGACAGTTTATTTTTTGTCTTTTTGATGTCTATCTAACGTTCATGTTTTCAATTTGTATAACGTTAGATACATAGATGGACAAATTATTTTTGTATCGACAAACTGATTGTCTTTTCGCCCCCGCAAGATTCAAATCCTGGCTATGTCCCTGGTTTTCATGCTACAGAACCAACAACTGAATAATTGCAAATGCTTTTATTATCAATTTCCGTACTCTTCTTCGTATTGTAGATCATTTTTAGTGTTTGAGAAGTGTAATTACTATATTAAGATAAGAAGATGAGAAAGAATATAGTTGACATAAGAATTGAAGAGACATCCTTGATAAGTTGTAACAGTAATTTATTTAAAAATTATTGTAGAAGTAATTCTTAAATGTAATTTGTGTTATACAAACACAAATGATCTCACATTATTTAATTTTATTGTAATTGACATAGAATTTGTTACTATATAGTGTATCTTATAATATCTTTGGTTCTGTTATTAGGTGTCACCAAAGTAAAATATATATGAAACAAGAGGTAAAAGTTTTGCTTGTTAATTTTTTTACTGTTGTCAGACAATCAATCTAAAGCCTTTTCTTATAATAGCCTTCTTAATTCTTGCTATAAGGCTGTCAAAAGAAAGTCAAAAAGCACTTAAAAAGCACACGTTAGCTGGTGAGGATATTGCATTCCATTTAATTTTTGAACATGCAAGATTATTCTATTAGTCTAATGTTTTGTAAACTTTTTATGCTTTGTACAAATTTTCAGGTTGTTCCTGTTTTTCCTGTCTTGAAACGTTATCCTTGATGATTTATATGTAACAATCACAGTGGAAATGTGAATCGCTTCCCTTTACATTGTAAGGATTAATGAAACTTCATATATGTGGTAATGTGGAATATTATTTTCTGTGTTGGGATCCGAAAGGCTTGCTAGCTGTTGCAACTCAGGGGATCCTCAATTAGTGGAAGCAGTGGATGAAAACTGGCATAACCACTCTCTAAGATGAATAACGAGTAGGGGAAGACTGAAGAGAGAGGGGTTTTTTGAGGGATAGAGAACAAAGTCAGAAGTAAAGATTATTATGCTTTTCTTTTTCTCTCCCTTTGAAATCCATTCGATCATTTGCTGTTTCTTGAATCATTTTCCTTCAGTTTACTGAACGAATGACAATATAATGTTATAGATGGGATATTCATTTTCTCTTTTTACTATATATATACAGGACTTCCAGGGGCGGAGGTAGCCCATGTCCAGCGCTGGCCATGGACAGCGCTGAACTTTTGGGCTGCCATGGGTTGCCCAATTAAAAAAAAAAAAAGTTTCAAACAGAAGTTTCAAAAAAAAAAAAAAAAAAAGTTGCACATGACGTTGCATCTTTGAAAAAGAAAATATACCGACTATAGTTTTTCTTCAATTTGTGGCTTCCTTATGCTACTTTGGCTTCCAAATAAGCAAAATAAAGAGAGGATGGTTGATAGGGTGCATATTTGCTATTTAATTAGTGATATTCCCTCTTGTTCCATTAATTTTAAATGTTTAAATTGTAGATATTAATCATATTTTATGACTTGTGGATTAGGTGGAGAATTGAGATCAAAATGGGCTCAAATCAAAAATTAGAAGGAAGAAGTTTGGAACTCTAAAATACCTAATCAAAGAAGGACAATTAATAAGGCGTGGGCACGCCTTATTAATTCTGAAAGACTGCAACCTCAAATATTTAATGGGCCGGACTTGTGGACGTTATTTTACAAATCACTTTGGAGACAATTCCAACAATAGCAATTTTATTTAACATAGAATGCGGCACATGTTTTGGGCTGGGATTACTCAATTTTATTTGGGCCCAACCTAACCTAGAGGGGAAGTCGGCAGCAAACGTGAGGGGAGGAAAAAGTGGAGGCTGGGGAAATATTAAAAGAAAAGGGACCACAATTGCTGGCAAAAAAAACGATTGGCTGGAGGGGGAATTGCTGGCAGAAAAACAATTGGCTGGAAGAAGAATTGCTGGGAGGAAGAAACAACAGAAAAGAGGAAGTCACGACTTTGATTTGTTGGGGAGTTTAACTCTTTAGTTTTCTTTTATTATTTTTAGTTTTTATTTTCCAAATGTTTATGGATAGCTAAATTTATTTTTCCAGTTCAAGGTTATTCGAAGTTTGATTCGCCAAGAATTGTGAGATCTAATTAAATTTAATTTGTTCTTTAATTGTTTTCTATTTATATGTCTTTTGCTTATAAATGAAGTTGTTGTTTTGATTGATTAATTCAAAGTGCACGTTGTTTTAATTGTCAAAATAATACTTAGCCAATTAGAAATCTAAATCCGTAATTGTTTAGGTTTTCTAATACAGGTGGCAAATAACATAGTTAATTATAGATTGATTTTTGACTCATGTTATGAAGGCATATAATCTAACTTAAATGAATCACACGTGTGAATTTGTTGGTTAGAATTGGTCACCTCTCTAGAAATTAAAGCTATTGGTAAATTAAATCCTACGATTGTATCTAGGGTTGTTTATTGATTAGGGAAATAATTAACGAACGTCTCTTGATTATCGATACCGTAAGGAGAGATAGGTTGTTAGATCGTATCAATGACCATAACCAATTTAGATAATGATTTAAGGATTTTATTCTTGCATCGATGATCAATTCTGTGAATCAATACTGAGATTATACCTTGGGCTGGATGTTTGTCTAATTTGATATTTCTAAAAACTTTAATTTCGTACTCGTTTAATTACAAATTGATTTTAATTCAAAATTCAAAATCCCCCCTTGTTTTTAATTCATTGTTTTTAATTTTCCCGAAGAATTAAATCTAACCAGTCTCTGTGGATTCGACCTTGCTCACCACTATTGCAATTTATTTTAACGAGAGCAAGAAATTATTATTTGTTGGATTCGACACCCACCAAATTTTTGGCGCCGTTGCCGGGGACTGGTGTTAATCAGATTTAATTTTTCATTTATCGTTTTTAATTTTTAATTTTTATTTCTTTTATGCCTCGTTGTTCTCGTACAGGTGAATTGCAATACGATCCTGAAATCGAGAAAACTGCTCGGAAATTGAGGAAAGAAACCAAGTTGCTAAAACAAACCAGATTGAATCAAGCAGTTGAGCTGACAGATTCAACAACTGGTTCTTCTAGTGATTCTGAAACAGAGCAAAAGCAAGCAATGGCCAATGATGAAAGAACTTTAAGGGAACTGGCTGCACCAAATGAAAATCAACAGCCACTTTGCATTCAGTATCCAGTCCTAGATGTGGGATTTGAATTGAAATCTGGACTGATCCATTTGCTACCCAAATTCTATGGGCTCGAGAATGAAGATCCACACAAACATCTGAAGGAATTCCACATGGTGTGCTCAAGTATGAAACCACAAGGAGTGACTGAAGAACAAATAAAGCTGCGGGCTTTTCCATTCTCATTAGCTGACCGGGCAAAAGATTGGCTATTTTATCTACCATCAGGTTCTGTGACTACGTGGACAGGGATGGTCAGACTATTTCTTGATAAATTTTTCCCAGCTTCAAGAGCTGCAAATATCAGAAGAGAGGTGTGTGGGATCAAACAGAAAGATACGGAAACCCTGCATGAATATTGGGAAAGGTTCAAACAATTGTGTGCAAGCTGTCCTCAACATGGGATTTCAGAACAATTACTAATTCAGTACTTCTATGAGGGATTGTTGCCGATGGAGAGGAAAATGATGGACGCAGCTAGCGGAGGAGCAATAGTGAATAAAACCCCAACTGCCGCTAGGGAGTTGATCTCCATCATGGCTGCTAACACACAGCAGTTTGGATTTAGACAAGACACCCCTCTGAAAAGGGTGAACGAGGTAAATGTATCCTCCCTTGAAAATCAAATAGCAAACCTAACCTCTCTTGTTCAACAAATGGCTGTAGGAAATGTGCAACAGGTGAAAGCCTGTGGAATTTGCGCTGCAACCAGTCATCCAACTGACACTTGCCCTACTCTCCAAGAAGATTCATTTGAGCAGGCAAATGCTATTGGAAGATTTCCGGGGCCACCTCAAACAAAGTATGATCCCTATTCTAACACTTACAATCCTGGATGGAAGGATCATCCCAATTTTAGTTATCAGACAAGGCCGCAATTTCAACAGTTCCAACAATTCCAGCCTAGACAGCCTGCTCCTCAACCGCAACAATCTTCTTCTTCAAACTCAGGTATGTCTCTAGAAGAAATTGTTAAATCACTTGCAACTAATACACAACAGTTTCAACAGGAGACGAGGACGGGGATAAAAAATTTGGAGACTCAAGTAAGTCAATTGGCATCAACTGTGAGCCGATTAGAATCTCAAGGCAAATTACCGTCCCAGACCATCATCAACCCAAAACAAAATGCCAGTGCAATCACTTTGAGAAGCGGGAAGGAATTGAAAGAGCCTGGTAGAGCAAAGCAAGGTAATTCGGGGGAAGAATCTGAAAAGGAAGTCATCCCACAACATCAAGTTGATCAGCCTGAAGTCCTTAACAGAGAACAACCAAAAGTTTTCGTGACACCTCCTCCATTCCCTACAAGATTGAGCAAATCCAAAAAGGAAGAAGAAGAGAAGGAAATCATGGAGACATTTCGAAAAATTGAGGTAAATATTCCCTTACTTGATGCGATTAAACAAGTGCCTAGATATGCTAAATTTTTGAAGGAATTGTGCACTAATAAGAGGAAGTTGAAAGGGAATGAAAAGATAAGTGTTGGAGAAAATGTTTCAGCTGTTCTCCAGAAAAAATTACCTCCTAAATGCAAGGACCCAGGTATGTTTACTATCCCTTGTAAAGTAGGTAAAGTTAGAGTCGAAAAGGCCATGTTAGATCTAGGAGCCTCAATAAATGTCATGCCTCTTTCTGTTTATTCATCTTTAAATACTGGACCATTGAAGGAAACAGGTGTGATTATTCAATTAGCAGATAGGTCTAACGTATACCCAGAGGGAGTCTTAGAAGATGTATTGGTTCAGGTTAATGAATTGGTTTTTCCTGCTGATTTTTATGTTCTTAATATGGAGGAAGATGATTCTTCTAATCCTACGCCTATTTTGTTAGGAAGACCATTTCTTAAAACATCTAGGACAAAAATTGATGTGCATGCTGGAACACTCACGATGGAGTTTGATGGTGAAATTATTAAATTTAATATTTATGAAGCCATGAGATATCCTAGTGATGTGTCACCTGTTTATGTTATGGATGTTATTGATCCTTTAGCACAAAATCTTTTTGACCTTAACAGTGATGATAAGTTGAATGTTGCACTAAGCAGGAACCTCACTCTTGATGGACTAGAGAAGGCTATGAAGAATTTTGTGTTCGATTTCGACTTGCAAGAAGCAATTCAGGAATTAGAGTCACTCAAACCTATAAGGTATAATGTATCTCAAATTGAATTGCCTATCTCTCACACAAAACTTCTTTCTTCTGTTGAGCAGGCACCAAAATTGGAATTGAAACCACTACCGGACCATTTGAAGTATGTGTTCTTAGGAGAAGGAGAAATGCTCCCGGTGATTATCTCCAATAAACTCTCTCCCTTGGAAGAAGAGAAATTAACTCGAGTGCTTAGAGAGTATAAACAAGCAATTGGGTGGACTATAGCTGACATCAAGGGACTGAGCCCTTCTACATGCATGCATAGGATATTATTGGAAGAAGATTGTAAACCATCTAGAGAAGCTCAACGGAGATTAAATCCACCAATGATGGAAGTGGTAAAGAAAGAAATTTTGAAACTTCTGGATGCAGGTATGATCTATCCAATTTCTGACAGTAAATGGGTAAGCCCAGTTCAGGTAGTCCCAAAGAAAACAGGTATAACGGTTATTAAAAATTCAGAAGGTGAGATGGTCCCAACTCGTGTTGAAAATGGGTGGCGGGTATGTATTGATTATAGGAAGTTAAATGCTGCAACTAGAAAAGATCACTTCCCCCTCCCATTTATTGATCAAATGCTTGAGCGTGTAGCAGGTCGTACTCATTATTGTTGTCTTGATGGTTATTCAGGTTTTCACCAGATTCCGGTTGCACCGGAAGATCAAGAGAAAACCACGTTCACGTGCCCGTTTGGCACCTTTGCATATAGACGAATGCCGTTTGGACTATGCAATGCTCCTGCTACATTCCAAAGGTGTATGGTTAGTATATTTTCTGATTATGTGGAAAACATCATAGAGGTGTTCATAGACGATTTTACGGTTTATGGCAATTCTTTTGATGCATGTTTAACTAACCTTACAAAAGTTCTAGGAAGATGCATAGAAACAAATCTAGTTTTGAACTATGAAAAATGTCACTTTATGGTTGATCAAGGAATTATTCTAGGTCATGTTGTGTCTTCCAAGGGTATTGAGGTTGATAAGGCTAAGATAGATATTATTAAATACTTGCCTTACCCCACGACTGTGCGGGAAGTTCGCTCTTTTCTTGGTCATGCAGGTTTTTACAGGCGCTTTATCAAGGATTTTTCCAAGATCACTCAGCCCATGTGCAAGTTATTGCAAAAAGACATGGTGTTTGAATTCGATGAGGGATGCAAAGGAGCATTTGATAAGTTGAAAGATATGCTCACCTCAGCACCTATTATCCAACCACCGGATTGGAACCTCCCATTTGAAATCATGTGTGATGCAAGTAATTTTGCAGTTGGTGCTGTGCTTGGACAAAAAGTTGGAAGAGCCCATCATGCCATTTATTATGCCTCCAGAACACTCGATAACGCACAAAGCAACTATTCAACCACGGAAAAAGAACTTTTAGCTATTGTTTTTGCTTTGGAAAAATTTCGTCAATATTTGCTTGGTACTAAGGTAATTATTTATTCTGATCATGCAGCTCTCAAGTATTTGTTTTCAAAGAAGGAGGCAAAACCTAGGTTGATTCGGTGGATTCTCTTGTTACAAGAGTTCGACTTGGAGATACGTGATAAAAAGGGCACAGAGAATTTGGTTGCTGATCATCTGAGTAGATTGACCACAAGTGAAGAACCATCACCATTGAAGGACAATTTTCCAGATGAGTACCTATTTTCTATTGAAGAGGCAGTCCCATGGTATGCTGATATAGTTAATTATCTAGTTACTAAAACGCTGCCACATGATTTGTCTAGAGCTCAAAAAGATAGGATAAAGAGTGATGCTAAATATTATGTATGGGATGACCCTTACTTGTGGAAACATTGTTCTGACCAAATTATTCATAGGTGTGTCTCTCAACAAGAGATTCCTTCAATTTTAAAATTTTGTCATTCTTATGCTTGTGGAGGACATTTTGGTCCTAAGAGAACAGCCCGTAAGGTGCTAGAGTGTGGATTGTTTTGGCCTACTTTGTTTCACGATTCGTACATGTTTTGCAAATCTTGTGAACAATGTCAAAAAACTGGAACTATAGGACGTAGAGATCAAATGCCACTCACCCCTATTCTCGTTTGTGAAATATTTGATGTGTGGGGTATTGATTTCATGGGTCCTTTCCCTTCGTCTTATAGTAATGTTTACATAATTCTTGCTGTGGATTATGTTTCAAAATGGGTGGAAGCTAAAGCCACCCGGACTGATGATGCTAAAGTGGTTGCAGATTTTGTCAAATCTCATATTTTTGTTAGGTTCGGGACACCAAAGGCTATCATTAGTGATCGCGGGACTCACTTTTGCAATAAAGTGGTGGAAGCCTTACTAAAGAAATACAATGTTACCCACCGCATCTCTACTGCGTATCACCCGCAAACAAATGGACAGGCTGAAGTGTCCAACAGAGAAATCAAATCCATACTTGAAAAGACAGTCAACCCGAACAGGAAGGACTGGAGTCTAAGGCTCGATGATGCGCTTTGGGCTTATCGAACAGCCTACAAAACTCCTATAGGTATGTCTCCTTACCGTTTGGTATTTGGCAAACCATGTCATCTTCCAGTAGAGCTAGAACACAGGGCATATTGGGCTGTCAAGCATTGCAATATGAGAATGGATGAGTCAGGTGAGCAAAGGAAATTACAATTACAAGAGTTGGAAGAGGTTCGCAATGATGCTTATGAGAACTCAAGGATCTACAAAGAAAAGACGAAAGCCTTCCCTGATCAAATGATTTCCAGGAAAACATTTTCTATTGGTCAGAAAGTTTTACTTTACCATTCCAAATTGAAATTGTTTCCTGGTAAGTTGCGTTCTAGATGGATAGGGCCTTTTCTTGTTACTAATGTGTTTCCTCACGGTGCAGTTGAAATCCAAGGCTTGGATACGGGTAAGATTTTTAAAGTCAATGGACATCGCTTGAAACCTTTTTATGAAGGTTTTCCGGTATGTAGTGTTGATCAATTCAATTTGGAATGCCCAACTTACACCAATTGAGTGGTGGGTAAGTCTAGCCAAAGACGTAAAAGAAAAGCGCTTCCGGGAGGCAACCCGAATTTCTTTTCCTTAGTTTAACAAACAATTTTTATTCCTTTATTCATTTTCATCTATTTGTTCATTTTTATTTATTTACTTTATGATCCATGTAATTTTTTTGAAGTGAAATTAACCTTGTTTTAATTTTTGGGCAGATTTGAATCTTCATTAGGACGTGGGCACGCTCTATGAAGAAAGCACTTGGTTCAAATAGTGGAGAAAAACTTGGAATAAAGCGTGCCCACGCCTTAACGAAAGTGCACCTCGGATTACATGCCCATTCTTCAGAACTTGGAATAAGGCGTGCCCACGCCTTACCTTTTATGCAGCTCGGATTTACAAGAAAAAAAAAAAAAAAAATTATTAAAACCCTATTCTGACTCACTAAACCACCCTCTCCTTCCTGCCTCACTACACCGCCCCTCGCCACTGTCTCTCTCTATCAAACTCGCTACAGCGCCTCTCTCTACCAAATCCATTCAGCCGGTTCTTCCGCGCCTCTCTCTATCCATTCCCTTTGTGACCCGGGTGACGCCGCCTGAAGCCGCTCCCCTTCTTCCTTCTCAACCACACACCGGCCACTCTTCTGCGCGACGCCGCTGCGCGCCCCCCTTCTCTCCCCCGTCGCGCTCCGACCCCGCTGCGCGCTTTCTGTCTCCTATTCCTCAACCGCGCACTGGCCACCGTTCAGCAACCTGTCACGCTTCGACCACCGCCCCTGCTTCTCGGACCCTGTTTCTCTCTCGCGACCCCGGCTAACCAGCCACCACCGTCTCCTTCTCTTATTCCCACCACAGCCAAACGCCGCAAACCACCACTACAATCCCTCACCAGACCACCGCCACCTGCTTTCTATCTTTCTCTCACTATCACACCCCCAACCTCCACGTCTCCTCACTCAATCCGTGACCTCACCTCTGTCCCCAACCCTTTCTTTTATTATTCATCAACAAGAATAACATCAATTTGAGAGTTATGGGCAGAAAAAGGAGGGTCAATCCAGTCGTGCAAGCTCAACAAAATCTGCGAGGTCGACTCCAATTGCTGAATCCAGTCCAACCCCGGAGAATGTCGATCCACCTGCACGCAAGCGGGCTCGAATTGGTAAGGGAATGCACATTCTCCCCCCTTCTGAATCTGACTTGAATGGATGCCTGCAATTCAAAAAGAAAAAGGAGAAAGACAGGTATAAGCAATTGTGTGGTAAGGATATCGTTCCCTGTAAATACATTGATCAACAGACTATGGAAACTTTGCATATTGATATGAATGTGCGTGCATTAATTGATAATATAGGATGGCGTACTTATTTTTCAATTAAGCATCCTGCCTATATTGAACTTGTTAGGGAATCTTACACTACATTTGAATTTAAGAAACCGGGTGATTTCACGTTGAGTAGTCCTAGGGTGGTGCAATTTAGACTTATGGGGAAAGATTTCAAACTTTCTATCACTGAATTTAACCTGACCTTTGGTTTTATTGATAAGGAATATTCTGAAACCGAGGAATATTTAAATAGTTCATGTGATTATAGTGAGAATTTTGAACCGATTTCTTTATACAAAACATTGTCCACTTCTAATTTTTATCACCCGAGCAAGTCTAAAGATTCATTCCTTCGTGATCCGGCTTTAAAATATGTCCATAGATTCCTTGCATTTACCTTCTCGGGTCGAAAAGATTCGGCTGCTGTTTTGTCAAAATCTGAATTTTATTTCTTGTGGTGCATGCTAAACAGAATCAAGGTGAATCTTGGTTATTGGTTAGCTTCCCAATTTGCTACTGTTTTGACAAACAAACGTCCTTTAATATTGGGGTCTTTGATCACGCATTTGGCTGTTCATGAAAATTTGATTGACCCCGATAATAATGATCTTCATATTGCTTGTGAAATGCAACCATTGGACTTACACTGTTTGGAGATCATGGGTTTAGTTTGGAAGGATGCAGGTACATTCAAATTCAATGAACCAGGACCCATTGCACCTCGGGTTACCTGCACGATTCCTACCGCCAGAAACCCTGAGAGGGCCATCATCCCCTTTCGTGCTTCGGCATCCACATCTACGGGGTCGGCCACGGGACGTGATGAGGATCGGTTTGATACGATTGAGCGTCGGCTCGCGAGGATGGAAAGAAATCAGAATGCCTTCTTTACTCACATGGGATTCACTCCTCCTTCACCACCATCCAGCTCTTAGCTGATTACCTTCAGGGAAGTCCTCTATTTTCTTATTTTTGCATTTACATTTCTGTAACATTGAGGACAATGTTCGAACTACGTGTGGGGGGAGGGTTTTTATGTGTTTTTGCTAAAATTTTTGAATGTT
Source organism: Ligustrum vulgare (assembly GCA_963555705.1). NCBI lineage: Eukaryota > Viridiplantae > Streptophyta > Magnoliopsida > Lamiales > Oleaceae > Ligustrum > Ligustrum vulgare. Next base: position 61,709,531 of record OY743175.1, on the reverse strand, counting down.
GATTCATTTTCATTTTAGTTGAGCCTCAGTTTGCTGTTTTAGTTGTGATTTCATTTTATTTTCCTTTGTCTTTCATGTCCGTTCTGTTTGACAAGAAATTTGAAAACTCTCTTCTTCATTCTGGATTTTACCGATGCTTATCCCTTTATGATCTGATTGTTGTGAATTATTGAGATGAATTGAGGCACAGTAGGGAATGGCATGAGTAGTTGAATTCTTGTTTACTGCACGGGAATGATTGCTCTTGATGGTGGATTGAATGAAGGGTGTGTGAGATTTGATGCAAATTGACCCTGTTTTTGTGAGCTTTTGAGCCTCTTGAGCATTTACATTTATATATATATACACGACGCTATGCTCCGCTCCTTTGATTGTGTGATTGTCATGTATAGTTGATCTCTTCTAGAACTTGCTTTGTTATGCATGTTGAGATGCCTCTTGGTAATTGGATGCACTAATTAAGTAAGGGCACTTAGGTTAAGCCAAATTTAGCTTTCTTGAAATGCCTACCTTGAAATATACCCCCTAGAAAGCCACTTTTGAGCCATAGCTTTTTTTTTTTTTTTTTTTTGTTGAAAATTAACCACAATACAAGCCATGAGAAATCCTATTCTTTGCTAATCCTCCATTATTTTGAACCTTGCATTGAAGGGATATATAGGCTTATTCATATGAGCTTCGATATGTTTTGGGTCGAGATTGAGAGATTTCGGGAATATAGATCCATGATTATGCAAGTCTCATTATTCTTTTGAGAAGTGGTAATGTGAAAGAAAAGTTGGGGATAAAGTATTCGAGTTACAATCTACGATGTTCTATTATCCATGAAAAAATAAAAAAATAAAAAAAAAATAAAAAAAAGGAAGGGAAAACATGATTGTGAAGCAAAGAAGTGCAAGTGAAACTGTTCGAGAACGATTTGATTGAAAGCAATGCATGAAGTTTGACTGAGCTCTTGTGAATATGTTTGTGTAGTTCCTTCGATGAAATAGCCAAAAATATATCCTCCTTATCCCACCTTACCCAAGCCCCATTACAACCAGTGCTAAGACCCTTACTTGCATTCAAGACCACTGGTGGCTCCGACGTGATATATTAGCAAGCCTATGGTAAGAATTTTCTATGCATTGGCTTGAGTGTTCACATATATATTTTATACCCTAAACACTTTGAGCGAATTGTGTGAATCTAATGTGAGGCATTGAATCCCATTGCATGTGAATTTCGAAAAATTGTTGAGGTGATTGGTCTTTTGTTGGTAGATTGGGATTTATTCTATTTTTGCTTGTTCTTTGCTTGTGTCACGATTTAAATCTTTAAGGCATGATGGATTGGGTTGTGGATGGATAGGTGAAGGTAGAAGAATGAATGATGTTGAGAGCCAACTCACAAACTTGGTCTGATTTATGCTTGAGGACAAGCATTGTCTAAGTGTGGGGGGATTTGATAGGGTGCATATTTGCTATTTAATTAGTGATATTCCCTCTTGTTCCATTAATTTTAAATGTTTAAATTGTAGATATTAATCATATTTTATGACTTGTGGATTAGGTGGAGAATTGAGATCAAAATGGGCTCAAATCAAAAATTAGAAGGAAGAAGTTTGGAACTCTAAAATACCCAATCAGAGAAGGACAATTAATAAGGCGTGGGCACGCCTTATTAATTCTGAAAGACTGCAACCTCAAATATTTAATGGGCCGGACTTGTGGACGTTATTTTACAAATCACTTTGGAGACAATTCCAACAATAGCAATTTTATTTAACATAGAATGCGGCACATGTTTTGGGCTGGGATTACTCAATTTTATTTGGGCCCAACCTAACCTAGAGGGGAAGTCGGCAGCAAACGTGAGGGGAGGAAAAAGTGGAGGCTGGGGAAATATTAAAAGAAAAGGGACCACAATTGCTGGAAAAAAAAAACGATTGGCTGAAGGGGGAATTGCTGGCAGAAAAACAATTGGCTGGAAGAAGAATTGCTGGGAGGAAGAAACAACAGAAAAGAGGAAGTCACGACTTTGATTTGTTGGGGAGTTTAACTCTTTAGTTTTCTTTTATTATTTTTAGTTTTTATTTTCCAAATGTTTATGGATAGCTAAATTTATTTTTCCAGTTCAAGGTTATTCGAAGTTTGATTCGCCAAGAATTGTGAGATCTAATTAAATTTAATTTGTTCTTTAATTGTTTTCTATTTATATGTCTTTTGCTTATAAATGAAGTTGTTGTTTTGATTGATTAATTCAAAGTGCACGTTGTTTTAATTGTCAAAATAATACTTAGCCAATTAGAAATCTAAATCCGTAATTGTTTAGGTTTTCTAATACAGGTGGCAAATAACATAGTTAATTATAGATTGATTTTTGACTCATGTTATGAAGGCATATAATCTAACTTAAATGAATCACACGTGTGAATTTGTTGGTTAGAATTGGTCACCTCTCTAGAAATTAAAGCTATTGGTAAATTAAATCCTACGATTGTATCTAGGGTTGTTTATTGATTAGGGAAATAATTAACGAGCGTCTCTTGATTATCGATACCGTAAGGAGAGATAGGTTGTTAGATCGTATCAATGACCATAACCAATTTAGATAATGATTTAAGGATTTTATTCTTGCATCGATGATCAATTCTGTGAATCAATACTGAGATTATACCTTGGGCTGGATGTTTGTCTAATTTGATATTTCTAAAAACTTTAATTTCGTACTCGTTTAATTACAAATTGATTTTAATTCAAAATTCAAAATCCCCCCTTGTTTTTAATTCATTGTTTTTAATTTTCCCGAAGAATTAAATCTAACCAATCTCTGTGGATTCGACCTTGCTCACCACTATTGCAATTTATTTTAACGAGAGCAAGAAATTATTATTTGTTGGATTCGACACCCACCAATGGTGGTTGGGTGTGAAGATTTGGATAGAAAATATGGTGTACTTGGGAGGATTTGTGGTGGTTTTTTTGAATAATTTGAGGATGAAAGTCTTTTTGTGAGAAAACTTGGATCCAGCGTTGCAGAGAGAGAGAGAGAAAGAGAGAGAGAGAGAGAGAGAGAGAGAGAGAGAGAGAGAGAGAGATTGATTTTGGGTGTTTAAGAGAGAGAGAGTTTTAGGAGGAGTAAAGTAAGAGAGATATACTGGATGGATGAGATGAGCAGGGTTACATTAGTAATTTGAAATGAGTTTTCTTATAAAAAATGTAATTTTAGATTTAGTGTAAATATAACGTGGTGTATCAATAAAAAAAAATGTGGTGGCAATATATTTCACCTTAATTTTGTTTGAATTTTCATAATTTGAGATTTGCAATTGTTATTTTTTGAATTTGTTTACTTGTTATTTGTGGAATTAAATTTTTTCTATTTATTTTAATTTTTCTTTTAAAAAAAAATTCGGGGCGCTGCCCCCGAACCCCCGTCTCCCCTCCAATGTCGTTTATTTTCGCCCGCACTCAGGGGCGGACCTAACAAGGAGCCAGTGGGTGCAGTTGCACCCACTGGCTCCCATTTTTTCCTCTTTTTCTGTTCATTTTTTTTTTTTTTTTTTTTTTTTTTTTTTTTATAACAAATTTTCAACATATTATTGATCGATTCATCCATTTTACAATATCTCGCACCCACTGGACCAAATTCTTGGGTCCGCCCCTGCCCGCACTGACTAAATATCCTGGCTCCGCCCTTGAGGACTTCTGATGGAAAGGAGTTTGGTGTGTTCTCACATCTACATTATTCCTATTTGATGGAAAGCCAATGCTTTGGATGATATTTCATATTCACCATTGAGACAATAAAGCTTGACAAGGTCAGCTTGAAAGATTAATAATGTTTAATTAATATGTTTATCACTGTAGAAGTCCCCATGTCACTGGTTATACCAGATGCTTACAAGAAAGCTTATAAATAACATTCACTCCTAATATTTGACTTCTAAATGTCATTCAAAAATATTTTAAATATCGAAATTCTTTTTCATTTCGTTTATTTATTTATTTATTTTGCAGCTTATGACTTTTATCGTCACTCCATTTTTTTTTTCACCGCAACAACATGGTTTGTCTTTGTCACTGTTATTGTCGCAAGAAGCCTTATCATTATTCTTAAATTGCTTATATTTATTATCTTCAACTCAAATGTCTTCCATCATGTTAATATCACCTTCAAAATAACATATGCACGGGCAAATCACCATTTCTTTCTTTGAAGAAAGAGAACCATAGAAACAAGAGAGAGGAGGGCCGAGGGGGCAAAATGTGCACTATAATAACATCCGGTCACTACAACAAGAAGACCTTCTTCGGAATTAAAATATTAATTGAACTCATTTAGTATTAGTGTTAATAATAAAAATAAAATTGATTGAAAAAATATCAACTATTATTTAGTATTAACCATAATATTAGTAAGTATGACTAATATTAGTAAGTATGACGTGGTGCTCAAATGAAAACAAAGAGCAAACCATTTTTTTATTCAACTTTTATTTTCAGTGGGTCTCACTTTTGGTCAAGAAAATAAATCACTTTTTGCACTCTCTCTTTCTATCCTAAAAGCACGTCCACCAGCCCCTCTCTCCAACCTCACTCTCTCTAAAATTAATATCTTCATCCACGATCTGTTCACCATTTTTTCAACAATCCGAAGCTCGATCAAAACATTGAAGCTCGTTTTTGTAAAAGGTTAGTGAATCATTATACATTTTAGATTTATATTAGTATATTCTCTTGGGCTGATTTAGCTTTAGATTAATATTTCTAATCTTAAGTTTATGATTAATTTATCGAAGTTTATTTTTTGTAAAAAGTTAGTGAATGTTTATACATTTGAGATTTATATTAGTATACTCTCTTGGGCTGATTTAGATTTAGCTTTATATTTCTTATCTTAAGATTTTGGTTAATTTAGATTTTGATATGAATATTTTTTGTTAAGGCCTAGATTAATTAATTGACTGTTATTAATTTACTTTTAATATTTTGTAATGTAGCGTTCCATCATATTTAGATTTGATTAATTAATTTACTTCTAATATTTTGTAATCTAGCATTCCATCAGATTTAGATTTGATTAATTAATTTACCTTGAATATTTTCATCAGATTTAGATTTGCTTAATTAATTTAGAAAGTTTTTCGTAATTCAAAATACCTTTTTAATTCTTGTTTTTTGTATTTTTTCAAGTAATGGAAGGCAATAATGCCGAGTTCGTTCCTCAAGTGACTATCGGTGCAATTCTTAAAATTGGACAACAGTTTCAAACACTTGATGCGTATAAGTTTTATAATGACTATGTAAAATTAGCGGATTTCAGTGCACAGATGACAAATAGTAGAAAGAATAAGGAAACGCAAGAGGTGATTTGGTAATTATATGTTTGTTGGAAGCAAGGTCAGACATATGAGACATATCAGATGATGCTCAAAAATGCTGTGCCACGGAAAGGGGAAAGAAAACAGGGACATATATGATGTGGTTGTGGTGCTAGATTAACAGTTATGAAACATCAAAGTGAAAATTTGTAGGTTGTGAGCCATTTCGTGGAGGGACATAATCACGTACCCTCAACACCTACGAAAACACACTTATTGAGATCACACCGAAAAATGTAAGCAACAAAAAAAGCACTTGCGGAGCAGTTTTCACAAGCTAATATACCCACTTGTCCGGCCAAATCCAGGTTAGTTGACTACTTTTTACCGACGTTGTTTTGTACTTCTCACCGTTGTCAATGAATTTATACTTATATCATTGATGTAGGTCCAATCTTGTAGACGAATCATACCAACCCGAACTGTCATTGGATCATGTACACATGATATGTACACAAGTGTTGCTAGCAGTGACTATGATGCATTCCAAAATTTACACGATGGCGACTTCAATTATGACACCTAATTTGTGTACTCATTTGGATTGATTTATTGTTGCATTACATATGTTGATAGGATTATTGTTACTTTGCACTCCATGAGACTGAATTTTTGTTATTGTTTTAAGTGGAGGATTTCTGTTGGACGATGTTTTTGATGGCATGTGGGGTTTACATATGTTCAATTTGTCCAAGAAATATTCTTTCCATTTCATGTGAACTGGCTTGTACATTTAATGTGAAAAATTCGAGCTATTCCAAATTTTTTTTTTACCAAAAACCTGTTAAGTGACAGATTTTCTTTACCATAAACAATAAAACTATTGTCTTTCAAAAAATGGATCCAAGAAAGCCAACAACTTATAGAACATCGACAAAGAGAGTGCATACCTGATTTTTATATTTTCATTTGATTAAATAAAAAGGCAAGTACAAAAAGTTCTGAGGAGAAAGGGACTTTGGAATGGAGAGAGAGAGAGTGCAAAAAGTGGTTGATTTTCTTGACCAATACGTAGGACTCGCAAATAAAAGTTGAATAAACAAATGGGTTATTTTCTTGACCAACAAGTAGGACCCATTTGCGCTTAATTTCCCTTTGAGCGACACCCTCAGTAGAATGGAACTGTTGCATTCATATTTGTCATACATACATTTTGCATTCACACTGCCAAACTTTTCTCTATTTATATAGTAGTAAGTATAGATTCTTAAGTTTCTTGTTTTCCCACCAAAATTGGTTTGGCACTATTGTTAAACTGGTTTGGTGTTGGTGTAATTGGTTTGTAGATTTCCCTTGCTAGACCCGATCTCCCGGAGACTCACCCCAAACGGGGTGGCAATAGTATTGATTTTATCCCCGTTACGGGGATTGGGACGGGGATGGGAATGAGATCCCTGACCCATCCCCGCCATGTTTATAATTTAAAAAATAGTAAACATTTAAAACTTCAATATATTTTGAAAAATTACATATTTTTTAAAATCAATTTGAATGATTTCAACTTAGATTATTAATTTAAAGGTATGAGATAATATGGTTTTTTTTTTTCGACAAAAAAAAGGTTGATCCATAATAATAATAATAATAATAATAATAATAATAATAATAATAATAATAATAATAATAACGGGGAATTTAAAACCCGAGCCCCGCGTGTAACGGGATGGGAATGGCATCCTCGGACCATACCCGCCTTGTTGCCATCACTAGGCCTTGTTCGGCGGCTCGAAAAATAGAATTGAAATTATAATGTAGATTTATTTGTGTTTTCTAATTAGGATGTATGGTTAAAAATTGAAGATAGAAAATGTGTGTAGTTAAAAAGTGACTTGAAAAATTGTGTAAATTAATTTGTGGCAATCATTGCATTTTAATTCATCAGAAATTTTCTAAACCCCGAATCGGGATTCTCAATTGTGAGAGGGGTAGGGCCTGCCTGTATGGTGGGGTTGGGGTAGGGTCCACATACATGTGAGAGTACCGATTCTGGGAAGAGAATGAAGCTGTTTAATTCATATACTCTGAAAAGTGAAAAGTCAATTAACATATTCCGAAAGAATTTTGCTAGAATCATAATGTGATTAACAATCTCATTGACAATCATCTCACATGTGATGAGTGGGGTCACTTCTATTTGAGTGGTCCCACTTAGGGATGTCAACCGCCGAGTTGAGCCGGCTCGCGAGCCGAAGATCAAGGCTCGAGCTTGGCTCGAGCTTTTAGGAGTCGAGCTTTTTTTGGCCCGAGCCAAGCAGAGCTGAAGCTCGTTCATCCTCAAAAATAAGGCTCGACTTGAGCTTTAGCTTGAGCTTTTTTCGAGTCGAGCCGGGCCAAGACCTGAGTTTTTAATTTTTTTTAATTTTTATAGCAAAAATTCATAAATTTTTTTTATTGAAAATGTATATATGTAGCAAGTTGAGCCGAGCTCTTGGTCGAAATTCATTGCTCAAGCACCCATCGAGCTTTTTTAGCGGGCTTTTTTTTGGCTCGAGCCGAGCCAAAGCCCGTCTGTCAAAAAAAAGCTCGGCTCGAGCTTTGACTCGAAATCTCGAGCCGCGAGCCGAGCTTAGCCCGAGCAGTTTAAGCCGACGAGCCGTTTTGCCATCCCTAGTCCCACCCCCACATGTGAGAGGATTGTCATCGAAATTGTTAATTACATTGTGACTATAGCATTGTTCATTCTGAAAAGTACGTGGTAACAACAAATTTGCTGATTGTGGTGCTCCTGAACCGGATTGGGCACCTTTGAATCTAGGTGTTCTTGTCTGCACATATTTTAATACGCGCGGCCTTGTTATCAGACACCATTGTCTTGGATGTTTTGAGGGGATTGTATGCTTGATGTGAGAACTTTCCTATAAGCCATTGGTTGAAGAATAACCTGTTAATGCTTTTTTTTTTTTTAATTTAGCAGCGTCAGGACATTCTATTCTATACATCCTAACATCTATTTGGCTATCAACTTGTTCGCTCTTGTATCATTTATTACTTTAATAGATGCTCGAGCGGGAGATGTATGTAAATACTTGGAATTCTCATAATTTCTTTTGAAGCAAGTGGTGACTGGTGATTATTTTTAAACATTTCCTTTTAACTGCTATTCAATTCATATGACGGTTTAATTTGGCTTCGGTTTATTGAAAGTATTATTATTAGTTAGAGTACTGATTATTCAAATCCAGCACAAACAATCTTGAAGACTTCGATTCAGGAATCACTATATGAGTCCCATTAACAAGAAAGGAAGTAGAGAGAACACCCGGCCCCTAACATTATATATAGCCCCCCATCCAACCATTATTGATTATTAGGCTGCATTTGATAGTTTGAATGTAATTTAGACGGGAAGAAAATGAATTCAAGGGAATTGAATTATTTAGAATTGAAAATTTAATGTGTTTGATTGATTTAACTTTTTAGGTGAAAAAAGTGGAGAATTTTTCAATTTTGTTGTTTGATTAATATTGAAAACAAAGTAAAATTTAGCTATTTAAAAAAAAAAAATTATATTTCACACATTTGTACTTGATAATAATAATATTAATTTTTGAGAAAAAAATAAATCAATTAACAATAACAAAAATGATCAAATATGACGAAAATATAACCTCAACTTGCCAAAAAAAAATCTATTCCTTAGACTGGAATTGGATTTTCTCATTTTCAAGGAGATGAGTCACGTGATTGGAATTTAATGAAATGAGTTTCGTGGAAAATTTGTTCAACCAAATAACTAAAGATAGGAAAAATAGCATGAAATTTGACATTTTTCATGAAAATTCAGGGCAATCAAAAGCAACCTTTGTATTTAATCCTTTCCCTTTCCATTCCAACCACCTTGCTCCTCCTGACTTGAATGGCCCTCCCTCTTATTGAAATATCTTGGTTGTCAATACTTTCTGAAAGTAGTCAAACATGTCCTAAATCTCCTTCGAAGAAGGTTCTTGACTTCTTGGCAAACGTCGGTCGATGTAAATAATACTTCTACATCTCCACCTGCTACAGCTCTCTCATTTCTTTCGTTATTCTTCTGTATCTTTGCTTCTTGCCCTCTTTGTACAAGGATTTTCAAGACTATCCGATTCAAGGTAAACATATATTCATGCAGTAATGATCTCTTCCTCTCCTTTTATCATCGTTAAATGTTTTTAATTGATTATTCTGATTAAATAATTATTAACAAATGATTCTTATTTTGAATCAATCTCGCACCTTTGGTTTTGATGCTTTTTGCATGGTAGAGGTAGTTACATTAAGGTTTTGGGTCATACATACACGTCGAAAATTAAAAGACTCAAAATCAAAGTACGGATCAATCTTGCACTTAGATAGAATTTGTTATTAGAATTATACATTTGATGAATCTCATGGATCTTTACACAACGAGTTGAATCGGAACTCCATCAATATCCAACAGTTGGAATGGATTTTAGAGTTTTGATTTTTCTCTTTGTGCTAGTAAATAGCAAGAGAAAGAGAAAAAATCGGCGTTAGAATTCTACTAAAATGCGACTCTCTCTTGATTTCTCTACAATAGTACACTTATTAATATGTGCACCTAAAAATCCTAACCTTATTCACAATAAGATCATCAATGGGCCTAGATTAATTATTCATATTAATTAACCTAATTGTAAAGTTCGACCTTACAAATTGGGCTTGTACATTAATTCTAACAACCTCCCACTTGAACAAGATCAAATTTCAGATACTCAATTCCCTCCTTTTGTGTGTGACACGTTAGGTTTCAGTCACGATGACAAACATCTTGTTATTATTATTCCAATCTAATTGAGATAATATGAATTGAAATCTCTATTTTCTAATTAATCATCGACTTATCAAGATCGATTAATTTACGTCGTCGTCCAAGATTGCCATCTAGCAATGTGTCAAGGCAATCCATGTGAAAGGAAAAGTCATGACAATACTCGTTTATGTGCGGTTACCGTGGAAATATAATCTCTTCATCAATATAACCCAACTGGTCAAGAGATACAGACTGCGTCAACCTCATTTCAAATTGTGTTCTAAACACCCGTTCAGAGATATTAATCACATGACTTTTGGGATTGAATCGTATATTAGATTAATTTATGCTAACCACATTAGCATTATATCTATTTACATGAATTAACAAATCAGAACAACTTTCCAGACCTATCCCTATAGATTCTGATTCCTAAAGTGAATGTCTTATTTCTCAAATCCATCATGGAGAAATTTTAAATAATTGCACATTTACTTTTAAGGTTAGAGATTCAACTTCTGATCGATAATATGTCATCTACATATAGTATCAAAAATATTGAATACTCCCACTAAATTTTTATATACACACATTCTTTATCTTCAACTTTTGATAAAATCAAACATTTTGATTATCTTATCAAAAAAATGAAAATTCTAGCTCCTTGAAACTTGCTTTAATACATAACTAGAGCTTGTATACGATGTTTGAATACTTGGATTCAAAACCTTTGAATTGTGTCATACACAAATCTCTTGTCAAAACTCCCTTCAAGGAATACAATTTGATATCCATTTCAAAAATCCCATAATGAAAGCATGTTGCTACCGCAAGCAGAATTCGAGTTGATTAGGAGTAAACACATTTATAGCCTATGGGTCTTACCCATTTCAGGCGGATCAAATGAGTTCTAAAACTTTTTTTATAAATGGAGTTCATCTAAGATTCCATGACTTCCTACCATTTCATTTAGTCAACATTTAACTTAGCTTTAATGTAAATCTATGCTCATTATCCTTAATGACTAACATAATCTTGAAGTCAATCACTTTAACATATTCTTCACTTTGATTAAATCTAAGTGCTTAGAATATTTTTCTCATTTTGACCTTTTAATTTATATCTGCATTATTTGAACTTTTCAAAATCTCAAATTTAAATTTCATTGTAAATAACAATGACTATCAATATTATCTAATGATTAAAGACCACTTTGACATGTGCCCACTTACATCCGAATGTAATATGATCAGTGGATCAATCTTCCCATTTCCCCCTTTTCCAAAAAGACTTGTCAATTTACCTCCATGGTGAGAGATATATATCTCTATTAATTGAATTATTCAAGCTTCAAATTTAAGTGTGACTTATTCTATGCCTTATCAATATTCAGAATGTAGACTATTTGTTACTCCCTCCGTCCCATAAAAATAGACTCGTTTCTATTTTCACACAGATTAAGAAAACATAATTAATATATGTTGGAATTATGAATTTATTAATATTTTATCTAATATATCCTACATTAATTAATGGATAATTCATATTTGTTGATAACAATGCATGTTAAATAAGGGTATAATAGAAAATTAAGATATTAATATACTCTCAATAAAGAAAATGACCTGTAATTTGGGACGAACAAAAAAAGAAAACAAGTCTATATTTGTGGGATAGGGGGAGTATTTACCTGACTTCCATAGTATCCCATCTAAGTTATCGAATAATTATTATTCTTAATTAAAGAGGTTTACTTCATGTCCAAACCGTCGAGGATCATACCAAAGATATGGATCCTCAGTCTTGAATCAAGGCTTTACTTTTGCATTATTTAATTGATTGTTTCCATACTTGTATTTACCATCTATGATATGTAATAGTACATATATATATGAAATATACTCACACTAATTGGTGTGGCAGTTTTCCAAACATTTTCATGGTATCAGAGCTTGCACGGATTAACATCCCTCACGATCTGCTCTCTCTTCCCATGGCTGCTGAAACCTCCTCCACCCTTCTCCCCTTCAATACTCTCATCCACATGATAACAATAAAACTATCTTCTTCCAACTACCTCCTATGGAAAATCCAATCGCTCACTCTTCTCGAAAGTCAAGAACTAATCGGCTATGTAGATGGAACCATAGAAATCCTACCCCATTTCTTCCTTGAAAACTCTAAAAACATCAAACATGTGGCATGGAAACAAACCGATCAACGACTTTTTAGTCTCCTGTTGTCCTTCCTTACCGAAGGGGCCATGGCTAAAGTTGTGGGACTCTCCACTTCCCGTGAGGTGGGGACGACCTTGGAAAATACATTCAGCCAATGCTCTAAAGATCGTGAAATCCGCCTCAAGGATGACTTGCAATTGATGAAACAAGGCTCCAAATCTGTCTTGGAGTATGCTCGCGCCTTCAAGGCCCTCTGCAATCAACTCCATGCCATTGGACGACCCGTCGATGATACTGACAAGGTGCACTGGTTTCTCCGAGGTCTTGGCTTGGAATTCTCGAGCTTCTTTGCAGCCCAGATGGCCATCACTCTGCCGCCCTGTTTCACAGACCTTATGCCCAAGGCAGAGAGCTTTGAGCTCTTTCACAAATCATTGGAGCCCACTGCACCATCCCATGTGGTGTTCACAGCCACCCACCAGAATCACAGGCAGAAGAATCGGCAAAGTTCCTCCTTCCGCAATTGATCGCCCTCACTGTTTTATTGGAATTAATGACACTCAACATTAATCTCATGGAATCCTGTTAGATTCATAGTGGGCTAGGATCCATTTTGTTCTATTAAAACCTTAAGTGACTCAACAAGTCCTAATAAAACATCAAGGTAGATACTCCTATCAATGATATCTCCATGTGACTCCTAGATCATTAAGTAGACAATTCTTCTTTGCACACATCTTATGTGTTTTACTTGACCATACCTCCAAAATTTCATCTTCTTGAGTGGTTCAACAAAAGATAGATTTTGATTAAATTCTACCAATTGTTCAGAAACATCTTATATTTCATTGTGATAAATAATGCAATAATGGGATAGGAGGATTGTCCATCCCCATCCTCGAGACGCGAGGGGCACTTGTAGGTCCAAGGCAGGACAGATTCACCCTGAACCCGACCTATTGTCATCCCTACATGCATCAATAATAATTAAATAGGTATGCTAACGTGAATAGAAGGCAATGACAATGAAAGGTTTAGAGAACATACGAATAAATAGTCACATTGTTATTGACTTGTGTATGAACTGGTTATAAACTATTCCCTACAACTTTATCCCACTCATAATTCCCTTGGAGGACATTCATCCATCTTTGCTTCTTGCCCTTTTTGTTTAGTACTTTTCAAGATTATTTGATCCGAGGTAAATATATGTATTTAATATGAGTGGTGGTTGGTGTACGTGGGGCAGAGCCGTACCTGTAAATCTGTAGACCTGAAACAAACAGTAGTTCTTCGAGATATAAGCCCTGAGCTAGAAGGGGGTTTTGGGGCAGCGCCCCCGAAAAATTTTTTTTTAAGGAAAAAACTGAAAATAAAGATTAAATTCATATTCACATATAACAAACTATATAAATTCACCATAAAATTGCAAAAAAATAAAAAGTTCAAAAGTATTAACTAATATAAAACGACCAACAAAATATTATATTCCATATACCTTAAAGTTTTATATTCAAACAAATCTCAATTTTATGGATCTGTGCTAAAAAAAAAAAAAAAAAAATGGGCCCAAAAATAATATGGGCCCTGAAGTCATGGCCTCACCTGCCTCTAGGCAGGTCCGGCCATGCGTGGGGGCATACAGGCCCATGTACAAGGAGGATTCTCCATGTAATATTGATATACTCATCTCTTGTTTAGATGGATTTCACCTAATTCACATAATATATTATTATTGTGAAATGTTTTCATTTATTATTTTGATAAAATAACTATTAATATTTGTTTCTTACGTGCTTTGCTCTAGATCCATCTTGCAACTTTGACTCAACTGCAACCGTCTATCTAAAACCATTCAGGTAAATGTTTTTTCAATTCGCATTTTTAAGAATATTATTGCTTGTTTCTTTAATGTTATTTGTTTCCCTAATAGATAGTCCTATAAGCTTTCATGACACCATTTTTTATAATTAATTTGTATTTATCGATATTTTAACATTGAAATCAATTTTTTATTTAAAACCGATCTAGAATCAAGGTTTAGAGTTGGATCCAAGACAAACCAAAAATCAATCCCAACCTCCCATGAAACCGGCCATTCCTAGGTTAATATGCCAACCCTAGGAAAAATTAAGAGAGAGAAGATGCACGATCCATTTTATATCGAAGTAACACTAAACTAAGAGAGAGAAGATGCTGATCCATTTTATATCGAAGCAACACTTCAAAAGGAAAGATTTATGATCTCATAGATGACTTCTTTCAAATTCTTGTATGGACTCAAAACCGCCAATATGTTATCAAAATTGGTCCGCTCAATTGATAGAACCGGTAAAATTATACAGACGCGTCAACCTTCAAAATCCGCTATCTAACACTTGCCCTAAAATTTGATGAATCTTCAACCAGAACTTGTTGAATCGATCACAAATTTTCCGTTTTCAAAAGTCAATCATAACCCTAAAATTAGGGGGCCGTTTGGTTTGCTTTTTCGTTTTTATTTCATTTTCCAATTTCCTATTTTGATGATCTGATTTAGAATTATTGAAGAAGCATTTGATTTGTCATTCTTTAAACTGTTTCTCTAAACATAAAACTTAAATACACACTTTGTTTGAAATTTTGAGAATTTTAAGAATGAGATTTTATTCCATGAAATTTGATTGATCACTAAAATAGAACACCTTTATGTTGAGTTAATTGTTTCATCCATCACTGAACTTATATCTTGATCTACATTTTCTCATTAAACTATACTATGTTTCTCATACCTCACTCAACTTAGCCCCCATTTGGCGCCCATTATTTCAAACCTCGTTTTTTCAAAACTCATTTTTAACTACATATTCTACTAATTAAAATCTACACATAAACCCAAAAATATTTCATACTTAACTACACAATCTCCAAAACTTAATAAACTACATATTCTCCAAAACTTAATAAACTACATATTCTCCAAAACTTGATATTACAAATCACATTATTTTGAAATAATGAATCTCAAACAATAAAGTTACTCTCCATCCAATTAGTGATGCAACGAGGTGGGTTTGGGTACCCCCACTTGTGGCCCGTTGCGCAAAAGGGGCCGGTTTGGGTTGGGTCAACCCCGCTGCCCATTTATTTATTTTTTCCTTTTTTCCTTATATATTTTTATAATTACTAAATCAGTGTGGGTTCGCGTTGGATAGCCCAAAACCCGCCTCGCAACCCGCTCGAGTCACTCGAACCAACCCCACGGGACAGATTTTTTACCCCATTTGATTGGGCACCCGTCGAGTTCGGGTTGTGTCGAATTTTTTGTCATCTTAAACATGGATGGAATTGCCACATGGCAAATAGCAATTTTTTGTTAAAAATGTCAGCTCATCTTCAACTTTTGATTTTTTATTTTCTTTATTTCATGTTGGCCCTTACTCTAATTACATCGTTGGTCCCTCAATTTTAAAATTTCAGCACTTAGTTCCTCAAATTTAATTTTTCTTTTGAAAATGTCCTCATTTATTTGCATCTTAAGTCCTTCAACTTGATTCCTTGCACGTTAGTGACTGAATTTCACTTTCCTTTCAATTTAGTCCTTCATGTTACCTGTATTTGCTTCATAAGTCATTTTCTTCAAACGCGTATAACTTTTGTTTTACAACTCCGAATTGTACTATTTTTTTTTTTTTTTTGGTGTTGAACTCAATATTTGACTATCTTTTTATGATGTATCATATGCTAATTTATTAGACATTGCATTTTGATTTTGTGTTGTGTTGTATATACTTATTTTGTTAGGGCGTCATTTATTACCGTAAATTGGTTTTTTTAATTTTTTTTTTAAATTGCAAATTTTAATCACAGCCATTTTTATTGAGACTTGCAATTTTTGTTCAAACTTCGAAAAATGTGCTGAAATTAAATTGATTAACGTAAATTGGTTTCTGTAATTTTTTTAAACTTGCAAATTTTAATCATAGCCATTTTTTTATTGAAAAACTTGCAATTTTTGTTCAAACTTCGAAAAATGTACTGAAATTAAAAGTTTGTCCTAACAAAACAAGTATCTACAATACTAAAATCAAAATACAATGTTTAGCCCGATTTGAGCCCATAATAATTTCAACCATTTTCTCCCTCTCTTATTTTCAACAACATTTCTCTCTTTTACTTATTAACCACGCGTTTTTTCAAAAAATCACTATTTCAGAATACATTATCTCAAATAATCTAATTATAACAGGTATCAAGAAAGCATTAAATAGATTAGCTATGATACATCATTAAAAAGATGGTTGAATTTGGAGTTCAATGCAAAAAATGGAGCACGTGTAACATGAAGGACTAAATTGAAAGAAAAGTAAAATTTAGTGACTAATAAGCAAAAAATCTTAAAGTTAAAGGACCTAATATGCAAATAAATGACGACATTTTGAAAAGGAAAATCTGAGGACAAAAGTGATAAAATTTTATAGACCAACGATATAATTAAAGTAAGGCCAATATGAAATAAAGACAAAAAATAAAAGAAAAAACAAAAGTCAAACGTCCAAGATGGGTTTTCTGAATTTTTATTTTTGATTACTTATTTTTATTTTTTGACATAAATTTTTTTTATTACTTTATTTTTAAAGAATTCTAGATTTTATTTTTTTTTCATTTTTTTTCTAGAATCTCAAAATTTTATTTTTTCTTAGAATTTTAAATTTTATTTTTTCAGAATTATATTTAAACGCTTATTTCTCATATTGATGAGTGTATATCTGAAATTCGAATGCACTGAAAATCTCAAAATTACGTTTTAAATTTTTGGTCGCAAATTAAACAATATTTTTGAAAATCCATTTTCAAAAATATTAGGCCAAACGAATTTTGAGCATTTTGCAAAATTTAAAACTAAAAAAAGCTTGAACATAGCAAATCAAAATGCCTAAGTATTTAGCAGAATTTGAAAGTGTATGTAGAGATGGCAAAAAATACTTGGACGACCCGAAACGCCCCGGCCCGAATTTGACTCGTCCCATCGGGTCAGCGGGGCAGCCAACAGTGGAGTATTTCGGGGTGGCCGACCCTCCCCGAAACACAATTTTTTTTTTTTTTTTTAATTAATTGGAATGAGAAATTGAAAAATTAATTAATGAGGTCAAGAAGCATTGAACTTGGTGAGACTTAAGGGCTATGTTCTAAAAATCTCGCTTACACTTACGCTTAGGTACGCTTATACTTGAAACTTGACCTTCACGCTTCGTCACGCTGCGCGCTTTACCCGCGTTGCTCTCGTGCATTGCAGGGTTTTTCGCGTTTAGGTGCTTAAACTTGAAGCTTGGCCTCCCCGGTTCGTCCTGCTATACGCTATTTAGAACACTATTTAAGGGTATGAGTATACACAACCACTATATTGCTATGTTGTTTGTATTTTTTTTTTCCTTCAAATATATACATACTATCTTTAAAATTTAAACTTAATAACTCCAACTAGTTCGATGCCTAAAATTTCAACACCAATTTTGCCAATAATAATAATGATAAAAAAAAAATTAATTTCGGGTCATTGGCGGGGCAGGTTGGTCTCCTTATCCCGACCCACGACCAGTCAGGTCACAGGGTGGGATGAGAAATTCTAGGTTCAGGGCGGGACGACCTTGACCTACCCCATTGTCATTGTTAAGCGTATGTGACCACTTTATTATATTTTTTGTAAACTTATGACTCTTTTGTAAATTACTAGTATACCTAGAAAATAAGCATAATTTTGAATTGTACATAAATTTGTAAATATTTTGTATTTATTTATTTATTTAAAACAATTTATGACCATCCGTTCAATTCGCTTCGACCTCCGACCCCTGAACCTTTATAATTTTCATGTTAATGTTTGGGACAATTTTAAAACGTTTTTATGTTTCTCAATAACAAGTTATTGTAGCTTTTTTTTTATGGGGTAACATAATGATTTTGTAATTTCTTTTTTATTAATTTTGATGGAATCGTGATTTTAATTAATGTTTAGCATAACATTGCAACGTTTTGTGCAACTAAGTGTGTGTTTGATAAACCAACTTTTTGAAAAAAAAAAAAAGTTTTGAGAAATCGTGTGGTTAAAAAGTGGTATGAAAAGTAAAAAATTGTGGGCTTGACTTTTTTGGATGGTTAATATTGATTACTGTAAAAAATAGTAATAAATTTTATGAGAAAGCTGGTTTATCAAACAAGGGCTAAGTGCATTTTAGTTATAATTTTTTTATTATTATGAAGAATAATAAATAAGAGATAGATTGACAATAATAATTAAATTTGGTAAATAAAAAAAAGTAAGAGAGCTAAATAAATATAGCCCATGGTAGGCTTAGCTTAAAATTTTGATAAATTTTCTAAGTCAAAATCAATAATTAATTTTAATCATATAATTTAATGGATCCACAATATCAACTGTCAATAATATATTTAATCAACGTTTTTTAAAATTTATTAAAATCTAATTTTTAATTATATCAAACCAGGACTACATATTATCTTTTTAATTGATGATTTTAAGAAAAAATAATAAGAATGAAAAACAGAATAAAAATAGAGTACAATGCAAATATAATGTATCATTTTAGAATGGGTCGAAATAAAATTTAAGCATATAAGACTTTAAAGGGACATACTCGAGACACGCAATCAAAATGAATGAAATGACAACTGATGGTGCACACCACTAACACTTGTAGTCATGTTCCATGTGATGAGTTGACACGTGACCCTAGCCACTCATTAAAGGCCACATCATCCAAGTTCAATCAAATGAAAGGGCTGCCAATAGAAAGAGACCAAGGATAAGTCTCAGGCCCACTCCCAAAGGAATTATTGATTCACGATTCGACGCGTGACGTAATTTGTAAAAATTCGAAAATTTTGACGCCCTTTATTGTCATTATGACGTAATAATAGTGTTTCATAATTTATTTAATTATTTTGGAATGTAAAGAAAAAAAAACGAAAATATTAAATAACGAAAGTTACGACAAAAACGTGTTTAATTGTTTCTCTTCCCGAGACTTTTTTGATTCCTTCTAACCTTCTTTTAATACATGTGATAGATGTACTGACAATTTCTCATAATGATATTTAAGAATGTGAAAACGGTTTTCCAGTTCAATCAACGGATAGTTCATGGCGAATTCTTAAAGTTAGTAATTTACCGAATGGTTAATAAAAATAGTTTTGAGTGGCCTACTTCGGCAAGCCATAACTTTCTCTTCGATTATCCATTTCTTACATCGTAAAATGTACTAGAAAGTACACCGTTAGTACTTTGAAATGATACCAAGAACTCAAGATTTTGACTTCATTTGATACTTCGAATCTTAACAAAAACATTGCCTTCCGAAATTGACTTTTTGGAAAAGTTCAAGCATGAGGCGGCACCTATTCTTCCACCACCGACTTGTAGCATGTATGATTCATCCAACCTATAAATGAAAACTCCTACATGTGACCTTTACATCTCCTGCTTTGTAGATAATAGCTCCTCATTTCTTAATTCCAAAATACTAAGTCAGCAAGATGAATTCTTCTATGGCCATAACTTTTCTCCCATTTCATGCAACCATTTTCACCTATAAATACTCAAGACTTTTGGAAAAACAAAGTTAAAGTGAAGGTTTGATCTTTTGTTAGATCCAAAGACATGTTAATCTAATAACATATTATTGATGTCCTAAGTATATTCTGCATGATCAAAATATAGTTGAAATCCTTGAAGAAAATTTTAGTAATTAAAGTTCAAAAGTGCTGAAGCGACTGCACTTATTGATACCTTGTATCGATGCTTGAAGCATGAAGATGAACATGTATCGATACATGTTCCTGAATTATCGATACTCCTGTAAACAGAACTTCTTTTAGGCACTCTTCGATCGAGGTGAGTGAGATATGTTTATTTGGTTATTTGATATACGTTGGGAATATTTATGTGAGTTATATGATTTCGTTGAGCATTACTTATATTACTTTAAAGTTGTCATTACATCATCACTAGCATTATTGTGACACTAACGTTTATCCACTTGTTTAACATAAAAGAGATGATCAAAATTATCACCGCTAACATTATCTTGGCGTTAACATTTATTTATCCGCTTGTTTAACCTAAATGACAAACAAAGTTCATCATCGCTAAATCAATATTATTTGGATATCTTGAATAATTCTCATCCTTGTTTGTATGATCTTAAATTCATTAACTTGTATTAAAAATAATAATTTGACGTTAACAGTTCTTGACATGGTATCTACTTGTAAAAGATTAACCTTATGTATCGATACATTCAAGTCCTAAAAAGTTTCTGCTTTCTATGAGGTATCGATACTTATAAATATGTATCGATACATGATACGTGAAAACCTAACCAATATTATTTGTTATTAAATAACCCTTGTTCCACGTATTCCTCATTTAAACGTATGGATATTTTCTACTTTCTATAATGCTCTTACTTGATTATATGATCTTAAATGCTACTTCGTGACACTTTAAATTTGTTTTATTACATTAAAAGGATTTTCATGCTTTTTTGTATGCATGACATGGAAAAGATTTTCTTGCATGATATTACAGTCATATTTTATCCTGTTTGTTAGTACGCTTATGACGCTTGTCTTGATATTCATGCCATGGAATTCAGTAACTAGATTTCGACGTGATTATGCTTGTTATCGAGGATTGATTTTTCTGCTTGTTATTTGGGATTAATTTCCCTGCTTTTTATCGGTGATTACATTCCCTACTTGTTACATGTGCGCTCGAGATAATAGTTGATTTGTAATTTTGGCCCCATTAAAAGTCATGTTTTCATAAAAATACATGCATTTGCACTAGTTTTGGATATATGAGTTTGACTTGACTTGAATACGTACAAAACATGTATTTACATTGATCTTGGATATATGAATTTGACTTAACTTGTATATATGAAAAACATGCATTTGCATTGATCTTCAATAAATGAGTTTGACTTGACTCGAATATATGCAAAACATGCATTTACGTCGATTTTGGATATATGAGTTTGACTTGACTTGAATATATAAAATTGACTTGTCTATGTACAATAATACATGTACACCATATTCTGCTCATCCGACATACGCATGCTCACCTCACGATATCTAACCTTTCAAGGAGTCATAGAAATAAAGAGGGTTGGTGGGATCTTTTGACGGCGAGACAGTAGTGCTACATTATGTGATGACCTGTGAGTTGTAGACACACCGAATAAGGCTTATTGTGTTTGAACTTTCAAAAGCACTATTTTATTATTGATACTGTTTATCTAAAGTATTTTAAAGTCAAGATCTTTTATATTGAATGTTCAATAAATCACAAAATTTAAAAATACATCGAGGATTATCTGTTGATCGGACTTAGAAATCGTTTTCATATTCTCGAAGATCGTTTCAAGAACTTGTACGTACATATATCAGAAGGGATGGAAAACGTCTCGGGAAGAGAGGCACTTAAACACGTATTAACATATCGTTACTTTTAATAAATGGCTTCATGTTAAGTGAAGTGATTTTGAAATCCTAGTTATGTGATGTCATTTACGTCACTAGCTTGTGAAAAGAAAAATAAAAATATTTTCTAGATTTTTTTTGTATGCCACATAATTGATGATGCACGATCCTATGAGTGGTATGTCCACCAAGTCAAGAGAGCCTTTGCACGATCTGAATTGGAGCGTGTCGCCGTGGCATACATGAATGTGTGCACGATCTGAATAGTACCGGAGTATGAATGATCTAACCTCTAGATTGTGCAATGTCTCATGGACTCCGAGCTTGGGAACGCCTCATAAGACCTAAAGGTGACATTGTCCAAAGACCTGATGATTGACCATATTACTACTTTTCTAGCAGATACTCTAATTATAAGAAGGTTGAACTAGGAAAACTCTACTAATTCCTATATTGTAAGAACTCCAAGACTCCAGTTAGAAGTCAATATCAATTAGTAAGAAGTTGTAATAAGCTAGCTCAACCTCTTTTTCCTATAAATATAGGGGAGAGTGACTCATAAAAGTATCCTATCTTGGAAAAATTAAGCCAATTTAGATTAATACAAGAATGCATATGTGAAGTTTAGGTCCTACACGATCTAGGAACCACCTCTTATAGAAATAATTTTTTATTAAACAACTGACACTAATCTCATTTCTTGCTCACTTGGAATATTTATATTTCAACGGTAAACACACAAATCAATTTAGGTGACACCGTGATATACTCACTAATATGTAAATTTGTATGACTAATGTAATTACACCTCTTATTTAGTTACTTAACACCACCTAAATTAGCGTTGTAAGCAGCACTAAATAACATTATTCATCTATGTCTAAACACCATATGTTCTTCATAGCACTAATGTCGATGATTATCTCGTGAGTTTTTTGTTGAGCATTAGAGACAATTGATTGTGTAATTCGAACTATTTCCATGCAACGAGGTTTATTGTCTCTAAAATTAATAGTTTGTCCCTAAAATGTTAAGTTTAAAATACACACGCTTGTAGAAAGTATAGGTATCGCAACATTTTCACAATGAAGGATACCTTTCTGCCTCTGTTTGGCAACATTCTGTTTAAAATGTTTTTCTTGATTGAGTTGGTAAAAAATGAAGGATACCTTTCAGCCAGAGCTCTGTTTGGCAACATTCTATTTAAAATTTTTGTTTATAAATGATTGTATAACAACATCTCATTGGACCATTAGTCAAAAAGTCAACAATTTCAATTGCTCAAAATTTTTTGTCTGTCATTTTTTTTTAAGAAAAATGAACTAATGAAATATTGACACGAAGCTATTGATAAACAATATTAATAACAAGTTGCCTTAGTATCCCACGGTTTAATATTTCTCAAAGTAAGTGTTACAGTGGTATTTTGAGTGGATATAACAATATTGCATGATATTTGCAGGAAGCCACATGGCGCTGCAAGAAATTTCAACAATTTTGTCCACAAACTTGGAGGAAAATACACAAACTCTTCGAAGAAAAATAGACTTGCTGATAAGTCGAAAAGTTGATGTAGATGCAAGTTTACAAAATGTAGCATATCATTCTGGAAAAAAACGCAAGAGAGAGGTTGAAGGTTGGAGGAACAATGTTGAAAACATCATAAAAAAGTTTGAAACCTTGGAACAACGAGTACAAGAAAGCAGCAGATTTTATCATGTTTTTGCACGACAAGAGTTGGATGAACAGCTTGAAAGAATGACTAAGGAAGTGACGGAGCTTGATGACCAAAGTAATTTTCCTAGCGGACTTTTTCTTGATGTTGATGAGAATATTGACCTGCTATTGTTGACACCCGAACCGAATGGCCAAGCATTTCTACAAAATTTAGATGACATTTGTACGTCATTAATGGATGATGGCATATTAAGCATTGGCATTTATGGAATGGGTGGAGTAGGCAAAACGACTTTGGCTATGCTTGCCCATAATAAGCTCTTGAATCAATCCACGTTCTCGGGTCATGTTTATTGGGTCACTGTCTCTCAAGAGTTCAGCACTTACAAATTGCAAAGTGATATTGCCCAAGAACTGAAACTAGATATCACAATTGAGAATGATGAGAGGAAAAGGGCAGCTCTACTCCTCCGGGCATTCCAGAAAAAGGGGAGATTCGTACTTATACTAGATGATGTTTGGAAACAAATTGACACAGGGAAGATAGGCATTCCGTTTAAAAGGGATGGATTCAAGTTGCTCATAACAAGTCGATCAGAGGAAGTTTGTAATCGTATGGGCTGCAAAAAGATTATAAAAGTGAACACACTTTCCGAGCAAGAAGCTTTGGACCTATTCTTGAGGACACTTGATTGTGATGAACTTTCTTCAGAAGTAAAAGAGATTTGCAAGAAAATGGTAGAAAGAAGTCGTGGTTTGCCACTTGCACTCATCACATTGGCTGGAAGCATGAGGGGGTTGACTGATATTCATGAATGGAGAGATGCGTTGGAAAGATTGAAAGAATCGTGTATGGGAGGATCCGACATGAAAGATGAGGTTTTTCCAATACTCTTGTACAGTTATGATCGACTGAGGGATACAAAGCTAAAAAATTGTTTCTTGTATTGCTCATTGTATCCTGAAGACCGTCATATTTCAAGAGACGAGTTAATTGGAAAGTTCATTGTAGAAGAGCTGATGGAGGGAAGATCAAGCTTGCAATCTGAAATCGATCAAGGTCATGCAATACTGAATCAATTGGTGAGAGTCTGCTTATTGGAAGGGGTTTCAGATGGGATTGTGAAGATGCATGATTTAATAAGAGAGATGGCAATAGAGATCACTAAAGATAACCCAAGGTACATGGTAAAAGCTGGACTTCACTTGAAGGAATTACCAGAGGAGCAAAAGTGGAGTGAAGATTTGGATAAGGTTTCCTTGATGTATAACTCTATAAGTGAAATTTCATCTGGCACGTCACCCAATTGCCCAGGACTTTCAACCTTGATATTGAGTTGGAATCCTTTGCAGTGGATTCCAGATAGTTTCTTTACGAAAATGTCTGGGTTATGCACTCTCAATTTAAGTTGTACTAGAATTAAGTGCTTGCCAAATTCCATATCAAACATGAAGAAACTTAATGCATTATTGCTCTGGGATTGTTCTTGTCTGGAATCAGTGCCGTCATTGGAAAAGCTGAAGCAATTGAGATATTTGGACCTCACACGTACTAAAATTAAAGAAGTACCGCATGGTATGGAAAGCTTACCCAGCCTCAAACGCCTACATTTGGATTGTTATAGATTAAAGATGATACCGACGGGGACTTTGCATAGACTCACACATCTTCAGCAGCTCATTTTGCCACGTCATTTAGAAGTACCAGTAGAAGAAGTTGAGGCATTGAAACAGTTGGAAGTATTTCAAGGCAGGTTAGGTAGCATATATGATCTCAAAAGATTGATCAAGTCTCGACAAAGTGACGAGAAACACTTCTCCTACAGTATTGGATTAAGCTCTATAGAAAGCTCGGGAAATATGTTGCTTGATTTTCCGCAAGTGTACGGATCGCACAAGTAATAAAGTGGATTGTGAGTCCAAATATCGTATTGAGTAAATTGTATTTTATATTATTGACCTTAACCGGAACTATGAAATTTTTTCCAAATATTGACTGTCAGGGACTGTGCACAAATGGAGGAGATAATATTAGAAGATGACA
Organism: Ligustrum vulgare; assembly: GCA_963555705.1. Lineage (NCBI taxonomy): Eukaryota > Viridiplantae > Streptophyta > Magnoliopsida > Lamiales > Oleaceae > Ligustrum > Ligustrum vulgare. The sequence continues at coordinate 61,684,032 of OY743175.1, read as the reverse complement.
ACAATGAAGGAGCTGGTATCACATTGCCAAGGTTAGTGTTATTGGATTTGTTTAATCTGCCACAATTAAATGGCATCTGCAAAGGAAAGATGATTTGTCATTCCATGGAGTCCATTATTTTAGTGGACACTAAAAATATAAAGAGATTTCCTTTACATTTACTGCTGTTCTGTGGAAAACTATCAAGTCCTCTACATCTTAGAAGGATGAAGTCGAAGAGAGAAGAGAAAGAATGTTGGGAGTCTTTGGAGTGGGACCATCACAATGCCGACAATGTCCTTGGTTCATTATGACTTCTAGCCAAGTGAGGGTATTTGATCAAAGTCTATCCAATCACGGGTAAGTCTTACAACATTTGTAATTTCAACAACGTTATTCTTTTGATCTCTCAGAAATAAAATTTTAAAACATAGACCAACGAATTAAATTTATCCAATCACAACTTATTACTTAGGAATGACGTACTCTTTTTTTATTTTTATTTTTATTTTATTTTATTTTTAAATGTAAACCATATGAAAAACTTAAAAATATTATAATTAACCTAGTTGATAAGGCACCAAATTATAATTAACTTAACAGCATTTAGATATAAAAAACTAGAAATAACTTATCTATCTAATATATAAAAGGGAGAGTGCCTGGGCTGTTCTCCCGCCCATTCCTGTTGCACAAAATAATAACAGAAAAAAAATACAAAAAGTAAAAGATAATGCACCATTTGAAATTGAAATCTTTCCAGTCATTACAAAACAAAATAGGACCGGTCATGCATTGTATATTGTGAAAATGTTGCTGCTGATTCTCTCCTAAAATGGAAAGAAGGTACATATACAATCTGATAAAATCTAGAAGTGTTACATGCTGGAAATCTATACATAACATTTTAGTCAACCTTTGTACATAACATTTAAAGCTGAGATCAGACCAGTCTCTTTCATCCCCAATATACTTATCAGCTGCATCCATAAAGTACCTGCTCCAGTCCAGCAATGTTTTATACAGCCACTGTGCAGACCCATACACTGCATTTTGTTCATCAAAGCAGCTGCATCCACAAAATCTGCATCCACAATCCAGCATCTTCTTCATCAATCTTCACAGCAATCTTCTTCCACAAAATCTTCAGTCATTACAAAACAAAATAAGACCTGTCATGCATTGTATATTGTGAAGATGTTGTTGATTTTCTCCTAAAATGGAAAGAAGGTACACATACAATCTGATAAAATCTATAAATGTTACATGCTGTAAACTAGGCACAGGTTATTATGTCAACATACAGGTTGAAATACATCTACTTTCTGCCCTATAAAAATAGAGACTAAGAAAAAACTTGGATTAATTTCCAGTCAACCTTTGTACCTTAACATTTAATGCTGAGATCAGACCAGTCTCTTTCATCCCCAATACTTATCAGCTGCATCCATAAAGTACCTGCTCCAGTCCAGCAAAGTTTTATAGCCACAGTGCAGTCCCATACACTGCATTTTGTTCATCAAAGCAGCTACATCCCCAATCCAGCGTCTTCTTCATCCAGCAATCTTCTTCCACGAAATCTTCACAGCATTTTCTTCATCCCCCATTCCAGCAACCACAACTCCATCCAAGTAATCTTCAGTTACCATGGCCAACAGCAGCAACTGCATCCAAGACATTAACGCAGCAAAGACAGAGTGGAAGATCGACGTCCGGGTTGCACGCCTTTGGAAAGTACCTGACTTCAACCGGAGAGACGTGTGTGTTAGCATTGAGATGGTTTTGACAGATAGACATGTAAGTACAAAGCACTTCTTTTGTAAGTGTATGAACATGCTTAAACAGAAAATAAATGTACCTGAAGATGCTTAAAATATACTAATATGATGCAGATTTTTTTTCTAATGAACATAAAAAAGGCTGGACATGCTAAAATGGAAAGAAGTACACATGCAATCTGATAAAATCTAGAAATGTTAAACAGAAGATAAAATCTGATAAAAAGGCTGGACATGCAATCTGATAAAATATGAAGATGCTTAAACAGAATAAAATATGGATAGATACCTCAAGATGCTTAAAAATGAAGTGTTAAATGCAGGCACAGGTTAATGAAATCTGAAAATGCTTAAACATAAAATAATGTACCTGAGAATGCTTAAACAAAATAAAATATGGATAGATACCTGAAGATGCTTGTGACGCGATCCCAGTCGGGGAGTCTCGTCGAAAACGCGGAAATAACGAAATCTAAAACCCTAGGAAAGATCTAAATCAGATCCGACACGAAAATTAACAAGAACACGAATAAATAGATGGAAATTAAAATAAGATTGACGATAGGACCTGGACCCAACAATCACGACGCAATAGATTGACGATGCGGATTGAAGAACCGAGGTTTTCGAAACGCCACAAGGGATGCCAAACTCCTTGATAAGTTTCTGATTGGAACGCCACAAACATTCAGGAGAAATATTTGATAAGTTCTATAAATCGTTCTTCAAGAACAAGAAAAAAGGAGTCCTCCTTTCGAGAGAAAATCTCACATTCATTCAATAATATCAAAACTCTAACTGTCTTTACAATGAATTGGAAAGAAATATAAATAAGCAAATAACCTAGCATCTAATTTACTCAAAATAAAATTCTAAATAGACTAAAATTCTAGAATAGGAAAATACCCAAAAATAATAAAAGGAAACAAGATAATTGGTAAAATCCGGAATCTTGAATTACGGCCGTGAATATATAGCTTACGGCCGTAATGAACATTCTGTCTCAAATTTCAATCATGTGTTACGGCCGTAAAATATTTCAATTTCAGTTTTACGGCCGTGAGGAATTTATTACGGCCGTAATCAGCGTTCTGCCTGTTTTTGCCTTTTCCTTCGATAACTTGTTACGGTCGTGACAATAGCTTTTACGGCCGTGATTATATGATTTACGGCCGTGAAGGATTTCCATTACGGCCTTAAGGCCTTTTCTGCATAAACAATTCCTTTTACTTGATTCGGCTCGATCCGTCCCTCTTCTCGGCTCGACCCCAACACGGAACCTGCTCCGTTTTGCACGTAGATCACTATCATATTGTTGGTGGCTCGACTTCTCCTTTGCTCTCCTAAATCGGATCACATCAACTTGAAATATACTTTACATGATGCTTAAATAGAATAAATGATTAACAAATAACTAAATATATTTAGGCTGCCTAAACAGAATAGAACATAAATGTACCTAAAGATGCTTAAAATATCCTTACATGATGCTAATTTATTTGCTAATGAACATTAAAAAGGCTGGACATGCTAAAATGTGTGAGTAGTACACATACAATCTGATAAAATCTACCTTAGAGTAGAAATGTTAAATGCAGGCATTTTCATAAAATAAATGTATCTGAAAATGCTTAAACAGAATAAAATATGAATAGATACCTCAAGATGCTTAAAAATGAAATGTTAAATGCAGGCACAGGTTAATGAAATCTGAAAATACTTAAACATAAAATAAATGTACCTGAGAATGCTTAAACAAAATAAAATATGGATAGATACTTGAAGATGCTTAAAATATACTTTACATGATGCTTAAATAGAATAAAGGATTAACAAATAACTAAATATATTCAGGCTGCCTAAACAGAACAGAAAATAAATGTACTTGAAGATGCTTAAAATATACTTACATGATGCAGATTTTTTTTCTCTTAAACATTAAAAAGGCATCTTCATGCTAAAATGTGTGAGAAGTACACATACAATCTGATAAAATCTACCTTAGAGTAGAAATGTTAAATGCAGGCATTTTCATAAAATAAATGTATCTGAAGATGCTTAAACAGAATAAAATATGAATAGATACCTCAAGATGCTTAAAGGAGAAATGTTAAATGCAGGCACAGGTTAAGGAAATCTGAAAATGCTTAAACATAAAATAAATGTAGCTGAGAATGCTTAAACAAAATAAAATATGGATAGATACTTGAAGATGCTTAAAATATACTTTACATGATGATTAAAAAAGGCTGGACATGCTAAAATGGAAAGAAGTACACATACAATCTGATAAAATCTAGAAATGTTACATGCTGGAAACTAGGCACAAGTTAATGAAATCTGAAAATGCTTAAACATAAAATAAATGTATCTGAAGATGCTTAAACAGAATAGAATAAAAAAGGCTGGACATGCTAAAATGGAAAGAAGTACACATTCAATCTGATAAAATATAGAAATGTTACATGCTGGAAACTAGGCACAAGTTAATGAAATCTGAAAATGCTTAAACATAAAATAAATGTATCTGAAGATGCTTAAACAGAATAGAACATAAATGTACCTGAAGATGCTTAAATAGAATAAAGGAATAACTACCTTAAAAAGGCTGATTTATTTCCTAATGAACATTAAAAAGGCTGGACATGCTAAATTGTGTGAGAAGTACACATACAATCTGATAAAATCTACCTTAGAGTAGAAATGTTAAATGCAGGCATTTTCATAAAGTATATGTATCTGAAGATGCTTAAACAGAATAAAATATGGATAGATACCTCAAGATGCTTAAAAATGAAATGTTAAATGCAGGCACAGGTTAATGAAATCTGAAAATGCTTAAACATAAAATAAATGTACCTGAAAATGCTTAAACAAAATAAAATATGGATAGATACCTGAAGATGCTTAAAATATACTTTACATGATGCTTAAACAGAATAGAACATAAATGTACCTGAAGATGCTTAAATAGAATAAAGGATTAACAAATAACTAAATATATTCAGGCTGCCTAAATAGAATAGAACATAAATGTACCTAAAGATGCTTAAAATATCCTTACATGATACTGATTTATTTCCTAATGAACATTAAAAAGGCTGGACATGCTAAAATGTGTGAGAAGTACACATACAATCTGATAAAATCTACCTTAGAGTAGAAATGTTAAATGCGGGCATTTTCATAAAATAAATGTATCTGAAGATGCTTAAACAGAATAAAATATGAATAGATACCTCAAGATGCTTAAAAATGAAATGTTAAATGCAGGCACAGGTTAATGAAATCTGAAAATGCTTAAACATAAAATAAATGTACCTGAGAATGCTTAAACAAAATAAAATATGGATAGATACCTGAAGATGCTTAAAATATACTTTACATGATGATTAAATAGAATAAAGGATTAACAAATAACTAAATATATTCAGGCTGCCTAAACAGAACAGAAAATAAATGTACCTGAAGATGCTTAAAATATACTTACATGATGCTGATTTTTTTTCTAATGAACATAAAAAAGGCTGGACATTTTCAGGCTGCTTAAAAAGAATATGAAGTAGTTCAAACAAATTATTTTCCTAAGGTATCTGCTAAGTAAACCCAAGAAGGTCAATAAACATATTATTACATTGTTTGTATTCACAGGGACATAGAATTCATGCTACTATAAAGCAATCGTTGATACGGTTGTTCGAGCCTTTGTTGGACGAAGGGAATATATACACGTTGGAGAATTTTTACGTGGGTCACAACAACCTAAAGTACAAGACAACGTCACACAAGTTCAAACTAAAATTCTTGAACAAGACTCGGGTCACAAAGGTTGTGGACGATAAATTTCCGTTCGGGAATTTTCTCTTCAAATCGTTTGTTGAAATCACCACGTCCTCGACATTGACTGAGTTTGAATTATTCGGTAATCTTATTTGATATGCAATGTATTTATTTTATTGAATAGATTATATTGTTTTTTATATTATACATATTGGAATATTTGACGTTTTTACACTTATTGCTATTGTTTTATAGACATCTTGGGTGAAGTAGTTGGTAAAGAGGCCTTGCAAACTAGGCAGACTGATAAAGGCATAATCAAGTTCCTTGAAATTATGGTTCAAGACTTGGAGTAAGTCCTCTTTAAATTTGCAATTCATTTGTACTTGATGACTATTGATGGATAAATATTTTTATTTATCAACAATTATCTGATGTATATTTTATTGTAGGAACAATAAGCTAAGTTGTACTCTATGGGATGAGTATGCTGAGGAGTTGAATAAGTACCTCGAAGGAGAAAAGACCGAACCAGTTGTGATAATCATTCAGTTGTGTCGAGCCAAACGTTTTAGAGGTGTACAACCTTTGAATATTGAACATAATGATAACATATTTTTTATTGAATGGATTATTAATTTTAATAATTTACATAGGTGAAGTACGAATTTCAAGCAGTTACTATGCTACAAACGTAATGTGTGATGCTAAAGTAAAGGAGTCTATTGAGTTCCGAAATAAGTATGCTTTGAAGTCTCTTCAATAATGTTCTTTAACTTAATGTTTTATATTCGTACTAATTTTATTATCACATTTAATGTTGCTACTGTCCATCAGGATTGGAAAGTTGGATTGTATCTCGCAAAGGATTAGCCAAATATCAAGCTCTACTATGTACTCTATTTCTAATGACTTGGCTAGCGGAGATACGGAGTTCAGGACAATTGATCAACTTTTGGAATCGACTGAGGTAGTTTAAGGAATTACTTCTTAAAGATTTCTTCAACTATTCCTTTAAATATTTTTATGGAACTTCTAGGTGGGTAGTTGTTGGATTGTTGCAACAATTATTGCAGTTGAGAGTGAAAGGAATTGGCGGTATTTATCTTGCTCTAAGTGCACCAAAAAGGTTAATCCTGCTGGGAATCGATTCTATTGTGAGAAATGCGACATTTATGTTGTTGAGGGAATGCCGAGGTAACATTTAGATTGTGAATTCTTTTTTGGATAATGTGTTGTTAATAATGTGGTAGATGATTTTTTTTTTTGTTTTTTTCACTTTCTTCATTATAGATATAAGCTTCAAGTACGCGTCATTGACGGCACTGGAAGTGCATCTTTTATGATGTGGGATCGAGATTGTTTGAAGCTTATTGGGAGGACTGCGCAAGAATTGAGAGAGAATCTTGGAAAGGTTAGTATAAACATTGAAAATTGTAAATAAAAATCATCTTTTCCATTAGTTAATTATAGTGTTGGATTTATTGCTTGTAGAAATGTGAAGAAACTTTCTATCCCGAGGAAATAGACAATTTAATTGATAAAAAGGTGTTATTTAAGGTCCAAATCAAACTTCAAAACATACACGAAAATTCTGAAGTTTACACTGTTATGAGGATGACTGATGATAGCAACCTCATATCAAAGCATGTTTATAGTAGGAACGACGATAGTCAGGTACTCATAATAATGTTTTGATCTTACATAGATTGTTGATTGAATTAAAAACCTTTTAGGATCTTCTTATCTGAGATACAATCTGTTAGGGGTTTGAATTGCATTCGAAGCTTGAAAGTACAGATTGTATGGAATCGAAGATTGAAAGTACAGATTGTATTGACCTAAAGGTAAGCTTTTCAAAAGAGAAATAGTTACTTATGTTTAGGAAGATTGTACTCGATGTTACAAATTATGGTTTGTTATATGTGTAGGACTCGGTGTCGGACAATGATGTGGATACCCTAAACACCAAAACACCGAGTAAAAGATCAAGAACGCAGGTGGTTGAAGATGGTGGACCACCTACCCAAATGTCGACTACCAAGTTAAGAAGGGTTGTGAAGAAAGAGAAGAATTGAGAATTGTGCTCACTTTTTTTGACGAACTATGTTGTGTCACATTTTTTTGAATTTTTGAATTTGCAAGTGTTCTTTTGCTAATGTGACACTATGCCTACAAAATGGTCGAAATCCCTTGATGTGTTTTGGTAAACATGAAACTACATGTTTCAAAACATTTACTTCATTGAGGTTTTTTAATTTTTTTTTATATGCAACAAAGTCCTAATTTTGTTGAGTATGGTTATTAGTAAATATCACAATATATTTACCCCCAAAATAAAGTAAAACAAATCATCTTATTTGTGAAATACACATTAAAAACATAATAGTGTTGAATTAAGGTTCAAAAAATATTATGCACTTCAAATTAACATTAATCAATCTGATTTACTTAAAATAATGCTCAAAATAAATAAAATTTTGAATAAAAACATACACTGATTACTGAATTTTGTTAGAAAATTAAAACTTCACATTTGGCTAGATTAAGTTAATCTGATTTATTAGTATAAAAAGGCAATAAATATAAATTTTAAATCAAAAGACAATAAATATAATATTTATAGATTTACAGATTAATGTTCTGTTAAAAAAAATACGAAATGTAAATGATAACTGCAATCTGATTCAAATTTGAATCAGATTGCTATTAAATTAATTTTAATATAAATCTGGAAATAAATCTTAATAAAATAAATACATTTCATGATATTTTACATAATATTACTTTAAACAGTTAAAAATGTTGAAAATTTATTAAATTTCAAATAATTTTAATAATAAATCAGTGGAAAAATTCTGAAAGTAATTTTTTTATACTCATATGACAAAGAACAATAATCCTGTCAATCAATCAGAAGTTAGAAAATAAACTAAAAATGTTGAAAATAAAATAAATCTCAATTATTGAAATAATAAATAATTGGAACAATTCAGAAATTAATTTATTTATACTCATATGACAAAGATTAATAATTCTGTCAATCAATCAGAAGTTGGAAAATAAACTAAACTTAATTTAAGTGTGACCAGGAAGTCAGGTTAGAACTAAAAAATTGAAAGTCACTTCACTAAAACAGGAAATGAAATTAATTGGCAGACAAATGAAATGGGCAGCCTGTGTCACAGATACCGAGGTTTGCATAAATTGGTGTTTAGGCACAAATAGTTGCAGTCCTGAAAAATTGTCTAAATATGCAATCTAAATTTAAAAAAAAAAAATGAATTTCAAGCTTCTATTTCGTTGCAATAGAAAATTACTAAGGTTTCTTGAGATGCACCATTTCTAGGAATGCTAGACACAGAAGACAACATATTAGAACTTCTAAAAGAAATTTGAGATAAAACTCTATATTTCATAAATTCATTTGCATTCCAGATTCCAGCAAAGGAGATATTGCATTCAAGCAAAGGAGATACTGCAGATCAGAATAAAAATATGATTGAGGTGATTCAGGTAAAAATTTTCATTTCATAACTACAATGCATTCATCAGATATAAAAGGGAGAGTGCCTGGCCTATTCTCCCACCCAAGACACTCCCGCCCATTTCAGTTCCAGCAAAATAATAACAGAAAAAAAAAACAGAAAGTAAAAGATAATGCACCATTGCACAAGGTTAATTTGAATTTGAAATCTTTCCGTCATTACAAAACAAAATAGGACAACCTGTCATGCATTGTATATTGTTAAAATGTTGCTGCTGATTTTCTCCTAAAATGGAAAGAAGGTACACATACAATCTGATAAAATCTAGAAATGTTACATGCTGGAAACTAGGCACAGTTTATTATGTCAACAAAAAGGCTGAAATACATCTACTTTCTGCCCTATAAAAATAGAGACTAATCTAAAACATGAATTACTTTCCAGTCAACCTTTGTACATAACACTACTTTCTTGAGATGCACCATTTCTGGGAATGCCAAGACACAGAAGACAACATATTAGAACTTCTAAAAGAAATTTGAGATAAAACTCTTTATTTCATAAATTCATTTGCATTCCAGATTCCAGCAAAGGAGATATTGCATTCCAGCAAGGAGATATTGCAGATCAGAATAAAAAACACAACTAGGAGTGCAGCAAATACAATAGCATACACAGTGTCTGGGCTTAGCAAAACCACAGTTAGAACTTGAGGTGATTCAGGTAAAAATTTTCATTTCATAACTACAATGCATTCAGATATATAGCAATGTAGATGTGTAGTTCAGATTTAAATTAACATGGATGGGAACAAAAACAAAGTGCAGCAACTACAATAGAAAATACACAAATTTGGGGTTGAAGATACACAAGAAACAACTTGCAAATATCTGAAATTGTGTGAGAATTTATTCATTTCATTAAATAATTTTGCAGTCCAGATTCAGCTACACATATTTGCAAACCAGATTCAATCTAACATTCGTGGAAAGAGATACAAAAGTGCAGCAAATACAATAGTAATATGAGTATACGCAGAGAAAAGCACAGACTTAGTGTTGATGGACATCCGGGTTGGTGGAACTATCTTTGTTTATAAATATCTATATGTATATTATATGTCTGTTGAGCTTTACAAGCGTAATGAATCCCATAAACAACACAGTTCTACACTTATTACATGATGTACATGATAATGCAGAACATGACACTGATGCCTCATGGACAATATCATCTACTGATTCCTATAAATGCACCAAACAATCATGTCCAGACAAGGATATGTTATTAACCTCAACTCAACAGAGCACAAATGCTACCAAACTGTTTACAAATGGTATTAAATTCATTTCTTCTGACCTTATCAAATATTTACAAAACTTAACTTGCTTCTTGGGATGCATTACTATTAATTACTTAGTAGATTTCTATTATATATATATGTACAGGTTTGCATATTAGAGGAAATACTGATAATAGCATCATAACAAGCAAAGCTTTAAGACCAGGCAGTCACATGCTCAATAATGGAATGCGAACCTCAGTACGAACACAATTTTCAACTGTAGGCTTGGGAATACATAATTGTAGTACAAGTAAGTATTTTAAGTTTGGAAGTAAGTTTAATTGTACTATAATCTTTTGCTCATAACAATCTAGGTAATGTCAATCAAGCAAATCTTGAAAAGCAGAGATATGTAGTATCTGAAAATTCAGGTAAGTCTTCACATGCACATATCATGTTGCAAGAAACTTGGAAAAGTGCTCAAAAATTATAATACTTCAAAATATTATCCCAGAGAACACACCATTTAATTCAAGAATATCAACTGATTACGCAAACATTCCATATACTTCAAGTACAGAGAGGGCATCACGTAACTCAAGAAACACACAAGCAGAGCCACTAAGTGATATCACAAATGGTACAAGGATCATTACAGCTTCTATTTAAGTTTGATTGAGTTTGGATTCAATTATTATTTCCAATTATCTTTTGCATTATACTGTTTTGACAGCAAATGATGCAACACCTGTTCGCCCCACCAGCAACAATATCATAGTATCACATGGAGTACAATATATAGAAGACACACCATATAGACCATTTACCAACTTGCCCCCTGGGAGGCATTTATTAGGGAATGGAATCAGATCAACAAAAGCAAATTTTGTGACAAATGATAAACAAAATAAAGCAACTACAAGTGAGTTCATTCTGAAAATTAGATATTGTCACGTGTCAATGTTACTTAAGTTATTTATAATTCTGTTTTAGTTACAGTTAGTTTCATAAACTAATAAAATTAACTACATTGACATAAATGCAGATAATATGAATTCAAATGGATCACAAACTACAATGATTGAAGGCTGCGAAATTGATGGTATGTATCGAGAACTTAGATATTAAATATCATAAGTTCTCTGTTTAGTTATGTTATAAATATTTTTTTTATATTTATATTGTAGAAGAGGTTGATATACAAGAAGTAGATCATCCGTGCATGTATAGTTTAGGAAATGGTAAGTTAAAATTTTCCCATGTAAATTAATTGAAATGGTTTATCATGCATATGTATGTTAAGTGTTAAAAAATATTGAACATGAACAAGTCACGTTGTGACCAACACTGATATATATAAATTTAACATAAGTAAAACAAGAACAAATCACAAAATTAAAATATTTGCTCACTTTTGAAAATTGAAACGATGCAAAGCCAATCTCAGATTCGAGCACCTCGAAAGAGTTCTAGACAAAGTATAAGCTTTGATCGTGTAAAAATAACTAAATGAAATACATAAGAAATTATAAATAGAAAAAAAAAAAACAAGAACTAACCACAAAATAGGTTCATTATTTTATAAATTGAATCGATGCAAAGCCAAACTCAGATTCTAGAACCTCGAAAGGGTTCTAGAGAAAGTATAAGCTTTGATCGTTTACTGTACATAAATGAAATACAACCCACTCCATAATAATAAAAGTTCGCATAAATGACTAGCAAGAATTATACACAATGCTAAACAAATAATAATAGTTTAACATAAAAAATGTTACATGCATGACATCCAGACAAACTAAAACAAAATAAACTCCTAATTCATATATAAAATGAGCTTCTTCAAATAAAAAAATGATCTTCTTCAAATATCAACTAATGATACACACGTTTCAAACAAGTAACATGGAAATCTGAATAAATATACATACAAATAATTAACATGCACGTCAAAAGTCATTTTTAGTGGAATACTTATCTGTAGCAGCATGAATGACAAATTGCAATTGCACCACTTAGAATCGAGCACGTTTACCAAAGCTTAATATACTGAAGAAAACATAACATCAATCTTTAGAATGGATTTTCATTTAAATTTACGTGCATTAAATAAAAAATATAAGTCAATCAGACAAGCATTTTCAAGTGCTTACCTGAATTTTTTGATGAAAATAGTTCTAAAACTTGACCTTCAAGGATATAAAGAGAAACACTGTCACATGCTTTGACCTGCAAAAGACAAAATGGCAATCTCTTCATCAACGAAAATGCAACAGATAAAAATTCATATAAGAACAATAGGGAAAATTCATATATAAAATGAGCTTCTTCAAATAACAAAATGATCTTCTTCAAATATCAACTAATGATAAACATTTTCAAACAAGTAACCTGGAAAATCTGAATAAATATACATACAAATAATTATCGTGCACGTCAAAAGTCATTTTTAGTGGAATACTTATCTGTAGTAGCAGGAATGACAAATTCCAATTGCACCACTTAGAACTGAACACGTTTACCAAAGCTTAATATACTGAAGAAAACATAACATCAATCTTTAGAATGGATTTTCATTTATATTTACATGCATTTTAAATCAAAAAAATGAGTCAATCAGACAAGCATTTTCAAGTGCTGACCTGAATTTTTTTATGAAAACAGTTCTAAAACTTGACCTTCGAGGGTTTAAAGAGAAACACTGTCACATGGTATGACCTGCAAAACACAAAATGGCAATCTCTTCATCAACGAAAATGCAACAGATAAAAATTCATATAAGAACAATAGGGAAAATTATTGCTATGATCCTTAAGCTATCTGAAATGTAGCAAGTACAATTTTCTAGCAAGTGTGTCTCTAATGGACTATTTGCTTCCATTTTGGGTATTAAAATTTATTATTTCACTAAAAAGACCAGTATAATGCAGTCGGAAAAGCATTTCAAGTAAAATACCTGAATTTTTCGATGAAAACAATTCATCAAACACGAACTACTAAGGTCATAAAGAGAAGCACTATCAGCTGCTTTGACGTGCAACAGACAAAATGAAAGTTTGTAAAACATACAGTAAAATTATATATGAAAATAACATGCAGGTAAAAATTGGTGCTTAAAGAAAATTGGAATACCTCGACTTTTTATCTTTAATACTGTGAACCGTCCAGAAATTATCAGAAATATGAGAACTTCTTGGGATTTCGACTCCAAAGCAAACAAAGAAACTGGTTAGACAACAAATCTAGAGGGTTATGTGCAAAAAAAATTAAAAGAAAAAGCTACAAACGGAAGAATTTGTTACCATATTTGTAAGGAAGAACCAAATCAGTTGGAAATCCAACTTCTGGAAGTCCAAATCCGAAGTTTACACAAGAAGCCCCTCTGGATATGAGATTCTAACCCAATTCGTAGGCAAGAAGTTGAATATTATTGTCTGAGAAATGATAATGCTGCATAACATGTAGTATTTGCGAGATAGGTAGAACTTTAATGGATGATCGACGATGTAGAATCAAAATCTATCACAGGGCTATAATTGATCTAAATTCGAAATACCATCACATTTATATAAAGTATAATGTCCTGTAGGTCTTGGCAAATAATTTGACAGCCAACAGCTTTACCATAAACAAGAAAAATAGAAGTTCCAACAAGCAATAAAGTTTAACTTCTGTATGGCAGTAACATCTATTACACTTTGTAGGAAAAAATAATTTTTATGATTGTACATATTTCTTAGGCAAAAAAATTGTCCATATTTACAGCCAAAATAACATAAATTCACATTATATGAATATGGTATAAAATAAGAATCAAAAGTAAATTACTCCCTTTTTTAATAGAAATCAATTATTACAGATAGTATCAAAAAACCAGAAGCATACCTATCTGAAGATAGCAGTTCGTAAAAGCTTCAGTAAATTTATATATGAAAATAACATGCAGGTAAAACGTTTTGCACACGGATCCAACAAAGTATGGGAGAAAAAAGCTTCTAAATGTACATATAAACAATGTCTAAAACATTGGTGCTTAAAGAAAATTGGAATACCTAGACTTTTTCTCTTTAATACCATGAACCGCCCGGAAATGATCAGAAATATGATCACCTCTTGGGATTTCGACTCCAGAGCAAACAAAAAAACTGGTTAGATAACAAATCTAGACGGTTTTGTGCAAAAAAAAAATAAAAAAAATAGCTACAAACGGACGATTTCTTACCATATTTGTAAGGAAGAACCAAATCAGTTGGAAATCGGTGTTCTGGAAGTCCAAATCCGAAGTTTACACGAGAAGCCCGTCTGGATCTGAGATTTTCTGAACCAATTCGTAGCCAACAAGTTGAATATTATTGTTCAATACATGATTTAATGGTACATAATATGTAGTAGGTGAGAGATAGGTAGAACTTTAATGAGGATCGACGGTGAGGACTGACGATCTATACCGATTTGGTGTTGCGGCTGAGGGTGAACTTTAGGGTTTTCTTGTGTGTTGAAATGTGGATGGAGACGTTTGTTTAGCCTTTTAGGGCAAAAATATCTGAAAAGTCACGGTTTTTGTTTTGTTTTTTTTATTTTTAATTTGTTTACTGTAAAGATTCAGAGTTTCTAGAAAAGACGGTACACCCTTTTTCTACGCAATAATTATAATTTAGAGTCTGTTTGGTAATGTAAAAAATTTTAGTATTTGTTTGTTAAAATATTTAGGTTTAAAAATATATTTTTTATGTTTTTTAGATAAAATGTGTGGTTGAAAAGTGAAGAAAAAAAATATGTGTGGTTAAAAAATAATTTGAGAAATTGTGTTGTTTAAAAACATTTTTTTTCTTTTGCCAAACAGAGGCTTAGTTTTAGTGATTTTTTTAAGATTTTTTACTGATGTGTGGTTGAAAAATGTTTGAAAAGTAAAAAAATTGTAGGCTTCACTAAAAATGGATAGTTGAGATTGAATTTGAAAAATTGTTATTATATTTTTCTTTACCAAACAACCTCTTAATAATGAATTTATCAACAATACAATCTTTCAAACTACTTTATAATCATACATATTTTCTCTGTCCAATTTTCAACCATACATCTACCTAGAAAATACCAAAACAAACAAACAAATTACTGTTTAACCGTCAAACGCCCTCTGGTCGTGAGTATTTTTTTAGATACCAGTATTTTGGTAGTGAGTTAATGAACTGATTATTTTACTTTTCAAACCAATTTATAAATAATACAATTTTTTAACCATTTATAAACCATATGTTTTGCCTCTGTTTAGCAAAAAAAAAAAAATTTTAATAACACGTTTTTAATGTTTTCTAGGTAAAATATGAAGTTAGAAAGTGAAGAGAGAAATATGTGTGATAAAAAAGTGGGTTTAAAAAAAAACACGTTTCTTTGATTTTACAAATAGAGGCTTTGTTACTCACGAATTTTAGAACACTATTTTTTATTCATAAAACTTTAAATAAATCAATTTATAAACCACGCAAATTCATTCGTTGTTTAGTAACACTATGTGACTTATAAACTGATATATTTAGGATTTTGAGCTAAAAAAGTGGTGATTTCAAATTGTAGAAATAAAATGTATGTGGTTAGAAATTATTTTAGGAAATT
Source organism: Ligustrum vulgare (assembly GCA_963555705.1). NCBI lineage: Eukaryota > Viridiplantae > Streptophyta > Magnoliopsida > Lamiales > Oleaceae > Ligustrum > Ligustrum vulgare. The sequence goes on along the minus strand of OY743175.1, from coordinate 61,668,109 downwards.
GTGTAGTATATAAATAGATGATATAAACCAATTTTTTTGTGTTACAGCTAAAAAATTTGAGGCTCTATTTGTTAAATAAATGTGTTTATAACTTGACTTATTTAAGTTTTCTAATTAAAAATGTGGTAAAAAAATGGTGACAAAAAGTATGGATAGTTATAAAATGGTTTAGGCAATTGTGTTTAGGAACAAAGTTTGTAAACACTTTTGCCCAACAAAGTCTTAATTTTTTATCACATTGTTCTTTTATTGCTTCCGTTTCGTAAATGTACTATTTTTGGTTTATAAACCAAATCATAAACCACATAATTTTTCAAACCATTTTTTAACCACACACATTTTCTCTCTCAATTTTCAACCACTACTTTTTACCTAAACATCATAAATAAATCAATTTATAAAGCAAACAGTGTTACAAAGTTAATAATTATGTTGGATTGTATATATTATTTCTATTGAATGTTCTTACTCAATATACTATTATAATGTTGTCGTTTATTTATTGGATATTGTTATATTTTCATTGGTTTGACCTTATTTGATATGTACAGAGTATTGGGATATTGGAGATCCTTCCTTCAATTGTCAATTTTGCGGAGCAGCATTTTGGTACGAGGTAGATTGCATGGTCAGAACTACCATATGATTGGGAGTCTATTGCCCCCAGGAGGATCTCAACCAAAGTTTGCCCAACTATATATTTACGACACAAATAACGAGGTCTCAAACAGGATAAATGCTGTAAGGTAAGTTTCGTTACTGTACTTTGGTGATCAGTTAACTAAAATACAAAATATATAATTGTTTCTAATAACCATGCCCATTTACACTAATTACATTATCTTATTTTCCTCACAGTCGAAATGCTGACATCAACAAACTACATGCTGAGATTGTCACAGATTTGAAAGTAATGCTTGATGAACACAATGTCTTAGTTAAGTCTTTTAGAATGGTGAGGGATACAATTCGTGAACCCATGTCTGAGAATTTAAAGATAAGACTAATTGGGAGGAGAGAACAGGATGGTAGGAGATATAACTTACCCTCTGTATCAGAAGTAGCTGCCTTAATCGTAGGTGACTTTGAAACATCTGCATCTGATAGAGACATCATTGTTGAAACTCAGACAAGGTTATTGAAGCGAATCAACGAGTTGAATGCTTCATATCTAGGACTCCAATATCCATTGCTTTTCCCATATGGTGAAGATGGTTATCGAGAAGATGTTCCATTGAAGGAGATCAATTCAACATCATCAAGCAGGAGGAGAAATATTAGCATGAGAGAGTTCTTTGCGTATAGACTGCAAGAAAGAGATAAAGAGTGCCCTAATATTTTAAATGCAAGAAGGTTGTTTCAACAATTTTTGGTTGACGCTTATACCATGATTGAATTGGCACGTATATGTTATATACGCACTCATCAAAAAGAATTGAGATCAGAGATGTATAGAGGATTGACAGAGGCAATCTTAAGAGGTGAAACTGATCCTGCTTCGCAAGGCCTCCGTATCATCTTACCTTCGTCGTTCACAGGTACACGGTGTTACTTATTATTTCATGTTTCATATTATTAAACACTTTATCAGTTGATTTTATTCGAAGTCCTTACTTTCTTGGCATATAGTCTATAAGCGTAATAAAAATATTATCAATTACAAACTTGATGGATCACCTAACACTTCTCCTTATATAGGAGCTGCGCGATATATGATTCAAAATTATCAAGATGCAATGGCCATTTGCAAGTGGGCTGGGTATCCTGATCTATTCATAACCTTCACATGTAATTCCAAATGGCCTGAGATTACCCGATTTGTGGAGAAAAGAGGACTCAAACCAGAGGATCGACTAGATATTGTTTCAAGAATCTTCAAAGTCAAGCTTGATCACTTGATAAAGGATCTTAGACAAAATAAGCTTTTTGGAAAGTAAAAGCAGGTGATACATTCTATATAGAAGTTATATCTCATAACCCATTTGCAAAATTCGTCTTTGATTTAATTTGTCACATATAATAAATAATTACAAATTAACTTTATTTGTCAAACTACCATTATTCCATTACATCATACACAACAATTACTAAAAAATGTAAATAACAATAATCTAAATTTCTTATTTGACTTAAAAAATAAATGGATAAAAAGTGTAATTAAGATGTTTTCAATTGCTTATGAAAATACACTTTCACAATTGATTTTCTGCATGATTAGAAATATATGCTAACTATTTTAAATTCTTCGTGGAACCAATAGTTGTCTACACTCTAGTGGTTTATTAAAAAATATTATCATGTTACTGATATGGAACATTATTGTTGCAGTTATATATACAATAGAGTTCCAAAAACGAGGGCTACCACATGCACATATACTGCTTTTTTTGTGTCAAGAAGATAAGTATCCAACAGGAGAAGATATTGACAAGATCATTTCAGCGAAAATTCCTGATGAGGCAATTGAACCGAACTATTACAAAGCAGTGAAGAATTTGATGATGCATGGCCCATGCGGAAATGTAAGACAAAATTCACCCTGTATGATGGATGGTAAGTGTAGTAAGCATTTTCCAAAGAGATACACAGATTTCACTACAGTTGACGAAGATGGATATCCAATCTATAGAAGGAGAGACAACGGAAGAACAATAACAAAAAATGGAGTTGACCTAGATAACAGGTATGTAGTGCCACACAATCGTTTATTACTTTTGAAGTATGGAGCACATATAAATGTTGAGTGGTGCAACCAATCAAGATCCATCAAATATCTTTTCAAATACGTCAACAAAGGGTACGATCGTGTAACTGCATCTTTTTATAGTAGTACTGGAGAGTCTGATAGTGAAGTACAAAATCATGTGGATGAAATAAAGATGTACTATGATTGTCGATATATCTCGCCATGTGAGGCAGCTTGGAGGATTTTTGGTTTTGATATCCATTACAGAGACCCCTCAGTGGAAAGATTGAATTTTCATCTTCCCAACGAGCAAAATATCATTTTCTCGGATTCTGAAAGCATTGAGTCTGTAATGAGCCGACTGACTGTAAGCCAATCAATGTTTTCGGCATGGATGGAGGCAAACAGAAGGTACGCTGAGGCTAGGGAGTTAAGTTATGCAGAGTTCCCTACAAAATTTGTGTGGAAGCAATCGTCACGAGAGTGGCAACCAAGGAAGCGTGTATTCTCAATTGGTAGAATGTTTTACGTCCCTCCCGTTGGTGGTGAGAAGTATTACTTGAGAACTCTATTGAACATAGTCCGAGGACCTCGAAGTTATGAAGAGATTAGAAAAGTAGATGGTGTTCAATATGATACTTTCAGAGATGCTTGCTATGCACTTGGTTTATTGGATGATGACAAAGAATATGTGGACGGTATAGTTGAGGCAAGTCATTGGGGAAGTGCTACATACTTGAGAACTTTGTTCGCAACATTGTTAGTATCTGGATCACTGTCTAGACCAGAGTATGTTTGGGAGGAAACTTGGAAATATCTATCGGACGACATACTTTATAGACAACGCAGAATTCTCAATCACGAAGGTAATATACCTTATATAAATTATTTATCATTAGTATGTCTTCATTCTAATAATAAACAAGTAGTAAGTTACACCATTAATATCTACATATGATTGACTTATTTATAATTTAAAATGCAGCACTGGATCTAAGTGACGAATAGATAAAGGATTATACTCTTTTTGAGATAGAGAAAATATTGCAAAGTAGTGGAAAAAGCCTTCGCAAGTTTGATACTATGCCTTATCCTCATAGCACGAATAGTTTTGTTCATCAAAATAGACTTATTGAGGATGAGCTACGTTATGATAGACACACATTGGCAAGAGATCATAGTTCATATGTAACGAATCTCAATGATGAACAAAAGACTGCATATCATACCATAATGAATGCAATTGAGTGTGATCGAGGCGGGGTATTTTTCTTATATGGTTATGGAGGTACAGGAAAGACTTTTGTGTGGAAAACATTAGCTGCTGCTTTGAGGTCAAAAGGAGAAATTGTGTTAACGGTAGCATCGAGTGGTATAGCCTCTCTTCTTCTACCTGGAGGTAGAACTGCTCATTCTAGATTTGCTATTCCTCTCACTCCAAATGAAGACTCAACATGCAACATTAAACAGGGGTCTCCACTTGCAGAGCTAATTATTAAAGCTAAATTGATCATTTGGGATGAGGCGCCTATGATGCACAGGTATTGCTTCGAAGCTCTAGACAAGACTATGAGAGACATTTTAAGGTTTACCAATCCATTGAGTTTGCAGCAATCTTTTGGCGGTAAAACTGTTGTCTTTGGTGGAGATTTTAGACAGATTTTACCTGTTATTCCAAAAGGTAGTAGACAAGACATTGTACTTGCAACTATCAACTCATCATATCTGTGGAGAGATTGCAAAGTTCTCAAATTAACCAAGAACATGAGACTCCAGAATCTTAGATCTAACGAGGAATGCGTTGAATTAAAGGCTTTAACTGAATGGATATCAAGTATTGGGGATGGTACAAACGGTGGTCCAAACGATGGTCATGCTACTATTGACATACCAGATGACCTTTTGGCAAAAGATCCTTCTGGTTCTATTGCTAAAATTGTGGAAAACACGTATCCCTCTTTCTTGGAAAATATTGATAACCCTTCATATTTGCAAGAAAGAGCGATATTAGCTCCCACTCTCGAGGTTGTTGAATCTGTAAACGAGTACATGTCATCTCAAAATATAACAGAAGACAGAACCTATTTCAGTTCTGATGCAGCATGCAGGTCGGATTCGAACATTGAGCTACTTGAACACATTCATACTCCCGAGTTTTTGAACAGCATTAAATGTTCAGGTGTTCCTAATCATGAGTTGAAGTTGAAGGTTGGAGCCCCAATTATGTTGTTGAGAAATATTGATCCATCAGCTGGACTTTGTAATGGGACTAGATTGGTAATTACGAGACTTGGTAATCATGTTTTGGAGGCAAAGGTAATTTCAGGAAGCAATGCTGGACATAAAGTTTTTATACCTAGAATGACTCTAACTCCATCGGACCTACGAATACCTTTCAAGTTTCAACGAAGGCAGTTTCCAGTGATAGTCTCATATGCTATGACTATTAACAAGAGTTAAGGTCAATCTCTCTCGCATGTTGGACTATATTTGAAAAGACCAGTATTTAGTCATGGACAACTATACGTAGCAGTGTCTCGAGTTACCAACCGTGTTGGATTGAAGATATTGATTTCAAATAAGGATGGACAACCAACAAATTCCACTACAAATGTTGTTTATAAAGAAGTTTTCCAAAACTTGGTTTGATTTGTCAATGTATCTATTTTGAATATCGACTATCAATGTCCAATTTTTATTTTAGCATGTTCATTACTTAATTATGTCACTTTGTTCATTAATGATTTTCATTGCAAAAAAAAAGACAATAATAATGTCATCCGTGCATCGCACGGGTACGTACTAGTTGGATATATAAACCTACAAGTTAAATAAAATATTACCAATGCAAACTTTAATATTAATATTAGTAAAATATAATTATTTATTCAGTTTTTCGTTCAACACAATCATTTTACTTGATAATTGGTTCTCATAATATGACTATACATCTCGATTTAAATAAATTACTGACTCATTTTTTCTCTCTCTCTTTTTTTTTTTAATATATATGTGATATTACAAAATTTTACCTTGTTCTTTGTATTACGAATGCATAACAACTAATTTGGCAGGTCGGGAGTCAAGAAAGGAAGAAAGCCAATACTAAAGCGGGAGTTTGATGAACATTTTAGTCATTTTATTGCTGTCCAAATGTGATTGGGAACGGCTTTGTTTTCATTTTCTAATGGTGTCTGTATCATAAATTCTAGGTGCACCAATGCATGCCTTCATTTTTAAGAATTAGTTAAAAAAAAATATCAATTTGTGTTCAGTGTGCAACTTATTTCGGTGTAATTAGTGTAAATATTATAATGGATGGGTTATATTGGCACCACAAGTTTTATTTGTTGCACTAAATATCAATTGCAGATAAGGTCCTCAATCTTTATTCATTGTACCATTTATTTCCCTATCTTTTTTTTCATTTTTTAACACTTAATGAAATGTTAGCACATCTCGTCGTTGATGAAAATTTGTGTCCACAATATATTCATTTGTGTGCTTAAAGTCAGGGAAAGTGTATTGTTGCACTTTTGTATTCGTTGATTTTTAGAAGCATGGTTGGCAAATGTCCTATGTTTTGGATGGAAACCATTACAATGAAAAATTTTAAAACCTTAAGTACAATTCTGTACAATAAAATATTTTTCTTCTGTATTAATATAACATAATTTTTAGATAGACACGCAGCTTCAAAAATGTTCCATTATTATTATTATTATTATTATTATTTAAAGAAGTGTAGAACTAGAAAATGGCGTTGGAAAAATGAAGAAAAAGTCAGTGGGAGGACAAGAGAGTAGGTGAAGTAGATGAGAAGAATAGAATTAAAAAAATAAAAAATAAATAAAAAAATGTTTACTTGTAAACGTTTTCTGAATAAGTTGACTTTGTCCTAGGCGATAATAAAAAATCTCTATGAAACAAATATGCCTCTCCCCAACCTGGAGTTTTGAGCCATTAAGTTAAACATACTCTTCTTTTACTTTTTTGAGATTGTAAGCAGATTCAGCATATAAAAGAATTGCTCCAACATTTGATCGACGAGGTAAATATAAATTGATGTACTTCATTTATTTGATTTTCATTTCATTTTTTCTATAAAAATATATGTGATTTTGTTTGAGTTTCAATTATATGATAATTTGGTTCTTCTTCTTCTTCTACTTCCATATACTACTCATCTCGTCTAAGAATTAGTGCATTGAGTACTTCTCATTTCGATTGAAGGAGATTTGGAGCCAATAAAAGAAGTAGGTCAACTTGGTCAACCGCATCTTATATATTCTTTTTAAGTTTTATCTTCATATATGGTATAACCTATACAAATAATACGATATAAGAAAAGATTATTCCATAATTAGTATTTTTTTTTTTTTTAAGTGTATCAATTATCAAACACTTAAATAAATATGATTGTTTGCCAATAATTAGAAGAGTTGGGACACTAAAATCAATTCCAAACCTGGCCTTTACTTAGAACTTGATTAGTGAATATAAAAGAGAGTTTGTTCATCAATTAGCCTTGTTCGGCGGCTATGATTTTGATTATAAACATTTTTTTTTTCAAATCTCAAGGTAAATAAATGATTAAAAATTGGAGAGAGAAAATATGTGTGGTTAAAAAGTTGTATTGAAAATTGAAATGATTATAAACAAAAAATAATCAAGGAAGCCGAACAGGTAGAAATATCCCCTCATTTTCCTTGAGAATCAAGTTTACACAGAGTTTTATCGTCTTTCCAGTTCAATTATATGGCTACATATTGATACTTTTTTTTTTTTTTTTTTTAGATTTTAATTAATAATGTTATAATATCGAATTTTAACAATTTTTAATGTTTCTGCAAGAATTCAATTTTTATTGAAACTGAATCAATGTTTTCTCATAATATAATTTGTCTGGATACTAACAAAATTCTCTCATTTGTATTTGACCATATTTAACATGGTATATTTGAAGGAATTCACATGGAGCAATTGCTAAGCGCCACCGGAGACTTGGAGGGAAATATACAAACTCTTACCAGAAGAATCAAATTGCTGAAAAGTCGAGAAGCAGATGTGCATGTGGAATTACAAAATGCAGCACATCTTTCTGGAAAAAAAAGAAAGAGAGAAGTTGAAGAATGGTTGATTAATGTCGGAAGAAGTACAGAAGAATTTGAAAGCTTGGAACGAGAAGTACAATGCAACAGATCTTATCTTGCTTATTCACAACAAATGCTGGCAGAACGAGTTGAAAGAATGACAAAGGAAGTGGCAGAGCTTCTTGAGCAAGGGGATTTTTCTGGAGGGCTTTTTCTCGAGAATTATGAGAGTATTGGTCCAGCATTTCTACAAAATTTCAATGACATTTGGGCTTCATTAATGGATGACAACGTCTCAAGCATTGGCATTTATGGAATCGGGGGAGTAGGCAAAACGACTCTAGCAAAGCGTGTCCGAGATAAGCTCTTAAATGGATCCAAATATGTGCCTCATGTTTGTTGGGCTACTATCCCCCAAGAGTTCAGCATTTACAAATTACAGAATATTATCGCCCAAGCTTTGAGAATAGGTATCTCAAATGAGAGCGACGAGAAGAAAAGGGCAGCTGAACTATTCCAGGCATTCAAGTACAAGGGAAGATTTGTACTTATACTGGATGATGTATCAAAACAGATCGACACGGAGAATATTGGTATTTATCTTGGAATTGATGGATGCAAGTTGATTATAACAAGTCGATCACTACAAGTTTGTCAACAAATGGGTTGCCAGAAGATTATTAAAGTGAACACACTTTCTGAGAAAGAAGCTTGGGATCTATTTTTAAATAAACTTGACCATGTTGAACTTTCTCCAGAAGCAGAAGAGATTTGTTTGAAAATGACCGAAGGATGTAATGGTTTGCCACTTGCACTCATCGCATTGAGTGGAAGCATGAAGGGGGTGACTGACATTCATGAATGGAGAGGTGCATTAGAAGAAATAAACGAATCGTGTATGGCACAAGCCGACATGGAAAATGGGGTTATGCCAATACTCTTGTACAGATTTAACAGTTTGAAGGATCCAAAACTAAAAAGTTGTTTCTTGTATTGCTCCTTATATCCTGAAGATTTTGATATTCCAAGAGACGAATTGATCACAAATTTCATTTCAGAAGAGCTCATAGATAGAAGATTGACTAGACGAGCAGAGTTTGAGCAAGGCCATGCCATACTAAATGAATTGGAGAAATCCTGCCTTGTGGAAATCTGGACTGAGGGAGAGATCGTGAAGATTCATGATTTGATCAGAGAAATGGCAATGACGGTCACTAAACATAACCCTAGGTACATGGTAAAAGCTGGACTTGAGTTAACAGAAATACCAAAGGTACAAAACTGGGCAGAAGATTTGGATAAGGTTTCCTTGATGGATAACTATATACATGACATTTCACCTGGAATATCACCGAAGTGTCATAGACTTTCATCGTTGAATTTGAGTAAAAATCCTCTCAAGTTTATCCCAGAATGTTTCTTTGAGCAGATGTGTGGTCTCTGTGTTCTCAATTTAAGTGAGACGTTAATTGAACAGTTGCCAAATTCCATATCAGACTTGGAGAAACTTAATGCATTATTGCTCAGAGAATGTGAAAATCTTGTACATGTTCCATCATTGGAAAAGCTCAGGGCATTGAGACAGCTGGACCTAACAGGTACTAGAATCGAGGAAGTGCCCCAAGGTATGGAAAGCTTGACCAACCTCGAACTCCTATACATGTATTGTACCTATTTAAATGATATGCCGACCGGGATTTTGAATAGATTCACACATCTTCAGGAGCTCATATTGCCTTGTCATGTAGTACCCCCAACAGATGTTGAAGGATTGAAACACTTGGAGTTATTTGATGGCAGATTGAATAGTGTATCCGATCTCAATCGATTAATCAAGTCTCAACAAAGTGAATGGCGACTCAACTCCTACCATATTATTATAAAGAAGCCGGGAGAAGTTTTTGGATATGACGAATATTGTCCACCTTGTAAAGTGATACATTTCGGAAATGACAGTCTCACTGGATCCTCATTAGGCGTAGATGAAAATTTACTGCCAAGAGACATTGAGGAACTACTCTTCGAAGGATCTGGGTTGAGTTGTTGCTTATTAGATTATTTCCCAATGTTGAATAATGCTAGAGACTTAAAAAAATGCGACATTGCAGTTGAGGATAATATAGAGTACATTATGAAGTTATCCTCAGCAGAGGAAGAAGAAGAGTCTCGTGGAGTCCCATTCCAAAGCCTTGAGGATTTATCTCTTTATTTTCTGCAAAGCTTCATGGGTCTCCTCAAGTGGGAAGGAGGAGCAGGAGTTGCACCAATTTCACGTGGCATTTTTTCCCAGCTTAAAACTTTGAATATTTATGAGTGCAGAAAAATGAAGAAGCTCTTCCTATGGAGTTTGGTTGAGAACCTCCGTAATCTCCAAAAGTTGGATGTTTCTAGTTGTGATGAGATAGTAGAGATAATAGGAGATGATGGTGATCACGATGGAGAAGACCCAACTGCATACAGTAGCGCTAACGTCACATTGCCAAAGTTAAAAGATTTAACGCTTTATAACCTGTCGAAGTTAAAGAGCATCTGCAAGGGGACGATCAATTGTTATTCCATTGAGTCTATTTTTATCCGTAATTGTACAGAACTAAAGAAGGTCCCTTTGCACCTGCAGATCCTCCCGGATGGAAATCCATCTACTCCCCCATTTCTTAAAGATATAAAGATAGGAAGAGGAGAGAAAAAATGGTGGGAATCATTGGAGTGGGACCATCCCAACGATGGCGATGTCCTTCTACCCTTTGTCAGGGAATACTAGTGATATATACTGCTAAGAGAAGAAGCTATTTGGTCAAAGTTCTGTTGATTTGCAAGTAAGTATGTTTTTCATTTTTACATCATGCAGGTAACACAATTTAGTTCATCAGTCATACTGTGAATCAGAAAATCATGATGACAAAATAACATTCTCATTTCTCTTTTCAGGTTTTTACATGGATGTGTGTATAATTGGCTGATTGAAGAAGCCAATACTAAAGTTGCAAGTTGATCTCAACCCAAATGTAATTCGAGTTTCCTTATTTTCCAATCTTGTGTAGTACTATGTACGCGTAACATTAGAGTGAGACATTAAATCTTGTATAATATTATGTATGCATAAGTACTTCACTAATTTACACTATCAGTTGATTATTGGATAGTATTTGTATTGAACCACTTGAAAAACTTCCAGCGTGTAGGAGATAACCACCCTCCCTGCCAGCCCGTAAGGCCGATCTATGACAGAAAAATCCAAATATGTTTAAATTACCAATCGTTTAGAAATTTCTTGTGCTTTTTGTGAAAGAAAAGTATGTTCTGATTTTTAAATATTAGAATTATGATACATAGGTGTTAAATCTATTTATGACTTGAAAATCTCTCCACTCAAATGACATTACAAGAGACTCGAAACGTCCATGTAGTGTTCAAAAAACATTTTTTTGCGCATAATATTAGTATATAAAATCTCGAGGGAAAGGATACTAATTATGAAGACCTTATCAACTAATTCCTTCAACTGAACAATAATCTTATTTGTAACCCCCTCTAGTAATGATAATCTAGATTAAACTCAAATAATGACCTAGTCAATTTCAATGTTAACGGACTCTGAACAATATAATAAATTATGGAACACGAATTTTCACAAAAATAGTTAAAAAAAACAAAAAAAAAAACATAACTCTTAACTTCAACAGTATAAAATCCATGAATCCATCACTGAATTAGCAAAAAAGAATTACATATGTTGGGATTTTTTGGTCCCAATCAAATATCGGGGGCAATGATAATACACAGTGTCGGAGTTTAAGCTTCGTAGGCCCTCGGTCCATGATCGAAGTATTGCTCAATCTCCACAATTAGGCAGCTCACGTGTTAAGAGATTAACTGCCCACGTCGAGATTCTATTTGGGTCTCGACCCTATTGCTCGATGGGTAGGCTTCGGAGACGACCCATTTAATTAGGGCTTCCCTAATTAAGTCCTAAACCTATATCTACTCACACCCCCCTTTTGGCTCGATAGAACACTCATTTCTCACGACATTCTCTCTTCTCTCTCGGTGATAGCGGCTGCCCCTTTTCTCTTCGTGAGAATCAGATTCTTTTCTCTGTGAAAAGCCATTACCTTACTTCTCGCCCGTAGCTTGTGCTTTGCCTTCCTCTTCGTGGGTGTTGGCTCTTGCTTTCGTGCTCTCTTGCGGTGTAAACCGCTACCTGAGTTGGCTCCGTGTTTGGGTAGACTGTGTTCGGTTATTGCTGTGGTTTTGGTCCTTGTTGTGGCCGTTCCTTGTTGGGTCTACTTTGTGCAGTCCCTAGTTCGGCCTCTACTGTGGTTCCTCTGTGTAGTCTTGGTTCGGTGTGGGGTTGTGGGTGTGTTGGCAGTGGGTTCTTTGGCCGGTGTTGGGGTCGTCTTGGAGTGTTCTCTAGCCGTTTGTAGTGGCGTTACCATTTTGGAGATTTGGCTGAATTTAAGTCCTCGATTTTCACCTCTCTCAGTCGGCTAATTTGGTGCAACAAAGGGAGTTATCATTACTTGCTTTTATTGCTTATGCATTGATTCAATTACTTTGCTAATCATATTGTTTTCTTCTACTGTATTGTGATTAATCTCGATTACTTTGTGTTTTGCGAGGTTGGATTTTCACAACAACATATTTATCTTTTACATCATGATGCCCAGTAATGCACTGGGTACTTGTTCGATTAGAGAGAGAGAATATGTACATAACCCAGAAAAGAATAATGAAAAAATAAACATTTAAATATCATCCATGGTTGAAGCTCCATTATTAAAGTATAATAATAAGAAAATTATATCAGGTCTTCCTCCATGCAACATTGGAAATGCTAGTTTACATTGCACGTCAACTTCAGTCAGCTTTAGAGCCAAAGTGCCATTTTATCACTGTATTGGCCCGTGAATATCTGCATTACCTGAATAAATGCAAATATGAAGAAAATTACCGGTCGCCACGAAAAGATGCCAAGATATAATCAATATAAAAGATATCAAGGAGTAGTTCTAAATCATGTTTTGTTGTATTTCTAATATGTCGAGATACTCCCAGGATGACAACAGGAATATTACCTCTCACTCAGCTCAAACCTACCGTAAAAAATGATGATATGTGAAAACGCGTGGTTACTTTTGTCAAGAATTATTTATACGTTTATTGACTCTCAAATAAATGTAATCTGCCATACCAGTCCTCCCTCCCTTTTAATGCAACATGTTTTAGCAGAATTTTGCATAAACTAGATCATCTGACCAGTTTGTTAATTAATTTAAATCCACTTTGTTTTCAAGTATTTTGGTAACGCTTCGCAAGTGCACCGGTTGCGCAAATAATAAAGTGGACGTGAGTCCAAGTATCGATCCCACAAAGATTGTATTAAATTGTATTTTAGACTATCTCCTTAACCGGAACAAGGAATTTGTTTGAGTTTGACAATTTTGTTTTTAAAAATTAAAATAAAAATTAAACTAAGAATAAGAAATTTGATTTGTTAAAACTTATAAAAGTAAACGCGTTAGAATTATGAATCCATTTTAAAAAATCATCCATGTATTTAACCAAATCATTTAAAGACAACTTATAGGGTTTCGAATATCCATGTTCCTAAAATGTTTTAAGTCATCTTTCGAGCGATGCATAAAAACCTATCTCTAAATGCAAATTGACCATATTTCTATGACAATTAAACAATTAGAAAAGCATTAACGATCAATGAACATTATATAAGATAACACAAAGCATAGAGGTATATTTCTATTCCCTATCGGACTTTGTGGTAATTAAATAGTTTCTAATGAAATCCCACTCTTTCAAACATATAAAATCATAAAGACAATCACACAAAAGCTGGCCAAACAATTGCATATTAATAAATGCACTTATTTAATTACATCAAACTCATAAACTGCATAAATTAAATAATTAGTAAAAACATGGAATCAAATAGTTAAAACTTCATTACAATTCTAACACAAGATTTCTAGCCTAAAAACATGATAAAAGATAAATTACAACTATGATAATTGGAGTTCATCACCATTTTCACCATGTTGTATAAGAATCTTCAATCATGCGCCAGTTGGTTCCTTGAAAGTTTGACAGCCCTTCGGGATCACCTTTCACAAATTTTGAACCCTTAATTTCGTGCCCCAAGTCTCTTATTTATAGATGTTCTCAAAGCCTAGGTTAATTGAGGAGAAAAACTGCTGAATTCCACGCAAAAAGCTCAGCTACAGCCCAGTCAAATAACCGTGCGACCGCACGGTTCAAATATGCACGATCGCACGACGCTGCAGGCAAGTTTCAGTCGCTGATTTTTTTGGCCATGCTACCGCACAGTTATAGCACTGTGCGACCGCACGGTATTACGGTGTAAGGCAATTTTCTGACTTTTAAATGTTACAAGTTGGTCCCTGTCTTTTAATTGCACAGCTGGTCCTCCATCTTCCGATTGTTGCAATTGAGTCCCTAAATTTCTGATTTCTTCCAAAATTGATTTCTTCTTCAATTTTCTTCTAATTGGCCCTTTGATTGACTGCAACTATTCTTGATTTTCACACTTTGACACTTTTATCATCCACTTTCTTGATTTTAGCTTCAATTTCATTGTTTTCTCGACTTTGGGGTACTTTCTGAAATAAAACAAATAATAACAAAATAAATAGCAAATATTCTTAAACAAACGAATAAAATCCTACTTTTAGGATAGAAATCAGTGTATAAAATACACTTATCATATTTCTACCGGTAATGAAGTTCTTATCTTCAAGTAAATTGTCTCATAAAATTTTAAAAATGTCACCTTCTTGAAGTGAGTCGCAAACTTCTTCTGTAGTCTCGTTTAATGCTTTGAGAAGAATTGATAAATTCCATGACTTCTTTGATACATTTATTTGGATATACTGGGTTGACGGATCTTGGGATGAAGACTCTTTCATGAATACGTTCTTGTTTTTCTCAACAGGGGCATAGCCAAATAGAGTTTCTATCATCTCTTCATTGAACCTGTTCACAAAAGTATTTACTTCCATATATCAATTAATTAACAAAAAACAATGAAGGGAAATACTTACCGGAAGGACCCTGATTTGATTCGATGCCAGACCATTGAATGATCAGGGTTGCCCAAAACTTTATCCCACTAGTGCCTGGAGGTGGCTTAATTAGGAGGATCTGTCCTTCCAGGTGGTGGCTTCAGTGGAGGCAGTCCTGGTGCTCGCTGTTGGGATTTTTGGTCCTAATCAAACCGGTTAATTGGGTGGGATTATAATCCAAAGGCTTTCATACATAGTTAAAGATAGAATGTTATTTATGTAGTTCATCTCCAAGGATTGGTAGCTCAATTACAAAAATAGGCTAGAAATTTTAATATTCCTATTGGAGAGAATAATGAGCTTTGTCTAGTTACTCATTGGGTTAGTTCAAAGCTTTATTAGGATTGTGGCATTAACAAGTGAAACGAGCCTCCATTGAGCAAAAGTCGGCAGCCTCCTTAGTGGTTTGAGAAACCAAGCTGTAACCTCTAATTGCTTAAGATAATTGGGTGCTTTCCTTCACAAACCAGTAGTCACTTTCCTCGGTGGAATCAATTGGAATATAGCTAGAGGCAGAGCCACGACTTCCCTTCAGTGCGATCGAAAATTAAATGATGTAGAGGGGGGGGGGGGGGGCAAAGGGGGTCTATTTTTTTATTTTTTGAAAATTAAATCAAATAGAGAAAACTTAATTTCACAAATGACAAGTAAATAAATTCCAACTCAAATGAAATACGTTAAAATCGTTCATTGCTAGTTTTTATGTATTGAAATCGTTGTACAATAGCTTCATTATCAATCTTCTAAGATATATATTCCACAAATCTCAAATTAAATCAATTAAAAATATCCTCAATTCCAAATCTCATATTAAACGAGTTATAATTAGAGTCTCACAAACCATTAACCAAAAATCTCAAATTAAATCAAGTGAATTAACTACAAATCTCAAATTGCAAAAAAAAAAAAAAAAAAAAAAAAAAAAAAAAAATCAAACAAAGTTAATTAGTAATCAAATCAATTAAAAATATCCCAAATTCCAAACCAATATTAGTAGACAACAAGACATAAATCACTAATTACATATTCATTAATCAATCTCATTTTCAGATTTTGACAATTTTAAATTCAAACTTAAATCTAGCATTTTCATAAATCAAGACATAAACCTAGCATTTTCACAAATCAAACGTAACTAACCATTAACCAATAAGCTCAAAAGAAAATACCTCCAGTGAGTCTGGTCGGTCATCTGAGAGTTGGATTCGGCAACAGACGAAGATCGCGTCAACTCCAGCGTCGGTGTCGCCAAAAATGACTTAAGCTTTGGGCGGGCCTTGAATGGTCAGACCTTCCATCGAGTTGGCGGAGGAGTCAGCTTGTGGGTCGAGGGTTCAAGTTTGAGGCTGCTTGGTGTTGGGACTTTCAGTTCACACGTCCCGGTGGGATAGGGCTTTGAGGAGTTCTGGCTCTGCTGCATCTATTCTGCCGAGATGTATGAAAAAATTAAGGATTTTTTTTGGGGGGGATCCGGGGTAGTCCATGGACCGCGCTGAGCCTATACTTGCTCCACCCCTAAATACAGCCTCCATTCGTTGGAGACAATAACAGCCAACCCCTATTTTTTTGTTATCCATTTTTCAACTACCCTTTGTTCGACCCTTGTGTTCTTTTTTGTGAAGTCCTTAGCCTAAGTGGAATAAGTTTTGGATTGCCTTGGATTTGATTTCTAGTACGATTTGTGGTGTTGTCTTCGTAGAGATGGATATAATCTGAGCCGCTAATCACACCAAACAGCGTTGAGCTAGGTCTAAATATGGCTCAAATCAATAAGTCCAAGACCCAACAACCAATACAACCAAGTCCAAAGTCTATGCCCTAAAAAACATTGCAATTGGGTCTTCCAAGTGGGTTATTATTGAGTCAAGCTATTCGTTTTGGAGTCGATATAATTTCACAACGGTTTTACATCATCCCCCGAATTGATTGAGTATCAAAGACCCAACAAATAAACCACAAAAATATGAACAATAGACGAGACATCATCAAAAGACATGTTAGATCAAAGTAATTAAAACAAAATGTGAGAAGCCCGTGAAAGCATTTGAAAGAAGGTATAATACATGTATCATAAATTTGGAGTCAAGAAAAACCTGTTTCCATGTGCTAGGGGTGATGTGCCTTCGGTTAGTATTTTGATGGATTGTCTAACAAATTTTGTAGCCACTTCTGGCCTTCATGCTAATGTGAATAAGTCCAACTTGTTCAAAGTCAAAATTTATGGAAGGGACCTCGAAGAGATCTTGGAACTCACCAACATTCCCCTTGGTACGATGCTTGTTAGATACTTGGGAATCCCTCTTGCTGTAGCTAGGCTCAAGGTAAATTATTATGCTTCTTTCATTGATAAAATTGTAGCCTACATCAATGCATGGACCAGCTCTTCACTCTCTTATGCAGGCATGGCTAAATTAATAAGGCAGTCTTGCAAGGAGTAGAATGTTTTTGGCTTTCCATATTCCTAATTCCGACTGCTGTGATTGCATAATCACTAAGCTTTGCAGAGCATTTCTTTGGTGATCCAAGAAACCTTTAGTTGCTTGGAAAGAAGTTTGCCTCCCCAAAAGTGAGGGAGGACTCGGATTCAAGGACAAAAAATGCTGGAACACAACTTTGGTGGCCAAGACACTTTGGAGCATACACCAGAAGAAGGTTACCCTTTGGGTTCGATGGATCAACCATGTGTATTTAAGGGGGGAGAGGGTAATTTTTGGGAATGGACACTAAATAAAGGTGACTCTCCACTTCTCAAACAACTTTTTACCATCAGGGACTTGATCATAAAAAATGAAGTGACTGTATAGATTGCTGTGCAAACAATGTCTAAATGGGTTGATGCTGGAAATATCTCCATCTCCAATGCTTATGATTATTTCAAGCCAAGAGGAACCGTAAATCTGTGGGCATGGGACGTTTGGAGACCTTTCATCACTCCAAAACATTCATTTATTCTTTGGCTTGCCATCAAAGGGAAACTTCTCACAAAGGATCACCTATTCCATCTTGATATTGATAGAAATTGTGTATTATGCGATGCAGCCGATGAATCTGTCAACCATCTTTTCTTCTATTGCACTATGAGTTTCACCACATGGAAGACTATAAGGGAGTGGCTAGACATCACCCGAACGATGAGTATCATTTGTAGCACACTAAAGTGGATCAAGAAGGAAGCACGGGGGTCTTCATGGCATAGCAAGGCCAAGAGGATTGCTCTTGCCTACACCATTTATCATCTATGGATAGCGAGGAATCAAAGAATTTTTTAGCCGTTTATTCTGAAGCCAGATGCTATCATTTCTCAAATCAAAACACATGTATACAAGAATTTTTTTTCGTTGTATCCTAATGTTTTTAATCAATACGAGACTTTAGCCGAGGGTATGTTGATTGTCTTTTGCATCTTGTATAGCATGGCTACTTTTGTAAGTCTCACCTGGGTATGACCGACGTTCTTGTACATTCTTTTGATCTATAAAATTATACTTTACCGATAAAAAAAAAAGAAACTTTCCTTTGACTACTGAAATTCTAATTGAAGTAGCATAAAATGGTCATTTAACCCAATTATCAAAGACCACTCCCACTTCCTATAGTATCATACAAGTTTGGTAATAGGAATAGAAAAATCTAAGAGCGTGTTTGGAAAAGTGATCAAACAAAAATTGATTATACGTTGTGGATCCTACGGAACGTACAATAGTTGTGGGTCCTGCAAATATATTTGCTAAAAGTGATTATTATAACCAAACATGATGAAAAAAGATGGCAAGAAACCACATATATATATATATATATATATATATATATATATCGACTTAATATCAACTTTACAAATTTGACAAGAGTTATTTTTAGAATGATAAGCATCCAATATTCTTTTTGAAAGTGTGAAATGCGATTCTCTCTTGCAGTGGCGGATCCACCTCTAGGCGAGGTAGCGTGGTCGCGCTACCTGGGTGCGGGGTGCTCTTGTGGCGCTGTGCAGAGATTTCAAATTTTTTTTTTCTTCAACTATCCAAGCCCAAGCCAAATCCCTCCCTAATTCCCGATCTCGATCTCAGTGTATAGTTGTAGGTGCCCTTCGAGTTTGCAACAACTGTAGCCGGTGCCGCTCCAGCCTCCAAGCAGTAGCAACGCAGCCATTTGTCTTCGTCGTCGTCGGTCGTCGTTGCTCCACTCCAATCCAGCCAGCACCTGCCTCCGATGGTAATTTACGTTTGTTCTCTGTTGAATGTTGTTTTATTTTTAGTTTTTATTTATTTTTTATTTTATGTTTTTGGTTTTGTAATTTTAAGTTTTTGTAATGTGAAATGTCTAAGTTTTAAACATTTTAATCAGTAATATTGATATTTGATTTCTCAATTTTTTGATTAGATTACTTGGATACTCATTTGCCCATTGTCATTCCCCAATTTTTGATCCATTTACAATTTCTCATTTCAATTATCAGGTAATGAAGCTAAACCTTGATTCGTTATAATTGATTTGGGAATCATGCATAAATGTTACGTTTATGTTTTTGTAATGTGATTAGATTTTTGAATTAGGATTATTGGGATGAAAATATGATTTGATTTATGAATTGTGATTATTGATTTATAGGTTGTGAATTGAGATTTGGTGAATATTTGATTTGATTTGTGATTATTGACTCATAGATTATGGAACATTTTTTTAACCTAAACGAAAATCTTAACCTAGTGGTTCTAGTTCTAGTAGTCTTGCAACTGCTTCTAGTAGACCACATGAGTTAGTAGGCTTTGCATCTATTTTGGTTTGTATTGCATTATATATTTATATATATTTCATTATAACTTTTTATTTTATTTCTATTCATATTTATTCATTTTTAAACACAAAATGTAGCTGAAACATATTTAGATTCACATGTCGATAGAGTAACAATGGGTTATTTCTTAGAACACCATGAAATGGTATTATTTCCCATGAAAAACACAAAACCAATTGTACTCTTTCTATCATCGATATCACCAGCGAAATCACTGTCACAATAGCCTGCCAGCTTAAATTCTTCTGAAGACGAATAAAAAATCCCATAATCAAGAGTACCTTTGAGATAACGAAGGATTCTCTTGGCCGCCTTCATACGAGATTCATAAGGCATTTCCATAAAACGACTTACTAATCCAACTGCAAACAATATGTCAGGTCTTGTACAAATTAAATATCTTAAACTTCCCACCAGGCTTTTGAACAGAGTTGGATCCACACTTTTTTTATTATTCATCTTGGAAAATTTTATTCCACACTCCATAGGAGTATTGACAGACTTGCAATCCAGCATATTGAATCTTTTGAGCACCTCCTTTGCATAGCTTTCCTAACTGATGAAAATACCTTCCTTCAATTTCTTTACTTCGATTCCCAAATAGTAGGACATCAATCCCAGGGTACTCATCTCTAACTCATGAGCCATTGCATCTTTAAAATCTTCAAACATTTTTGGATTAGTTCCTGTGAATATAAGATCATCCACATAGATACAAACAAATAAAAGATCATTATTTTGCTTCTTCACATAAAGAGCATATTCATGCAAGCATTTAGTAAAACCATTTTCTTGGAAATACTTGTCGATCCAAATATTCCAAACTCTAGGTGCCTGCTTGAGCCCGTATAAAACTTTTTTCAACTTTAACACTTTATCTTCTTGGCCTTTAACAACATATCCCACAGGCTGCTCAATGTAAACTTCCTCCTCGAGATAGCCATTGAGAAAAGCGGATTTGACATCCAATTGATGGATCTTCCAAAGGTTTTGAGCAGTAATAGAAATTAGTAGTCTGATGGTCTCCATACGAGCAACAGGCGCAAACACTTCTTCATAGTCAATACCATGCCTTTGCTTGTAGCCTTTAACAACAAGCCTCGTCTTATATCTCTCCACATATCCTTTAGCATTTTTCTTGATTTTATATACCCATTTGACTCCAATGGCATGATGATTATTTGGAAGAGAAGCAAGTTCCCAAGTGTCATTCCTTTCGATGGCTTGGATTTCTTCATTCATGGCACAAATCCAATTCTGTTTTTTGCTGGCTTCTTCAAAACTCACTGGTTCAATATCTGAAAATAAACAGAACAAGTTAATCTCATCTTAAAAATCAGCAAGGTTTCGATATCCTTGAGGTCCCACACTTGACTTGAACTTGAAGTACGTGAAGATGTAGACGATGATGGAATTGGTGAATTTGGTGGAGTAGTAGCATCTTCAGCTTCCTGGACAGTCTCTTCTTCTTCTTCATCAAAGTAAGGAAAGAAATCATAAGATTCAGATCCTTTTACTTCAAAGTTCCAATCCCATGATGCTTCTTCATCGAACTCAACATCTCTACTTGTCACAATTGTTGCCTTGTTTGGATTGAACAACTTGTATCCTTTCGAGTTTTCATCATAACCAATGAAGACAAGCTTTTCACTTCGATCATCAAGCTTTGACCTCTTTTGCTCAGGAACCTGCACATAAGCAATACATCCAAAAATCCTCAAGTGTGCTATACTTGGCTTCCGTCCACTCCGATCTTCTTGAGATATCACATCCTTCAAGCTTTTTGTTGTGCTGCAATTTGAGATATAAACCGCACAAGATACCGCTTCAGCCCAAAAATCCTTGGGCATATTCTTGCTTTTTAACATGGTTCTTCCCACATTAAGGATCGTCCGATTCTTCCTCTCGGCAACTCCGTTCTGTTGGGGGGATCTAGGAACCGTTAATGGACGTCGAATTCCATGCAACTCACAGAAACTTTTAAACTCATTAGATGTAAATTCTCCACCTCTATCTGTTCTTCAAGCTTTAATTTCGAAACCACTTTCTTTTTCAACTAAAGCCTTGAATTTTTTAAAGGCATCAAAAGCTTCAGATTTTTTCTTCAAAAAATACACCCAAGTATTTCTACTATAATCATCAATAAACAAAATAAAGTAGGAACTTTTACCAAGAGATTGAGGCTTAATGGGGCCACACACATCTGCGTGAACAAGTTGTAGTGGCTTAGTAGCTCTTGAAGTGGATTGTTTGGGGAAGCTTTTCCTCTAATGTTTTCCCATCAAACACGCCTCACAAAGCTGTTCAGGGTGATTAATAGCTGGAATGTTTTTTACCATCTTCTTTTCTCCCAAAGCTTTGAGTCCTTCAAAGTTTAGATGACCAAATCTCATGTGCCACTTCCACGAGGAGTCATGGATACAAATTTTCAAGCACATGGTCTCAATATTTTGCAAGTTCAGCATAAACATCCTATTGCTAGTCATAGGAACTTTAGCAATAAGATTGTCATCACGGTCTTTAAGCCAAAGAAATTGTCCCTCCATATTAATTTTACATCCACTCTCCAATAGTTGCCCAATGCTCAAAATATTATTTTGCAATTTAGGAATGTAATAAACATCAATAAGAAGCTTATGGCCACCATGTTTTGTTTTAAACAAAATTGTACATTTTCCTTTGATCTCCACCTTTGTGTTGTCACCAAAGCGTACCTTCCCATTTACACTAGTATCAAGCTCTGCGAACTTGCTTTTATCGCCTGTCATGTGATTGCTAGCCCCATTGTCAAGATACCATAAATTTTTTCCTCCATCAAATTCATTTTCAAAAGAAAGAAGTAAAGTTGGCTCTCCCGTATCTTCCTTGCGCTCCACGAGATTTGCTTCAACTTCTTTCTATTTTGAGGGACACTCCCAAGAATAGTGACCATTCCTTCCGCAAGAGTAGCATTCAACTTGTGATTTGTCAGTTTTTCTGATATTGTTTCTGCTATAATTTCCTCTTCCCCGACCTCTTTCATGTCCTCTTTGAAATCTGGATTCATTGGGAAATTTTTGCTCATTTCTGTCTCTTCCTTGACTTTGTGCATATCCACGTCCAGGTCCATGTGTACGACCTCTTCCTCTTCCACGAACTTGTCCTTTTCCATATTTCTCCGAAAAATCTTCTTTGGATTTTAATGACAACTTTGAGTACAAGGCTTGCTCTACTTGCTCCTATTTGCCTCTATTCATTCTCTCCTCATGGGCTCTTAAAGAACCACTCAATTCATCAATAGTCATGCTATCCAAATCCTTGGATTCTTCAATTGGTACCACCACATGATTAAATTTTGAGTTAAGTGACCGCAAGATTTTCTCAATAACTCGAACATCTTCAATGGTCTCACCAAGGCTTTTCATTTGATTTACCACTCCTTGAACTCTTGAGAGATAATCTGAAATGGATTCCGAATCCTTCATCAAGAGAGTTTCAAACTCAGCCCTTAGAGTTTGAGGTCTGACTTTCTTCACCTTGTCAACTCCCATAACTGAATTACGCAGAGTTTCCCATGCAACCTTGGATGTGGTTGCATTAGCAACCTTCTCGAACATTTCGTCATCCAAACCTTGATGGATGATGGTGAGTGCACATTGATCTTTCTTCCTCTCCTCCTCCATGGCATCTCTCTGGGCTTGTATCATGTTCGCCTCTTCTTGAGGTTCTTCAAATCCTCGGTCTACAATATCCCACACTCCTTGTGAACCGAGAATGGCCTTCATCCTAATTGCCCAATTCTCATAGTTGACTTTGGTGAGTAGTGGATATTGAAAGGAAATAGCAGCTGACTTTGATGCCATATCAGTGCTCTGATACCACTTTGTTGGAAGTAGATGGGCACCAATCACTCTTACTGTCAAAGAAAAGAAAGTGAAACTTAACTATTTCCTTCACTTGTATTTTTTCAACAGATTACATGGCCTTTTATACAGCTCAAAAGATAATTCTAGACTTGTATTAATGACACAAGATTAGAAACATTGTTCTATTTATCTAGACATTGTATTTATTTAAATCATAAATATAGTGACCTTTAAAATGACTTCAAATGTATCTGCTGTTAATCTTGAAATCTCCTGTCATTGAATCTGATTTCATTAATTTTGCTGTCATTTAATCAAGTTTAATTTCCAACAACTTCTCGGCTGGATCCGCCACTGTTCTCATGACCTTGTTCTATTATTTCTGTTGATATAACTTATTTTTACAGCCATTATTTGGTAATGTGTGATTTAATTATCTGAGATGGTAAATTTGTAATATCTATTGCATAGTAAATAAATTGAAAAAAAGAACAGCAATATTACCAGCATCTGGTTCATTAAAAGCATTTCCAAGCGCTTTCCAGCATCCTTCCTGGAACTTTCACGGAAGGAGGTTTAGGACGACAGCCTATGTACATCCATTATGACTTAAGTTTAACAAGAACCTTCAAGGAAGGAGCTTTTCAGCTTTAGGACATGTTTGGCGACTTTCAAGGAATGCAATAAGAACAAAATTCAATTATTGAACCAAAGGAGGGACCATCAATTCAGAATGAGGTTGGATGCAATTATTGATCAGAAGGGCCAAAATATCTCTAAGCTAATTATTATTATTATTATTATTATTATTATTATTATTATTATTATTATTATTATTTATATTTAGTGGATTTAAGCGTCTGGACAGTAAATTATTTTTTTCTTCTCTCTTTCTTTCAATAATTGCATAGACAATTCTTAGTGCTTTCCAACCTCCTTCCTTGTAAGATTCTGTCTTGACCCAGAAGAGAAGACTTGAAGCTTTTTATGGGTAGACAATTATGTGCTGAGACAATCCACATTCTACTACTCCCTACAACTTTCTCCCACTCATAATTCCATTGGAGGACATTCCATCATCTTTGCTTGCTCTGTTTGTCACTGTGCTGTAATTTTCAAGACTATTTGATTAAAGGTAAATATATATGTATCTATGTAATATTGATCTCCTCCTCTCCTGTTTGGACAGATTTCACCCCAGTAATATTAATATATTATTGTTTGTGTCGTTAAATGTTTTCATTGATTATTTTGATAAAATTATTATTAATATGTGATTCTTACCTGTTTTGCCCTAGATCATCTCCCAACTTTGATCCTCAAGTGTTGTGAGTGGAAGGCTCAGTTGAAGGAGATTTGTAGTCATCATTTCTAATTTGAATCAACTGCAATTGTCTAATCTGAAACGATTAAGGTAAATGCTTATAACTTTTTCAATTAGCACTTTTTAAGAATTTTATTGCTTGTTGAATCGAACGTTTAAATAATAAATAAGAGCTTGAACTATTTTTATCTTTTACGTTTTAACAATTTTTTCCCACAGTTTTTAGAACTTGGTTTTTCAGAATTCTTATTTTTTATTACTTTATTTTTAAAGAATTTTAGATTTTATTTTATTCCATTTTTTAAGAATTAAATTTTCAAAACTAATTTTTTTAGAATTTTTATATTTTGGTTATTCGGAATTTTACTTACGCTTATTTCCCATATTTTGGGTGTATTTGTGTATACACTGAAAAATGTCAAAATCCGTTTTAATTTTATAAAATAAAATGCATTTTCAAAAATACCAAACCAAATGAATTTCAAGCTAATTCCCCAATTAAAAATTGGAACAGATTGAACACTGCAAATCAAATGCCTCCAAAGTATTTAGCGGAATTCGCAGGTGCGTGTGAGTGTGACCACTTTGTTATAATTTTTGTAAATTTATAAATCTTTTATAAATTACTATACCAAAAAAATTAGTAAAATTTTGAATTTTACAATAATTTTATTTTATAAATATTTCGTATTATTTATTTAAAATAACTACGATTATCGGCTCAATTCGGTTCGACACATTTGACCCTTGACCCATTATCTTTTTATGTTAATGTTCGGACGATTTTTAAAATGTTGATATGTTTCTCAATATCAAGTTATTATAATTTTCACGAGGTAAATAAGGATTTTGTAATTTCATTCTTTCATTAATTTTGATGGAATTGTGATTTTAATTAACGTTTATCGAATTGTAGTAGCAAGTAGCAACATTGTGCGCAGCTAAGTACGTTTAAGTTTTAAATTTTTATTATTATATATGACGAATAAAAAATAAGAGATAGATGAGAATTAAACAATTAAATTTGGTAAAATGTAAGAGAGCTAAGTAAATTTAGCCCCTAAATTTAAGTCAAAATCAATGATTAATTTAATTATATATTTTATTGGACTCATAATTTTTATCAACTTTTCAATCATATATTTCAATAATTTTTATAAAAATTTATTAAAATCTAACTTTTAGTTTTACGAAACAGGACTAAATATTAAATCTGACACAACATTTATCATCTTTCTAGTTGATGATTTGAGGGGAAAAAAAATATAAGAGAGAAAACAGAATAAAAATTAATTATAACGCAGATAAAATGTATCGTTTTAGAGTTGGAGGACGTAAAATGAGAGCATTTAGTACAAATAATATTTATATAAATATATTGGAATATGTAGGGATGGCAAAACGGCTCGAGCAGCTCGGGTTTGGCTCGGAAAAGCTCGAGTTTAGCTCGACTTGCGGCTCGAAATTTCAAGCCAAAGCTCGAGCCGAACTTTTTTTTAGAGACGGGATTTGGCTCGACTCGACTCGAGCAAAAAAAAAAAGCACGTCCAAAAAGCTCGATGGAAGCTTGAGCCATGAGATTTCCCCACGAGCTTGGCTCAACTTGTTGTATATACAATTTTTTAATAAAAATTTTTTGAATTTTTTTTATAAAAATAAATTAAAAGCTCGGGACTCGACTCGGCTCGACTCGAAAAAACTCGAGCTTAAAGCTCAAGTCGAGCCTTATTTTTTTGGACGAGCACTAACTTGATTTGGGCCCAAAAAAGCTCGAGTCTTGATCTTTAGCTCGTGATCCGGCTCGTCTCATTGACATCCCTAAAAATATGTGTGTGGATTGTGGGATAAACTTTTATGAACAAAACATTTTTTCAAATTTCATTTTAAATATATATTTTACTTCGAAAAACCAACTTCTTTGTCTATAAATAAAAAATTGTCTATAAATAAAAAAAATAGCCGCCAAACAGAGGTATTAATATTTAGCATTACTGGATATACAATATAATCTTTTTTTTTTCGAAATAATGTACAATATCAATTTAGGTGATACTATGTGAGACAATTATAAATATACCCCTTGTAGTGTTTGGTATGAATTAAAATTAAATTTTGATAAAAGTTGATGAGATGTACAGTTGAAAAATTGTGAATCTCATAAAATGTGTGATTAAGATTAATTGTTGACTTTAACTTTATATTAAAATCAGCTTTTAATCTAATGTTGAATGTCTTGCCCAAACTTCAATTGAAAAATTGTCATTTGTGTTTTTATGGAATGTTCGGAAAAGAGGAGATAACCAAAGAAAACTTGTTGGTGTGAAATAATATCGCAAGTGTACGATATCGCTACAAGTAGTAAAAGTGGACTTTTGAGTCCGGATTGTCGATCCCACGAGGACTATTTAATTCGCTATAAATTTACTTCGAATATAGAATTCCTAGACAAAAACCAAAACTAACTAAGAAAATAACTTGTAAAATAATAAAAACAAAAACGACAAGTAATTGGAAATCAATGAAATAAATAATACAGTTAAAATGAAAATAGAAAATAAACTAAAAGCAATTAATAAAAGCGAGAAACAAACGTGGTGGATTTTAAACAATTGAATGAATATCGGGACTAACGATTTCGAAATAACGTTCTAACTTAACTTCTCATCTCAAGTTGTTTTCTAAAATTGTATTTGGTCGAATTCACGCATATATCTAATTTACCTCTCTCGAGTTCAAATTAGGCCTATTTAACTAAGTCAACCATGTATCTCTACAGCGGGTCAGAGTTCTCCTTAGCTAAATGCATGAAATTTTTTAGGAATTCATAAGTGACCACATGCAACCACAAATTCATATTTCTATCTTTTTGTTGAAATTGCCGGATTTTATTACGTGATCTAATTGTTAACTCACCTCTCGGATTATGAAAACAACCATTAATTCATGAATTGGTGATCAAGCAACTCAAGCATTAAACGCAATAATAAAATCAATACATAAATATCAAAGCACCAACTTGAGAATTAAAATCAAACAAGAAACATTAAATCTAAATCGTTAATCCCGATTAATAAATTAGCTACTCATACTTTTGGGAGAAAAAAACAATGAATAATGTAAACAAAACTCGAAATTTGAAGAGTTGAAGAATTAGCATGTCTCCTTGTTAATTGTCTAGCAGCCGAGCACGCCCAATTCCTCCAATTAAACTCACAGCTCCACTCCAAATTTGCTCCCAGCCAGCACCTCTAATTCCTCCACTTAAACTCACCAATGACCACAACCCAAATTAATTCCGTGCAGCCCAAAAATATTGCAGCCGAGAACCACTCTATTTTAATACCAAGAATCTGTCCAATTAATTCAACAATCAAATCTTCCAATTTTTTTTTTTGTTTCCAGCAGCTCTGACCTCTTTTGTGTGTATATATATGTATATAACCACCAAACCAACCTCAATTCTTGTGCCTATCTCACGGCAACTCTCTTCCTCTCTGTCTATCTCTCTCGGCTGCCTAACTTTTTTCCTTCTCTCGGCTGTCTAACTTCTTTCTTGACTGCAATGTGTATATATATCCCCCAACAACCTACCCTTTTTGGGCCAAAGAAGTCATATTTATTGGGTTTAAAGAAGTCCAATTATAAATACCTAGCTTATACTTTTAAAGCCTCAATTATTCCAAACAATTCACTTGGGTCCTTGAATTTTGGCATGTCTTCTATTAAGCTCCACTTTTATTCTTGAATAATTTCACTAACTTTCAAATTGTATGATTTCGCACCAATTATTATCCAATTGTTGTGTGATTGCTTCAATTCCTCATTTTCTTGATGTTGGGATAAAAACCTGAAATAATAATAATATACACAAATTAAGTAGAATTTATTCAAGAAAAACAATATAATATCCTAATTTCGACAGATAAATAAGTGTATAAAATACACTTATCAAACCCCC
Source organism: Ligustrum vulgare (assembly GCA_963555705.1). Taxonomy (NCBI): domain Eukaryota; kingdom Viridiplantae; phylum Streptophyta; class Magnoliopsida; order Lamiales; family Oleaceae; genus Ligustrum; species Ligustrum vulgare. Next base: position 61,639,314 of record OY743175.1, on the reverse strand, counting down.
CCAAACTAGAATATTTGTTCGTCCTCGAACAAAAATAAAAAATAAAACTAAATTATTAAAATAAAACTAAAAATGCAAACAGAAACTATTTTTGTTTTTGTCAATTTATTTACCATGCACTTCAATAATTCAAAATGACGATTCACTTTAGAGAGGAAATATGAACAACAAAAATTATTTTCATTCATCAAATGCTTAACTTCATCGTGTGTGTGTGAATAGCCAAAAATCGAATGCAAACTCATGTAAAAATATACTTGACACTGTGTGACTAGTCATGCAGTAATAAGCCCGAATCTCATGTGGTCAACAATGATTTTCTTTTTATTTTCCTTACACTCTCATGGATGATCACACCTTAATGCTTTTCTCTCATATCCCGAGGTCTTTCCTATTGATGTGGTTTCTAAACATGTTTACATTGCATTTTTCCACACAAGGTAGTTAGGATTGGACAAGTATGCACGACAGACCAAGAATAATTCATCTCCAATCTCACGCTCCAGTATTAGGAATTCTAATCAACAAAGCTTATACCATTAATATATCATTTTTTTTTATGGACGACTTTTTCTTTTAATGTCCTTGTCTTTTACCATCTTTGTGCAGAACTTTTCATACTGGCTTTCTATATGACCCCTGTAGCGAGCTTTAGGTCGGCAACTCCCAACTCAGTTGAGCTTAGGGTACCAGGTTCAGAGAACCCCTCAGACTTAATTACCCGAGTCATAAAGGCTTAAACAGAAAAGTTAAAGATGTTTTAGTGTCTTATGTGTAAGTCCACTCTCCGTACTTGCTTTCTAGTTGACCCCTGTAGCGAGCTTTAGGTCGATGACTCCCAAGCCAGACGACTTTAGGGCACCAGGTTTGAAAGACCCCTCGGACTTACTTACTTGAGTCAAAAAGGCATTTGAAGAGCAGAATAAGACCTTCAGCATTTTTCTGTTTTTATGCTGGACATGGTTTATACCCGTTGATTAAAACCCCTTCCACTAAAGATGGATCATTAAAAATTTCAGACCCTCAATCTGTCAATGTCTACTTGTACTTGACCTCTCTACCCCCAAACTGCTTCTTGAGTAATTTGGTTCTACATTTCAGGTTAGGATCTAATTTCTTAAGGTTTGGAATTTTTCAGTCAATTCTATGTTCAATGTGCACAAGTTTATCCCATAAGTATCAAGCATCTTCCTACACAAGTTATTATTCGAAAGTGGCTATGTGCTCAAGTTTGATTAATGTTTTACATGGATGAATGTTAAGAAAAAAATTTAGTTCGCATGTTGCTCAAATTTTCTAACTAAAGCACAAAAGTCAATTCAAATCATGTCATAAGTAATAAATAAATCAACAAAATTTTCAACATTTTTTTTTTTTTTTTTGAATCCCAAAAACAAGGTATCGAATGAATAAAAAAATGAAGAAATGACATACCACTCCCCCAAACTAGAAAGTTACATTGTCCTCAATGTAAAAGAAAAGGTATATCAATTGATAACAATACATAAAAGAGGAGTTAGGTACTTCCCAGGTTTAGAGGAGCGATGTGATAACTTGAAGCTTTGCTTTAATCTCGCTTGGATGATTTCTATATGTTTCTTGTGTTTCCATGCTTGGTTGAAAATGTTACAAAGGGTGTGTTCCTCGCAAGTAAAAGATAAACAATATTAGAATCATACACACTATTAATAAATTGAAATATATCAACAGCAACAATCCCAACTTAAACATAGAAAAATTTGAATTTTCAAACACGGCCAAAGTGTGCAAAATCATGCATATGATTTGTTTTTGATATGATAAGAGTAATGACTTTGACACTATGTGATGCAAAATTGTTGACTTATGGATCATGTATGAATTAAAATGAAGAGTGCAGTTGAAGATCAAATCAAAGAAGTTGGTGCTAGGGATGCTTACTTCAAAAACTCCAATAAAGAGAAAAAATACAAGTACTACCTAAAAATTTAAATGCAAAGCTGTAAATAAAGTGAAATAAATAAAAGGGATAGAAAATTGGGTTACCTCCCAATAAGCGCTCCATTTATAGTCTAAAGCCCAACTTTTGAACATGACTTCAAGGCACTCGAAATAATGACTTTGATAATTTGCTATATTTGTTGAAGTTGCCTTTGATCCAATTCATACTTTTGCTGCAAATCTTTATGCTGTCCTGTTCAAAATTATAGATAATTTTACCATTAGATTCGAACTCAACTATGTATATTTCGATCATTTCTTCGGGTCCTATCACAAAATCAATTTTATGAGAATCAATTGAGTACAAGGATTGCTTGATAGCTACACCCTTGTTGACTGTTATGTTCTCAATTAAAATCAACTCTTCATTCTCAACATGCTCATCTTCCTCTTTTGATGGTGCAGATTGTTCCTTAACTTCTTCTTTATTAATTTCCACTGGTTCGTCCTCCTCTGGCCTTGTCAAATGAATCTCTGGAAGTCGTGTCTTGTATTTTTCGGCCTTGTAAAATAGACATGTATCATCATTTATAAAGTTCTTCACTTCCTCTGATGTGGCCAGCAATATACAATCTGCAGTATTATGGATTGCTCCACAGTATTCACATGTTGAACTTGTTTGAATTTCCAAAGGGTCCCTAATAATGATCGATTGGGTCATTAGTAGTTCAGAGCCCAAGTATTCATCATCTACGTTGGCAAAAATATTATATTCTGTCATATAGCTCATGTCCTCCCGTGATGTCTAGATTTCTTAGCTTTTCTTCTATCACTATCAACAATGTCACACATAAAAGCAAGAAGATCATATGAAAAAGAAAAAAAATAATAAAATAAACAATTAAAGGCAAACTAAATCTAAAAGTCTAAGAATACCAAAATCAAAATAAATATATAACAAATTAAAATAGTCCCCGGCAACGACGCCAAAAACTTGTTGTGTTGAAATATCGGAAATGTACGATATCGCTAACAAGTAGTAAAAGTGGACTTTTGAGTCCGGATTTTCGATCCCACGAGGACTATTTAATTCGCTATAAATTTACTTCAAATATAGAATTCCTAGACAAAAATCAAAACTAACTAAGAAAATAACTTGTAAAATAATAAAAACAAAAACGACAAGTAATTGGAAATCAATGAAATAAATAATGCAGTTAAAATGAAAATAGAAAATAAACTAAAAGCAATTAATAAAAGCGAGAAACAAACGTGGTGGATTTTAAACAATTGAATGAATATCGGGACTAACGATTTCGAAATAACGTTCTAACTTAACTTCTCATCTCAAGTTGTTTTCTAAAATTGTATTTGGTCGAATTCACGCATATATCTAATTTACCTCTCTCGAGTTCAAATTAGGCCTATTTAACTAAGTCAACCATGTATCTTTACAGCGGGTCAGAGTTCTCCTTAGCTAAATGCATGAAATTTCTTAGGAATTCATAAGTGACCACATGCAACCACAAATTCATATTTCTATCTTTTTGTTGAAATTGCCGGATTTTATTACGTGATCTAATTGTTAACTCACCTCTCGGATTATGAAAACAACCATTAATTCATGAATTGGTGATCAAGCAACTCAAGCATTAAACGCAATAATAAAATCAATACATAAATATTAAAGCACCAACTTGAGAATTAAAATCAAACAAGAAACATTAAATCTAAATCGTTAATCCCGATTAATAAATTAGCTACTCATACTTTTGGGAGAAAAAAACAATGAATAATGTAAACAAAACCCGAAATTTGAAGAGTTGAAGAATTAGCATGTCCTTGACTAATGTAATTATGCCTATCGATTACGTATCACCTAAACTAGTGCTGTAACACTATTTGTACTAGAGGGCATTATTCATCTATGTTTAAAACCCCAGCACTCATGTCGATTATCTCGTGAGTCTTTGGTTGAGCACTAGTGACAACTGATTGTGTAATTAGAACTATTTCCATGCAACGAGGTTTATTGTCTTTGAAATTAATAGTTTGTCCCAAATTATTTTTTAAACACATATTTTTAAAACTATTTTTCAACCACATATTTTATCTTAAAAATATCATATTTTTTATTTGGGGAAAAAAATACCAAACAAAGGCTTACATATCGCAACATTTTCACAATCCTATTATCACTACAAGAAAATTTTGTTTTCCCTACAAATAATGCGCATACAAAATGAGATTTGTATGTAAAGATTGTATTTTCCCGCAAAATGAGATTTTGTAGGTATTATTAGAAAATTCTTCCTTTTCCTACAAATAATGCACATACAAAATAAGATTTGTAAGTAAAAATTATTTTTTCCCGCAAAATAAGATTTTGTATGTGTAAAAAATTGGCTCCAAAAATATGTATACTTAGCCTATAAAATGAGATTTGTAGGCAAAATTTAATTTTTGTCACAAAAATAATTTTTGTTGGGATATAATTTCGCCTACAAAACTTTTGAAGACAATTTTTAATTCGTAGCGTAAGTTAATTTTACCCTACAAATTTGATATTTTGTAGAAATATTTTTTTTAAATATTCTCAATATTTATTCATTGATTTATTGTTCTTTTTGCAAATAATTTTTGTCGCTTCGATGCGGGGATAGACCTTCCCAATCAGGTTGTAGAATTTCTCGTGGGGAATTAACTTTTCCCCGTAAAATGAGGATTCGTAGCGCTAATATTTAGCTCCAAAATTAATTAGAGGGTTTTGTGCCTACAAACATGTATATTTTTTTCAAAAAGAAAAATTCATGGTAAACATATTTTTTACCGACAAAAAAATGACCCATTTGTGGGCTAATAATTAAAGAAAAATTCTTATTTTTTTTTAATTTCCCTACAATTTTTTTTTATAGCAAAAAAATATATAATTAAAAAAGAATCAAAATTTAATCTACCTATTAGACAAAAAATTAAAAATTAATTTTCCGTTCGGAGCCTCTGTTTGTTAAAATGTTGGTGTTTAAAAACATTTTTTTTTATATTTTTTAGGTAAGATGTATGGTTGAAAATTGAAGAGAGAAAATATTTGTTGTTAAAAGATGATTTGGGAAATTGTGTTGTTTAAAAAAAAAAAATTTTGGCTTTTGCCAAACAGAGGCTAAGGTTTTTTTTTTGGTTTATAAATACTATAATTTCTAATACAATTTTTTAACTATACATTTTTTATCTATCCAATTTTTAACCCTCAACTCACCTCGAGATACGTGAAAAAACCCAAAAAATTGGTTCTTTGGCTGAAAAAACAGCCTCCGAACAGAGGCTAAAAAAATTAAAAATTTCCCACTAAAAACATATCACTTTCCCTCCCTCACTTTGCCCTAGAAGAGAGGTACCTACCCACCACCCTAATTAGCCGTCTCTCACTTCTCAGAAATCTCACCTCACGCTATTTCTTCAGAAAGTTTCACCGTGAATTCGCCCACCGTGAATTCACCTCTACCAATACCGAAAATCTGTCAAGCAACTCCCGTCCAGAAGTTCTTGCCTTGTCAGAGGAGGAGTTCAACATCAATTAGGAGTTCAACTTCAATCAGGTTCAGATTCTAATCGTGTTTTTCATTTCAAAAACTTATCATTTGTTGGCTTATGTCTATCCCCTTGATGTTTGCCATCCCTACAAATTATCTTCGTCTGGGAAGGCTTTTACCCACGAATAAGAAGCTTTCCCTACAAATTTATTTTGTATGCGGAATATAAAATTCTAGTAGTGTATCTATCATTTTTCCCACTTTTGACTACACAAATTTTCCTATTTTTACTTCTAACCTTATTCAAAAGAAAAATAATTATTATTTCCAGCTTTTATATTTGAACTCAGTTATTTGTAGACCCGAGGTTGACATTCCTCACATGAATGTGGTCGCTCCTATGTGAGGGACGTGTCAATCCTCGGTCCTTTTATCTTTTAAACGCCAATTAAAGAAGAAATAAAATAAAAAAGGTTACGATAATTGCTATTAATCCATTGGCTCAATAATTGCATTTCTATAACGCAATCATTACAATTTATAAATCAATTTATAAAAAATACAATTTTTCAAATCACTTCTTAACGATCCAAATTTTCTCTCTCCATTCTTCAACCACATATCTTACCTCAGACATAATAACAAAAATTATTTAGAAATTGCTACAGTGTTACCAAACACTCCATCAAAGTGCTTCTGACCCCCTATCTTGACCAATTTGTTGTCAATTCTGTTTGGCACACTTGTTTTTAAGTACATTTTTAAATAACACATGTTCACTAATATCTTGCTAAGCAAGACATTCCCGTAAGTGTACAGGTCGTGAAGAGGAGTAAAGTGAATCTAGAAGTCCGAAATGTTGTCCCTCAAAGACTGTTTACTAAATATCGAGATATGTAAATTCTTATCCTTATTTGAACAAATAGATATGATTTGGTGATTAAATAAAATTGAAGAATTTAACTAAACAATTAAAAATTGGCAGAAATGAGATTTCTAAATTGATTCTGTTTTTAAATATGGTTATAAGATAGTTGGGATTCACGATTTCACTTAGTCAATTAAATTAACTTCAATTCCAGGTTTTATTTTCTAAACATGTGTTCGGTTGAATTCACTAATTTAATTGAGATTCCCCTCTCGAGTTTAAATCAATCCTACCTAAATAAGTCAACCATATATTTCTATAGCGGGTCCGAATATTCCTTATCTAAATGCATTACACAAAAGAATTCACACACGACTTCAATAATAACAAGAGTATATCTCTATCTCTCGTTCAATTACCGGATTTATTACCTAGATCTATGTTATTAACTCACCTCTCAGATTATGAAAATAACACATTAAATCAAAAATAAATGGCCAGTTCTTTCAGCATTAAATACAATAATAAATCAATATATGCAATGAATCATTAAAATGAGGAATATGGAATTAAAATAATCAATTAGGCTACATCGTTCATCCCAACATTAAAATTAGTTACACATCATAAATAAAGAACAAAAACTATAAAAATAATAATAACACATAATGGAATTTATAAAATTAACAACAAGAAAAGAAATCTTGCGCCAAAAGTCGAATTCCTGTGTTAATCTTCTAATCTCCACCCCTTTTTCCGTGCTTAAATCTTCCAATGAATTGATGTAAAATCGCTAAGAAACTGTGGTAGGAAGCTCTGCAAAAATAGCCTCCTCATTGCCTCTTATGCTGTATATATAACTTAGGGTAAACACCAGCAAGAATTCTGTCAAAATCGTGCAAAACGGCCCAAATTCGGCCCAGTCGGGAGCCCACGCGATCGCGTGGGTTAGAGTCCAGCGATCTCATGGTAAGGCTATTTTCACTTCTGTTCAAAATTTATGCAAGAGTGGCGATCGCGCCTAGGTTAAGGCGGCAATCGCGTGTGAAGACTTTTTCGCAAATCCCCATCTTTTCTTTGCCTTTCAAGTTAGTCCCTGAGTTTTATTTGATCGATGTGTCCTCAACTTCTGATTTGATCAATTTGACCCCAAAACTTATGATTCTCTTCAATTGTATTTAAATTGACCTTTACTTCCCGCAATTGCTTCATTTTCCCTCTTTTTGAATAAAACCTGAAATAACAATAAATAAACACAACTTCGGTAGAATTTATTCAAAAGTCACAATGAAATATCCTAGTTTTGACATATCCCTAAGTGTATAAAATACACTTATCAAATACCCCCCAAACTAGAATCTTTTTTCCTCCTCGAACAAACTAAATAATTTTTTTTATTTGAATTTAGAAAACAATTTGCATACCATAATGCCTCAGGTTCGTCTCAAACATCCACCTAGAGCGAAATAATTAGACAACATGATAAAATCATGTTTTTACTTGCTTCATGCCCAACTTATTTGTGTGTGTGTGTGTGTGTGTGTGTGTGTGTGAATAGCCAAAAATAAATACGTACTCATATCAAAATCCATTTAATACAGTGTGGCTAAAATTACATAAGCCCAGATCCCAAGTTGTCAAACAATGCTACTCTATCAATTTCTTACATCTCTCAGGTATGATCACTTCCACATTGTTTTTCTCTCTAATCTCAAGGTTCCTTCTATTCTTGTGGTTTCTAAACATAAATCGTTTGTGTTTTTCCACACCAAGCGGTCAGAATTAGCTAAGTTTGATCAAACAATCAATGGTAATAGATTCCCTAGTCCATGTCTTTTGTATCAAAGTCTTAACCAACAAGCTTATACCATGTTATATTCTTTTAAAAAAAATGGATAACTTTTTCTTTCATATCCATGTCGTTTACCATCTTTGTACAGAACGTTTCATACTTGCTTTCTATATGACTCATGTAGCGAGTTTTAGGTCGGTGACTCCCAAGCCAAACGAATTTAGAGCAGCAGGTTCGAAAGACCCCTCGGACTTACTTACTCGAGTCATAAATGCTTAAATAGAAAAGTTAAAGATGTTTTATTTGTCTTATGTGTAAGTCCATTCTCCGTACTTTCTTTCTAATTGACCCTTGTAGCGAGCTTTAGGTCGGTGACTCCTAAGCCAGACGACTTTAGGGCACCGGGTTTGAAAGACCCCTCGGACTTACTTACTCAAGTCAAAAAGTACTTCATGGAGTTTTATTTCTGGTGATAACTTGGTTGAACCTGTACATTCAATGTCTGATTGGCCACCATTAGGCAATTGAATTGAGTTATATTTAGCAATTGTTTTGTTTTGTATTGGTAATATATTAGAAACATGGTCTGTTGCTCCACTATCTATGATCCAATTGGGATGAAGATTTGATGGAGATATACCTGTGATGTTCACAAACGGTGTAATATTATCATTATTTTGTCGAAGTAGTGCTTTGAGTTGATTCAATTCTTCAACAGTGAATGCATCTCCAGCAGTGCTTGGCCCCTTTGATTCATCTTGTGGAACAATGTTGTTGGCATTTGGCCTCTTTCCTCTTGGTTTCACATCTTTGCCATGTAGCTTGTGACCGGGGGGAGGGGAGGGGGGGGGGAATCCAATAATGTAATAACAATCCTCGATGCTATGGTAGTCTCTCCCACAGCGAGTGCAACTTTTATTGGTCGTTCCACTATTTGGTGCTGGCCCCCTCTCTTGCATATGTCTAGGTCATCCCATGGTGTAGGGTCCTGATTGCTTAGATGTTTGCATAGCCATATGTCATGTACTTTCTCGCCTTGCAGTCACATCTATCTGTCTTTCCTGTTGGAGTACCAAACCATGGGTCTTGCGTGTATCTGGGAGGGGGCTCATCATAAGGATCGAACCCTGTATGGTAGCGTAGGATTCGTTGAGTCCCATTAAAAATTGCATAACTTTTTCTTTCTCCTGGAGCTCCATAAGGCCCTTGAGATCACCACAAGTACATGAATGCAGATCATGATATGATGCTAATTCACCCCAAAGTGACTTCATCTTTGTATATTATGAAGAAACTGATTGATTTTCTTGACGTAAACCAACAATTTCCTCCTGAAATTCGGTAGATTCGAGAGTCGTTCCCTTGCTCGAACCTATCTTTCAAATCTTCCCAGACATCATGAGCGGTGTCAGCATAAATAATGCTACTGGTGATGTTGGGGTGAACTGAATTCAAAATCCAGGACAATACCATATGATTGCAACGTTGCCACTCTGAAAAATTGCTGTCGGTTGGTGATGGTGCTTTTATTGTTCCATCAATGAACCCGATCTTGTTTTTAGCACTAAGGGCGAGCCATATAGCAAGACTCCATTGTCCATAGTTGTCTCCCTTAAGTACCTTCGTAACCAGAATAAGGTTTGGATGGTCAGATTGGTGTACGGCATAAGGACTCAAATCTTGTGTCACTGTGTTTGTGGTGTTTGTGTCATCTCCTTCATTCTTTTCTCCATTGAAATCCATGACTAACGAACCTAATGCTCTGATACCATGTAAAAATTTAAGAATGAAGAGAGAAGAATAAATATTTCTACATTTCATTGATAAATTACTGTGATTGGAATATATATACACAAGAATTCCAAACCTAAATCTAATTACCTTAATTACAAACAATCTAACCTAACTTATACATTTGACTGAAGGAAGGAAATAGATTATCACATAAGGAAAAAGAATCAAGTGCATGATTTCTGTGTGTGATTTCCATATTTCCTATTTTAACAGCTTTAGGACATGTTTGGCGACTTTCAAGGAATACAAATAAGAACCAAAATTCAATTATTGAACCATGGGAGGGACCCCATCAATTCTGAATGAGGTTGGATGCAATTATTGATCTAAAGGGCCAAAATATCTCTAAGCTAATTATTATTATTACTTTTTATATTTTTTTAGTGGATTTAAGCGCTGAAAAATATTATTTCGCTAAAAATTATTCCTTTGATCTTTTTATGAAAAGCATCTGGACAGTTGCTTCTTCTTGATCTAAAATGCAGTTTAACCATCAAATAATTTTAGTTTTGGCTGATGTTAGAGGCTGATTTATGAGTGGATTTTCCAGTTAGGAGTGGGCATCGTTCAAGTTGGGTGAAATCCCAACTCGAATATCGAACAACAAGAAGAAATCGATCGGAGTTAGTCCAAGCCAACCCGAAAACCAACCTAGCTAGCGTACCACGTAATTTATTGGCTCCTTTTTGTCATTAGAACATCTTCTATAGGACAATATTTACTATATATATATATATACATACATATATATATATATATATATATATATATATATATATATTTATTGACATTAACATTAAAAAATTTCTCCAATGCAACAATGTTCATTGTGCATACATAGTAAATTATTATTTTCCAACAAAAATGAAAGAGAAAAAATTGTTTTAATTGTGTCCCGTAAGTAATTATTGTCATTTATCAAAAAAATAAGTAAACATTATATCTAGACAATGCTCTATTGGATATCTTCTTTTATTTCTCTCTCTCTCTCTCTCTCTCTCTCTCTCTCAAAATGATATAGCGTTGACGTGCCCAGAAGACTTTAAGCCTTTTATTAGGAGACAATTATATACTTCGACAATTCACAGGCTACTCCCTACAACTTTCTCCCACTTATAAATCCATCGGAGGACATTCAATCATCTTTGCTCCTAGCTCTGTTTGTGACTTTGTGTAGTAATTTTCAAGATTATTTGTTTAAAAAGGTAAATATATATGTATGTAATATATATTGATCTCCGCCTCTCTTGTTTGGATAGATTTCACCTCAATAATATGGAGTAATATATTACTGTTTGTATCATTAAATGTTTTCATTGATTATTTTGATAAAATAATTATTAATATGTGATTCTTACCTGTTTTGCTCTAGATCCATCTCGCAACTTTGATCCTCGTGTTGTGAGTGAAAGGCTCACTTGAAGGAGATTTGTAGTCATCATTACTAATTTGAATCAACTACAATTATCTAATCTGAAACGATTAAGGTAAATGCTTATAACTTTTTCAATTAGCACTTTTTAAGAATTTTATTGCCTGTTGGATCGATCGTTTAAATAACAAATAAGAGCTTGAACTATTTTTATCTTTTACATTTTAACAATTTTTTTTTTCCACAATTTTTAGAACTTGGTTTTTCAGAATTCTTATTTTTTTATTACTTTATTTTTTAGACAAAACATATTTAAAAAAAACCCCCAAAATATTATAATTTACATAAAATAAAATAATTGTAACAAATTAAAATATATGCGGTCATATATATAAATAAATAAATGTAACAAATTAAGCAATATTGACGATGCACGAAAGTGAAAATCAACCTCAAAATTTTTGGTACACAATTTTGGAACTCAACTTAAGAGATCCTTCGCATGATTAATAATTTTTAATTTTTAAATGCGGTGCATTTAATTGAACATATTTAAATGTATATTTAATTATATGTCAATAAAAAAATTATTAATGAAAATATAAATAAAATTTATATAGTAATTCTTTTTGTCTATATATGTTAATAAAATTAAGAAATAAAATTTCACCATTTTTTACGACATATAATTTTTTTTAACATTTTAATTAAACTGTAAATCGTTGAATTGTTTTATCATTTTTACGGGAAAACAGTCCATGAATTAAGTGTTTTAGAAATTCTACTGTGAACATATCAATTCCATTTCTATAATGAACGTTCAAAAAATTAAATATTCTTTTAAAAAAAAAAAAACTTTTGAACTACAAGATTAAGATCATACAATATATGTGCAAAACTCAACTTACATATTCTCCTTAAGATCGACGTTTTTTTTATATATATTGTTCTTCATCATATTCTTCCCAAAAGAGGTGTATGATAGACTTTTTTGGTATAATTTAATTTTTTAAGCATTAATTATTACTTTCAAGTGTTTTTCTAACAATATAATCATTAATTTTAATGAATATTGTTACATTAATTGATTTTTCTTTCTTTATACTGATAATTTCTTTATTCATATTATTACATTATTATTTTAATAAAATTACTGATCAATCAATTGTTTAATAGAAATTAAATGAACTAATTGTTAAAATCTGTAATACATTTTTGTATATTTTAGTTATTTAAATTTATAATGAAAAATTGAAAAATGAACAGAATCAGTAAATAAATAAAAATAATGTGAAAATGATGAATGAATTGAAGAAATCTTAAGTTTGTAAAATTAACACAACTTAATTGAATTTGCCTTAAAATTCGTATAGTTATTATTTATTCTCCCTTGATGAGATAAAACCAGAACAGAAATTAATCATTTATGACTAAAATTTTAGTTAACTAATTATAGATAATATTATAGAACTTAAATGATATAATTTAAAATGAATTAGATATTAAGGAAAAATAAAAATATATAAAACAAAACTTTACCTTTAATTTTTATATAATTTTACGGACAATGTATTTACAATTTGCTTTCACTTATTAGCTTGAATTAAACTTCTCAATGTGATCTTTAATTTGATACCTATATAACATATTTTTCAATTTCAAAATAAGACAATAATTATTAAAAGAATAATAATAAAATAGAAAAAATAACATTTTGATATTATTAATAACATAGTACAGATGTCAATGCAATTAATGACACACGTAAAATAATACTAGTAATTACTAAAATATTTAATATACTATTTTTTAGCAAAAAAAAAAAAAAATTCTAAATTTAGAAAGTTTTTTTTGGCGGAAAACTGTGTATATTTTGGTGACGGTTATTTTACTTTTATATATATACTAGTATTAGTACTAGTATCACACTCGTTCGATGCACGAAAGTTATTATTCACAATATTGATTTCAATAAGTATTCGTAAAATTTTAGTGTTTAAACATAATCAACACATATAAATACATAAAAAATTTTCTATTACAATAATTATTAACATTTAAAAAATAATATTTAATTCAAATTATTATAAAATTCTTTGAATAGTAAACGTCAATTTATATATTTAAATAATAAATTACTACTAATTTCAATAATTTTTATGAATTATTAATAACTTAATTGGATATGTAAATTTAGTAGTTTTTTTAATGGTATATCACATTTGATGTAATATTATGTGTACAAATATTGAAGCACGTGAAAAGTATTAGCATATTTCTCATAACTTCTACATTTGCTTCTTGTATTTAGCATACTTTTTAATTTTCATTCAAAAACATCAATCACGATAATTAAAAAAGAAAAAGTCAAAATATTTGAATTTAACCAATAAAACTTTATTTGCAAAAATAAGTAGTCAAAATAATAATTTTGAAAATCTCGTGATTATCGTGATACGACAACCGATTACGAAATTAATGACACATGAAAAAGTAATAGTATTTACTAAAATATTTAATATACTATTTTTTAGAAAAAATTTCAAATTTTGAATTTTTTTTGATCGAAACTATGTGTGTATTTTAGTAACGGTTATTTTACTCTTATATATATAAAAGATTAAGATTTCCCTTTCCAAAATTGAAACAAATTGAACACTTTGTGCAAATCAAATGCCTCCAAAGTATGTAGTAGGAGTGAGCGCGATCCGGCTCGGTTCAGTTCGATTCCGAAAGGAATCGAACCAAATCGAGTACCAATGGAAATATTAACAATGGAACCATTGGTTCCATAATTGACAATGGACCTGAACCAGAATTGAACCAATTGGTTCCGATTTGGTTTGGTTCGATTCTTAACTTTGAAAATGTTAAAATAAAATGCTCGTTGGTACTAAAGACTAAAGGAAACAAATTTCCTTGACACTACCTAGGAAAAAATATAGAAGAATTACGCATACCTTACAAAGATTAAAAGAAAAACAAAAAAAGCTTGCATACAACTTAAAAAATAATATCCAAATAATGTATGTTACTTTGCATATGTAAACAAGAAAATTATATTTTTAACAATGTTGCAATTTTGCATTTTCGAATAAACTTTTATAGTTTTTAGATTTTCACTTTATACAATTGTTTAAGTATAGTCAACTGATTTCAAGATGAATTTAGATATAATCGACTGATTATAGATTTATCATTTATAGGAAATAATCAAAAAGAATTTGAGAAGATAGAGTTATAGAGGATTTATGTGCAAAGAAAAAATTAAGAAATAAGGAAAGTTCAATTATAAATTCCATCTTTTGTGGAAAGAAATACGGAAACCAATTAAAACCTAAATGGAAAGATATAGCCTTAACGTAATGTGTCAATAATTTACCCAAAAAAAAAGAAGTTAATTTAACTGAAGAACTGAATTACCAATGGTTCTAAAATACAAGAACCGAGAATCAGATCGAAACCGTTTGATTTTGACCAAGAAGTCCCGAAATTGAATTGTTCTTTTGTCAAACCCGATCCGGACCGACCGGTTCTAATCGATTCCGAGAAATAATGCTCACTCCTAGTATTTAGCAGAATTCGCAGGGCCGTGTGACCACTTTTTATAATTTTTGTAAATTTATATAAATCTTTTATAAATTAGTATACCTAAAAAATAAGTAGAATTTTGAGTTTTACAATAATTTTATAAATATTTTGTATTTATTTATTTGAAATAACTTATGATATCGTTTCAATTCGGTTCAACATTTGACCCTCGACCCTGTATCTTTTCATATTAATGTTCTGACGATTTTTAAAATGTTTATATGTTTCTCAATATAAGGTTACTATAATTTTTTCAAGGTAAATAAAGATTTTGTAATTTAATTCTTTCATTAATTTTGATGGAATTGTGATTTTAATTAACGTTTATTGTGTTGTTGCAACGTAGTGTGCATCTAAGTACGTTTTAGTTTTAAATTTTTACTATTATATATATATATATGACAAATAAAAAATAAGAAATAGATGAGCATTAAACAATTAAATTTGGTAAAATGTAAGAGAGCTAAGTAAATTTAGCCCTTAAATTTAAGTCAAAATAGTGATTAATTTTAATCATACATTTTATTGGATTTACAATTTTTATCAACTACTTTTCAATCACATAAATTTTCTTATTTTCACTTCTGACTTTATTCAAAAGAAAAATTAAGGTGGCGTTCTGTTCGTATTTTATTTTGTATTTTCATTTTCGAAAATGTTTTGTGTTTCCCTGTTTTTATTTTTGCTTTCAAATTTGTTGAAAACGCATGTGGTTTGTCATTTCTGAAAACTGTTTTTGAAAATGAAAAGTTGAAAAACACGTTCTGTTTGAAATTTTGCAGAATACTACTTAAATTATTTTTAATTAATTTGCTTTTAGAATACTACTGACTCAAACTCAAATTTCCTTTCACAATACACTCAAAATATGATTACATGCAACACACTAATGTGAGCACTAAAAGTCTATATTAACACAGCTTGGTCAAGTTCGAAATTTGAGGAAGCTCTAGTTTTATTAAAATCCAGAAAATGTAAGTTCTTTCAAAACCACCAGAGTCCATTTATCAAGGCATTTTTTGAAATATAACAACAAGAATTCTCACTTAATTTTTTTTTTGTAATATTGATATTGAATTCAGTAAAACTTTATTTAAAGTTAGTTTCAAGTTAGGATAATTCTTCAAAAAAAAAAATTATTTAGACTTGGTTCCAAACTAGAATAATTCTAAAAAAATAAAATAAAATAAAATAAAAATTTTATATTAAGCTTAGTTCCAAGTTAGGATAATTCTTTAAAAAAAAAATCCAAAATTTGTTTTCCGCGTTTTGAACATTTTTTGTTGAAATACATACAAAACGTCAAAAACGAGGTTTTGGACGTTTTGCGTTTTGTGTACAATTTTATTTTATTTTTCCAAAATACATTTTCGAAAATGGTAAAGAGAACATATTTTTAGTATTTTCGAAAATAAAAACAGAAAACGATCTCAAAATAGTAAAGAGAACAATGCCTAATTTTTTCCCTCTTTTATATTTGGATTAAGTTATTTATACACCCGTTGACACCCCTTACATGAATGTTGCCACTCCCATGTGAGGGACATGTCAACCCTAGATTAACATGGTCATTTTATCTTTATGTGTTTATTTTTTTATCTACAATCTTTTCGATCTATTTTTAGTTGACCCATGTTTGTTTGATCGAGAATCATAGCACTCTAGCGTAAAAACAAACAAATAAATAAATAAAAATAAAAAAATAGGGTTGTTACATGTATCTTTTTTCTTCTTCTCTAGGTGCTAGTTAAAGATGATTCTTTTCATGCATACTTGTGTTAAAATAAATAAATAATCTAATCGTACTGAAGCATACACGTAATCAAATCTGTTAAAAGTGTGACAAATAATTAACCCAGTGATTCGATTGAAATATTATTTTACCTACATATTTTATCAACTTTTAATAATAATAATAATAATAATAATAATAATAATAACAAAACTAAAAGGCATATAGAAAGAAAATTATTTCTGCATAGCTAATTAAAAAGGGTACAATTTCTTCTAAACGGCACACATATACATAATGAGGGATTTTCAGGCCCTTCAGTTAAAGAAAAAAATAACAATAGTTACAATAATTGCTATTAATTCATTTGTTCAATAATTGCATTTCGAAATGCTTCTGATCCCCTATCTTGACCAGTTGGTTGCCCATTAAAATATCTTAAATGACAGAGTAGTTTTTAAATTTAAATAAATATAATTAGTGAATTACCTCTTAATTTATGTTTCTGTAAAAGTTCAAGAAATAAATCAATGCTTTGAAATGTTTCTTGATCGAGTTTTACAAAATAAAGGAGAGATTAAAATAAGATGTTTAGTGAATTTTGATAAAATTAGTTTTTAAAATGAGTGGTTAAAAAGTTGTGAATCCAACGAAATACATGGTTGAAATTTATTGTAACTTTGACTTAAATTAATCTAAATCTTAATTTGTATCAATAGTATCCCACTTTTAATCTTTATCAAACTAATATAGTACATTGGTATTTTGACTGTATATAACAATATTGCATGATATCTGCAGGAAACCACATCCACATGGATAAGCTGCTAGAATTGGTCGCACTGATGATCCCAGACTTGGAGGGAAATACACGTACTCTTCAAAGAAATATAAATTTACTGAAAGATAAAAAAGTTGATGTGGATGAAATATTTAAAAATGCAGTATATCATTCTGGTAAAAAACGCAAGAGGGAGGTTGAAGAATGGTCTAACAATGTTGAAAACATTATAACAGAGTTCGAAACCTTGAAACAACAAGTACAACAACGAAGCGGAATTTATCATGTTTTTACACGACAAGAGTTGGCTGAACAGCTTGAAAGAATGACTAAGGAAGTGACGGAGCTCGTTGAACAAAGTGATTTTCCTAGCGGGCATTTTCTTGACGTTGATGGGAATATTGCCCCGCTATTGTTAACCCAAGCAAATGGCCAAGCATTTCTACAAAAGTTAGATGACATATATATGTCATTAATGGATGACGATATATTAAGCATTGGCATTTCTGGAATGGGGGGAGTAGGCAAAACGACTCTGGCGATGCATGCCCATAATAAGCTTTTGACTGAATCCAAATTCTCGAGTCAAGTTTATTGGGTCACCGTCTCTCAAGAATTCAGCATTTACAAATTGCAGAGTGACATTGCCCAAGCACTGCATCTAGATTTTTCATGTGGGAATGATGAGAAGAAATGGGCAGCTCAACTGTTCCAGGAATTTGAGAAAAGGGGGAGATGTGTACTTATACTGGATGACGTTTGGAAACAATTTGATGCAGGGAAGATAGGCATAGCTTTTAAAAAGGATGGATGTAGGTTGGTCATAACAAGTCGATTGGAAGACGTTTGTAAACGTATGCACTGCAAGAAGATTATAAAAGTGGACACACTTTCCAAGCCAGAAGCTTTGGACCTATTCATGATGACACTTGATCGGGATGACCTTTCTTTAGAAGTAAAAGTGATTTGCAAGAAAATGGCTAGGAAATGTGGTGGTTTGCCACTTGCACTCATCACATTGGCTGGAAGCATGAGAGCAGTGAATGACATTTGTGAATGGAGAGATGCATTGGAAACACTGAAAGAATCATGTATTGGACAACCCGACATGGAAGATGAGGTTTTTCCAATACTCTTGTATAGTTATAATTGACTGAGTAATACAAGGCTAAAAAATTGTTTCTTGTATTGCTGCTTGTATCCTGAAGACTTTAGAATTCCAAGAAACGAATTGATTGAAAAATTCATTTCAGAGGAGTCTGAGGAGATGATGGAGAGCAGATTAAACTTGCAAGCTGAGATTGACCAAGGTCATGCGATACTTAATCAACTGGTGAGAGCCTGCTTATTGGAAAGGAGTTCCAATGATAGTGTGAAGATGCATGATTTAATCAGAGAGATGGCAATAGGAGTCACTAAAGACAAACCGAGGTACATGGTAAAAGCTGGACTGAACTTAAAGGAATTACCAGAGGAGCAAAAATGGACAGATGATTTGGATAAGGTTTCCTTGATGTATAATTCTATACGTGAAATATCACGCGGCACATCGCCCAAGTGTCCAAGACTTTCAACTTTGTTCTTGAACCAAAATGATTATCTGCGATTGATTCCATATTGTTTCTTTACGCAAATGTGTGGGTTACGCACTCTCGATTTAAGTTTTACTAAAATTCGGTGCTTGCCAAATTCCATATCAGACTTGGAGAAACTTAATGCATTATTGCTCCATGATTGTTTTGAATTGGCATCAGTGCCATCATTGGATAAGCTCAAGCTATTGAGACATTTGGACCTCACAGGTACAAAAATTGAAGAAGTACCCCAAGGTATGGAAAGCTTAACCAGCCTCAAACGCTTATGTTTCAATTGTCCTAGATTAAAGATGATACCGACGGGGACTTTGCATAGACTCTCACATCTTCAGCAGCTCATTTTGCCGGGTCATTTAGAAGTATCAGTAGAAGAAGTTGAGGCATTGAAACAACTGGAAGTATTTCAAGGCAGGTTAGGTAGCATATGTGATCTCAAAAGATTAATCAAGTCTCGACGAAGTGACGAGCTACTCTTTTCCTACAGTATTGTATTAAGCTATCAAGAAAGCTCCGCAATATATTCTCGCACTTTACCATGTAAATTTGTATGTTTAGGAGAAGGCAGTGTCATGGAATCCTCTTTAGACACGGATGAGAATATGCTTCCACGAAATATTGAGACTTTACGCTTTTCAAGAAGTGGCTTGAGTGGTTGCTTATTAGATGAATTCCCAATATTGAATTACGTTAGAGATATTAAAGAATGCATAATAGAGGAGGAGGATAAAATGGAGTCCATTATGAGCTTACCTTCGTCTGCGGATGAAGACCAACAGTCTAGTAGGGTCCCATTCCAAAGTCTTGAAAAGTTGGAACTCTGGAAGTTGCCAAATTTTATTGGTCTCTTCAAGTGGGAAGCATTTGCACCTCTTCCACCTGGCACATTTTCCTGTCTCAAGGAGTTGAGCATTGTATATTGTGGTAAAATAAAGAAGCTTTTCCCTCGGAGTTTGGTACATAATTTCCATAACCTCCAATTCTTGAGTGTTTGTAACTGTGTACAAATGGAGGAAATAATAGAAGATATCAACAATGAAGGGGCTGATATCACGTTGCCCCGGTTAAAGCTTTTGTATCTGAGTAATATGCCACAATTAAAGAGCATCTGCAAAGGAAATATGACTCCTTCATCTGCGAATGAACAACAACAGTCTGGTGGGGTCCCATTCCAAAGCCTTGAAACGTTGGAACTCGAGGGCTTGCCAAATTTTATTGGTCTCTTCAATTGGGAAGTAGTTGCACCTCTTCCACCTCGCACATTTTACTGTCTCAAGAGGTTGAGAATTGAAGGTTGTGATAAAATAAAGAAGCTTTTCCCTCGGAGTTTGGTACATAATTTCCATAACCTCCAATTCTTGAGTGTTTCTAACTGTGTACAAATGGAGGAGATAATAGAAGATATCAACAATGAAGGAGCTGATATCACGTTGCCCCGGTTAAAGCTTTTGTATCTGTATTGTATGCCACAATTAAAGAGCATCTGCAAAGGAAAGATGATTTGTGATTCCATTGAGAACATTGGTTTACGGGGCATTGAAAATATAAAGAAATTCCCTTTACATTTACCGCTTCTCCATGGACAACTATCAAGTCCTCCATATCTTAGAAGAATCGAGTTGAACACAAAAGAGGAAGAATGGATGAAGTCATTGGAGTGGGGCCATCACAATGCCAACAATGTCCTTAAACACTTGTTTCATTATCTGTTCTAGCCAAGTGAGGGTGTTTGATCAAAGTCTATCAGTTTATAGGTACGTCTTATATCTCGATTCCACAACATTAGTAATTTCCAACACCGTTATTCTTTTGATCTCTCCTAATAA
The DNA here is from genome assembly GCA_963555705.1 of Ligustrum vulgare. Taxonomy (NCBI): domain Eukaryota; kingdom Viridiplantae; phylum Streptophyta; class Magnoliopsida; order Lamiales; family Oleaceae; genus Ligustrum; species Ligustrum vulgare. Next base: position 61,618,516 of record OY743175.1, on the reverse strand, counting down.
GTAATTCCAAAACTAATTAAAAAACATAGACTACTGAATTTATCCAACCACAACTTATTAGATATAGGAATGACGTACAAATCCATATAGTATGACTCTTGATTAACTTAGGATATAATATAACCTAAAAATAATTAACCAGATGTACCTTTTTTTTTTTATATATATGACTATCCTTGCATCTTCACGTCTCAATTTAAATTAGTTATTGACTCATGCATGCATTTCCCCGTGCTTTTTTCTCATTTTTTAAATATATATACAAGTGATGCTACAAGATAAAATTTTGTTCTTTCTATTAGGAATGCATAACAACTTATTTGGCTGGTCCCGGTCAAGAGAGGAAGAAAGCCAGTATCAATGCTGGAGTTTGATCAACATTTTAGCTATTTTATTGCCGTCCAAATGTGATTGGGAACGGTTTTGTTTCCCTTTTCTAAGGGTTTCTGTATCACAAATTCTAGGTGCATTAATGCCTTAATTTTTAATAATTAGTTAAAAAATATATCAATTAATTGATTTCAGCGTAATTAGTGTAAATATTACAATGGGAACCACAAGTTTTATTTGTTGCACTAAATATCAATTCTACTTAAGGACCTCAATCTTCATTCATTGTACCATTCGTTTCCTTAACTTTTTTTCAAATGCACATCTCGTCGTTGATGAAGATTTCTGTCAAAATATTCATTAGTGTGCTTAAAATCAGGGAAAGTATATTGTCGCGCTTTTGTATTCACTGATTTTTAAAAGCATGGTTGGATGGAAACCATTAGTGTTACAGTGAAAAAAATTTAAAACCTTAAGTACAATTGTGGTGCAATAAAATAAAATTTGCTGTGTGAATTAATATAGTATAATTTTTAGTATAAGAAATGTTCCATTATTATTTAATTTTAAAGGAGGGTAGAACAAGAAGATGGTGTTGGACCAAAAAAAAATGATAGAAGACAAAGTCGGTGTGAGGACAAGATAGTGGGTGAAAGTAGATGAAAATAAATAGAATTAAAAATTGTAAATCTTCTCTGAATTATTGAGTTGACTCTGACCTAGTCGATTATAATTTTAATAAAATCTCTATGAAACAAACTCTTAAATTAGCAAATATGCTTCTCCTCTACCCAGAGTTTTCAGCCATTAACTCATTTAATTAAACATACTCTTCTTTTACTTTATTGAGATTGTAAGCAGATTCAGCTTATAAAAGATCATTGCTCCAAGATTTGATCAACAAGGTAATATATATTGATGTACTCCATTTATATGAGTTTCATTTCATTTTTCCTAAAACAATATGTATATTAATTGAGTTTCAATGATATGATAAATTGGCTCATCTCGTCTAAGAATTAGTGTATTTAAGTACTTCTCAATTCGATTGAAGGAGATTTGGAGCCAATCAAAGAAGTAGGTCAACTGGTCAACTCGACAAACTCCCTGATATTTGTTGGGTATTTGACCCAAGTGTCTAGTGAAATATAATGAGTACCTAATTGAAACAAATGATGGTGGAGCTAATTATGATGTCTTTGAATGATAATTAGTCTTGACTAATTATGATGTCTTGAAATGATGATTAGTCTTGACTAATTATGATGTTTTTGGTGTTAAGGGAATTTCATGTAGAATCCTCTCTATAAATAGAGAAGGAATTAGAGGAAGAAATGTACCACCACAAACATATTGGAGAGTAGGCCTGGGCAAAAGAACCGGAACCAGTGGTTCGGTCCCGGTTCGGTTCGGTTCTATCAAAATTTTAAACGGTTCTGGTTCTAAAAATCAAGAATCATCGGTTCCGGTTCCGGTTCTGGTTCTGGTTCTTGGTTCAGAACCAGAATAAAACACGATTTTTTATTTTTTTTAAATATAAATTAAAAATAAAAAAAACCACCAATTCCTAATCTTAATACATGTTATTCGGTCCATTAATCAATATCAACTACCCAACAACTATTAACTCATTAAACATTACAATAACTGTAAGTAAAACAAGTAATAAACAGAAAACTATAGATCAAAAATCATTTTTCTTTTACTGGTTCTGTCGTTCAGCTTCAAACATTCAACCGACAAGCCTTCAGCCGTTAGTTCTTCAAGAATCAGCAAACAATAAATCTTCACTTTTCATCTTACAATTAATTGTTATCTTGTTTTCAAGGATTTGTTAGACTTGTGTGACTGTTCCCTGAAAAGGTGTAGAATTACGAGTGGAAATTGAAGAATTTTTATAAGGAGCACATACACGCGGATGAGGAGATACGTTACTATATGGAAGTGAGTGAATATTTTGATGTAAAGGATTTTGAGTGTTGTATTCGCGTTTTGATCAAGGTCGATGACATTACCGTCTTACAACTCTTGCCAGCCAGATCTACCATGACTTCATCACTTAAGTTTGTAAATTTTAGTTCAGGAAATCAGAACCAGAACCAAAAGAACCGAACGGTTTGGTTTCGGTTCGGTTCTTCTCTTACAAAAAGAACCATCGGTTCGGGGTTCGGTTCCCTAAAAACCAGAATCATATGGAATCACGCCCACGCCTATTGGAGAGTGCTAATTAATGCCATATTGTAATCAAAGAGGAAATATTGTGAATCTAGCATATTGTGAAGTTTCTTGCAACTCTTTGTAGTGTAAATCAAAGGGTAGAAATTATATGTGGTAAAGCTCGTTTGTAGTATTTTCTCTGTGGTCTGTGGGATTTGGTTGGTAAGTGAGATTCTATATATTTGTAACAATTTTAATATTTAGTGAAAAGTTTTGGCGAGGATCTGTGGACGTAGACATATTGCTGAACCACGTAAATTTCTGTGTTCGTATTTATTTTCTTGTTTGCTTATTTTATTTTGAACATCGAAAGATCCTGTAGGAAAATTAAAGTGGGAATCGACGTGTAAAATTCCCAACAATATTCATGTTAAGTTCCATCTTCATATATCGTGTAAACTTGGAAGTATAGAAGAATAGAAGAATTCGAAAGCTTGGAAGTTGGAACAAGAATTACAATGCAACAGATTTTATCTTGCTTATTCAAAACATATGCTGGCAGAACGAGTTGAAAGATTGAATCAGGAAGTGGTCGAATTTGTTGAGCAAGGTAATTTTTCTGGAGGGCTTTTTCTTAAGAATAATGAGAGTATTGGCCTAGCATTTCTACAAAATTTCAATGAGATTTGGGAGTCATTAATGGATGACAACATCTTAAGCATTGACATTTATGGAGTCGGGGGAGTAGGCGAAACGACTCTAGTAAAGCATGTCCATGATAAGCTCTATATGGATCCAAATACGCACCGCATGTTTGTTGGGCTACTATCCCCCAAGAGTTCAGCATTTACAAATTGTAAAATATTATCACCCGAGCTTTGAGAATAGGTATTTCAAAAGAGAGAGACGAGAAGGAAAGGGCAGCTGAACTATTTCGGGAATTAAAGGATAGGGGAAGATTTGTACTTATCCTGGATGACGTCTCAAAACGAATTGACATGGAGAATATAGGTATTTCTCTTGGAATGGATGGGTGCAAGTTAATTATAACAAGTCCATCACTAGAAGTTTATCGACAAATGGGTTGCCAGAAGATTAATTAAAGTGAACACACTTTCTGAGAAAGAAGCTTGGGAACTTTTTTTAAATAAACTTGATCATGTTGAACTTTCTCCAGAAGCAAAAGAGACTTGTTTGAAAATGACCAAAGGATGCACTGGTTGCCACTTGCACTCGTAGCATTGCCTAGAAGCATGAAGGGAGTGACTGACATTCATGAGCGGAAAGGTGCATTAGAAGAAATAAATGAATCCTTTATGGCACAAGTCGACATGGAAAATTGGGTTATGCCAATTGATAAGTGTATTTTATATACTTATTTCTATTTTAAAAGTAGAATTTTATTCGTTTGTTCAAGAATATTTGCTATTTATTTTGTTATTATTTGTTTTATTTCAGAAAGTACCCCGAAGCCGAGAAAACAATGAAATTAAAGCTAAAATCAAGAAAGTGGATGATAAAAGTGTCAAAGTGTGAAAATCAAGAATAGTTGCAGTTAATCAAAGGGCCAATTAGAAGAAAATTGAAGAAGAAATCAATTTGGAAGAAATCAGAAATTTAGGGGACTCAATTGCAACAATCAGAAGATGGAGGACCAGCTGTGCAATAAAAGGATGATGACCAAATTGCTGAAATTTAAAGAAGAAAATGTTGCTGCCGGGATAACTGTGTGGCCGCACGGTTGAAAAAAACGTGCGGTCGCACGGCTTGAAAAAATGGCTACTGAAGGTTGGCTTTTCGAGGCTACGACCGCAAAAATTCCTACCGTGCGGTCACACGGTTATTCGACTGGGCCATAGCTAGGCTTTTTGCACGAAATTCAACAGCTTTTCTCCTAAATTAACCTAATTCTCGAGGAAATCTATAAATACGGGGCATAAGGCACGAAATGAGGGGTTCCAAACTTGTCGAAGGTGATCCCGAAGGGCTGTCGAACTTTCAAGGAACCAACTGGCGCATGATTGAAGATTCTTCTACAACATGGTGAAAAGGGTGATGAACTCCAATTATCATAGTTGTAATTTATCTTTTATCATGTTTTTAGGCTAGAAATCTTGTGTTAGGATTGTGATGAAGTTTTAACTACTTGATTCTATATTTTGACCAATTATTTAATATATGCAGTTTATGGGTTTAATGCAATTAAATAAGTGTCTTTATTATCATGCAATTGTTTAGTCAGCTTTTGTGTGATTATCTTTATGATTTTCTATGTTCAAAAGAGTGGGATTTCATTATAAGCTATTTAATTGTCACAAAGTTCGATAGGGGACAGAAATATACTCTTATGCTTTGTGTTATCCTATATAGTGTTCATAGATCACTAATGTTTTTCTGATTGTTTAATTGTCACAGAAATATAGTCAATTTGCATTTAGAGATAGGTTTTTATGCATCGCTCGAAAGATGACTTAAATAACATTTGGAACATGAATATTCAAAACCCCGTGAATTGTATTTAAATGATTTGGTCAAACACATGGATGATTTGGTTAAAATGGATTCATAATTCTAACGCATTTGTTTTTATAAGTTTTCAAAAATCAAATTTTCTCCGTTTCTTTAGTTTAATCTTTATTTTAGTTTTCAAAATAACTTTCTCAAATTCAAACAAATTTCTTGTTCCGGTTAAGGTAGTAATCTAAAATACAATTTAAAACAATCTCTGTGGGATCGATATTCGGACTTAAAATCCACTTTATTATTTGCGCAAACCGTGCACTTGCGGAGCGAACACCAATACTCTTGTACAGTTTTAATTGTCTGAAGGATCCAAAACTAAAAAGTTGTTTATTGTATTGCTCCTTATATCCTGAAGATTTTGATATTCCAACGAATTGATTGCAAATTTCATTTCAGAAGAGCTCATAGATAGAAGATTGACCAGGCGAGCAGGGTTTGAGCAAGGCCATGCCATACTAAATGAATTGGAGAAATCCTGCTTTGGGGAAATCTGGGAGAGATCGTGAAGATTCATGATTTGATCAGAGAAATGGCAATGACGGTCACTAAACATAACCCTATGTACATGGTAAAAGCTGGACTTGAGTTAACAGAAATACCGAAGGTACAAAATTGGGCAGAAGATTTGGATAAGGTTTCCTTGATGGATAACTATATACATGACATTTCACCTAGAATATCACTGAAGTGTCGTAGACTTTCATCATTGAATTTGAGTAAAAATCCTCTCAAGTTTATCCCAGAATGTTTCTTTGAGCAGATGCATGGTCTCTGTGTTCTCAATTTAAGTGAGAGTTTAATTGAACAGTTGCCAAATTCCATATCAGACTTGGAGAAACTTAATGCATTATTGCTCTGAGGCTGTGAAAATCATGTACATGTTCCATCATTGGAAAAGCTCAAGGCATTGAGACAGCTAGACCTGACAGGTACTAGAATTGAGGAAGTGCCCCAAGGTATGGAAAGCTTGACCAACCTGGAAGTCCTATACATGGATTGTAGCTATTTAAATGAATGCCGGCCGGGATTTTGAATAGGCTCACACATCTTCAGGAGCTCACATTGCCTTGTCATGTAGTACCCCCAACAGATGTTGAAGGATTGAAACAATTGGAATTATTTGATGGCAGTTTGAATAGTGTATCCGATCTTAATCGATTAATCAAATCTCAACAAAGTGAATGGCGACTCAACTCCTACCACATTATTATAAAGGAGCCGGGGAAAGTTCTTGTATATGAAGAATATTATCCACCATGTAAAGTGATACATTTCAGAAATGACAGTCTCACTGGATCCTCGTTAGATGTAGACGAAATTTTACTGCCTCGAGATATTGAGGAAATACTCTTCGAAGGATCTGGCTTGAGTTGTTGCTTATTAGATTATTTCCCAATGTTGAATAATGCTAGAGACCTAAAAAAATGTGACATTACAGTTGAGGATGATTTAGAGTACATTATGAAGTTATCCTCTGCAGAGGAAGAAGTACAGTCGCGTGGAGTCCCATTCCAAAGCCTTGAAGATTTATCTCTTCTGTGGAATATAGTGGTGGTCCACTTAATCCACATGGCACCCTATGATTGGGACTTCACTTACCCATGGGATTTGAATTTTGAATAAGAGGGGGAAACCTTTCTTGTTTCAAGAGACTTGGCACATTCTTGGGTGGAGAGGTAGAAGTGGGAGAGGTCCAATATCTCCGGCGAAATCTTGCTACCTCCGGCGAACCTAGATCCGGTTGTCATTTCTCGAGGACGACGGTGCCATGTTCCGGTGTGTTTAAGTGGTCATAAACTGAGCTCAAACAAGGAACAAGAACAAGGCTGCTGGGATCGTTCTTGCTGGACATTCTTCTTGTGCTGGGTCTTCTTCTTCAATCTGTGAAAAGGAGCTTGGGAGCTCAACAAATGGTATCAGAGCTATGGTGAAGTAGCTGGGCTAAAGAAAGCAAGAGGAGAAGCACAGACCGCTGGAAGCAAGGAGGAGAGAAAGAAAAAAAATCACTGACCCGTTTCAAAAACCCGACCTCCGGCCAACCAACCGGAGCAAGACCAACACCAAAAGAACCGCCTCATCGTGGAGAACACTCGACCAGAAGGCGGAGCAATTCCGGTGGCTGAAACGGCGGCAAACGGCGAAAGAAGGTTGTGAAAACCGGACTGAAAAACGAGGATTCCGGCCGATCCAGAGATCTGATCGACGATCGGCCACCACCATTAGAACGGGCTCTTCGAGGAGAAGACTCGCCTGAAATTTGAGGGCAATCCGACGGTTGAAACAGGAGTTATTCGCCGGAGAAGAAAATGTTGGTAAACTGAAAAACAGCGATTCCGGCCGGTAGGGAGCTCCAATCGCGAAACGGTCACCACCGTTGGATTCGTGACGACGAGGAGCATCTTTCTGTGTTTTTTGAGAATTTTCCGGCAGGGGCGGTAGAACTCCGGCGCGGTGGTCCGGCGGCGGTCCGGCGAGGCATTTTTCGACAGAATCTTCAGCTCGACCTGCTCGTTCCATTTCCGAAGTCCATTTTGCAAAATCAACTCTTGATTATACGGACATTGAAAAGTCCGCTCGGTTTGCATTGGCTATCCCTTATTTTCATTACGTATTTCATATTCTAGAGGCTATTGTGAGGTGGCTACATAGTGTTGGGGGTTACCTTGCCGGTAACCATTGCTTGTTGGTAGAACTCACATAGGATTGGAATTTGACTACGTGCTTAATTTCTTGAAATTTTCGTGTATTACTTGTTATTATATTATTTGTGTGATCATCTTGAAGAGTAATTTTGGTGAAATTGGTTTGATCTTGCATTTGAGTGTGGGTAATTGCTTTGTGTTAACTTGTTTGAATTTTCATTATTTGCATTATGGGTTCTCGTGTTGAATTGTCACAATTTAACGGTAAGGGAGATTATTCCATTTGGAAGCAAAAAATGAAGGCTATTTTAATTCAACAAAGAGTTTCTAAAGCACTTGAGGACCCTAGTACTTATTCAAAAGCATTGTTAGATAAACCTGATGAAATTGCTGAGATGAATGAAATTGCACATAGTTGTATAATATTGCATTTATCTGATGATATAGTGGGACAAGTTGAAAAGCATACGACTGCTAAAGATTTGTGGGAAGCACTTGACAAACTTTTTTTGACAAAATCTTTAACGAAGAAGATTCACTTAATTCAAAAACTTTTCAACTATAAATTGGATCAAGGAAAGGATCTTGAATCTAATTTGAGTGAGTTTAACAGTCTTGTCAAGTGTTTGACCCACAATGGAAAGAAATTTGATGATGAATATCTCGCTGCTATTATGCTAAATGCCATGCCTGAATCTTATAGAGATGTTAGGAATGCTATTACATATGCTAGGGACACTGTGACCTTAGATATTGTAGTTGAGGCTTTAAGGGCTAGGGAGCTCGAGATGAAGAGGGAGTCAAGGGGTAGCAGCTCGAGGGAAGAGAGTTTGTTTAGTGGTTTTAGAGGGAGAAATGAGTCGAGAGAGTCGAGAGAAAACCACTTCCAAACGAAGAAGGGTAGAGGAAAATCGAAGGGTAGGTCCAAGTCTCGGGATAAGAGTGTTAAGAAATGCTACTATTGTGGTAAAATTGGACATTTCAAAAGAGACTGTGATGACTTTAAGAAGAAACATAGACCTCAGCAGAGTGATGATCAGAACCTAGTTGCTGTAGGTGATGCTTTTGATAGTCTTCATATGATGACTGTGACATTTGATGATGATAATGTCGACAATACCCTTGATAGACCACAAGCGATGAATGTGTCTGAAATTGATTTTGACAGTGAGTGGGTTTTAGACTCGGGTGCCACTGTCCATATGAGTCCTGTTAAATCTTGGTTTTATAACTATAGAGAAGTTAAGCCTAGGAAAGTGTACTTGGGGGACAACTATACACAGACTGTGGAAGGAGTTGGTGATATTGCTATTAGGATGCATGATGGCATGATCAGATCTCTTTTGAATGTCAGGTATGTCCCGGGCCTTGCGAGGAACCTCATTTCCTTGGGCATTTTGGAAGATGAGGGTTATGAGTACAGATCTCATTTCGGTACTATGAAAGTGAGTAAAGGCTCTCTAGTTGTTATGAAAGGTCCCAAGAGGAATGGATTGTATATCCTTGAAGGTAAAGCCTTAAAGGCCTACGAGTCTGCATTATCTACAACTTATGAAGATAGATCAGATCTTTGGCATAAAAGGATGGGACACATAGGAAACAAGGGGTTGAAGTGTCTTAGTGATCAGAGTTTACTAGGAAAGGATAGTGTTATACCTTTAAGCTTTTGTGAGACGTGTGTTCTAGGAAAGTCACACAGGGTTAGCTTTGGGATAGGTGAACACAACACTAACAGACCCTTAGACTACATTCATGCTGATTTGTGGGGACCAGAAAAACATCCTACAAATGGAGGTAGTAGATTTTTCCTATCTATTGTTGATGACTACTCGAGGAAAGTTTGGGTGTATCCCCTTAAATCCAAATCTGACACTTTTGGTAAGTTCAAGTCCTGGATTGCCTTGGTTGAGAAACAAATGGGGAAAAGTGTAAGAACTCTTAGGACGGACAATGGTCTAGAGTTTTGCAACTTTGAGTTCGATACCTTCTGCAAGGATAGAGGTATCAGAAGGCATAGGACTGTAAGATCTACCCCCCAGCAGAATGGGGTAGCTGAGAGGATGAATCGGACTTTAATGAATAAAGTTAGATGCATGCTGATTAGTTCGGGGTTAGCTAAAGGCTTTTGGGGTGAAGCTGTTTGTACCGCTGCCTATTTGATAAATAGGTCACCTTCTAGTACTGTTGACTTTAAGACTCCCCAAGAATTGTGGACTGGGAAACCTCCAGATTTGTCACACCTTAGAGTATTTGGTTGTGCGGCCTATGCACATCAGGTTGAGGGTAAGTTAGACCCTAGGGCTACTAAGTGTGTCATGTTAGGTTATCCCGAGGGAGTGAAAGGTTACAGGTTATGGGTTTTAGATGGTAAGGGCATGAAAGTTATCAACATTCGAGATGTGAAGTTCAATGAACTCGATATGCCTTGTCTTAAGACCAAAAATAGACAAACTGAGAAGGGGGAATCTTGTACTGAGAAGAAGATTGACTTTGAGGTGAAGAGATTAGGTGAAGATAATCCAGAGGGTAGTGAAACCCAACCTCAAGTAGAAGCGGAACAAGAAGTCATGGTAGAGCAACCTGAACTTGAAATTCCTGAAATTCTTGAAACGGAAGTCCCTGATCAAGAAACATCTGCAGGTACTAATTTGGAAAACTACCAATTAGTGAGAGATAGGGAGAGGAGACAAGTTAGACCAAATATGAAGTACGTCTCTTCTAATTTGATTTACTATGTCTTAGTTTCAGGTGAAGCCTTAGATTCAGTTGAACCTGCTTCATTTGAGGAAGCGATCAATTGTGAAAAGTCTGAAAATTGGAAAAAGGCTATGAAGGAGGAAATCCAGTCTCTGAAACAAAATGAGACTTGGAAGTTGGTTGAAAAATCAAGGAATCAGAAGGTAGTCCATTGTAAATGGATCTACAAGTTGAAAGAAGGAGTAGAAGCTAATGACCCTTTAAGATATAAAGCTAGATTGGTAGCTAAAGGATTTACTCAAAGAGAAGGGATAGACTATAATGAGGTGTTTTCACCTGTTATTAAGTATAAAACTATCAGGTTAGTCTTAGCCTTAGTTGTCCAATATGATTGGGAATTAGAGCAACTAGATGTTAAGACCGCTTTTCTTCATGGGGAATTGGATGAGGTGATTTATATGGCTCAACCTCAAGGGTTTGAGGTGAAGGGTAAGTCGGAACTTGTGTGCTTGCTTAGAAAGTCCTTGTATGGCCTTAAGCAGAGTCCTAGGCAATGGTATAAGAAATTTGATGCTTATATGTTTAAAATTGGTTTTAAAAGGAGTGAATATGATGCATGTTTGTATTATAATAACTGTAAGATAGGCTGTGAAGTTTATTTGTTGTTATATGTGGATGACATGTTGCTTACTAGTTCTAGTAAAGCTGAAATTGTTAAAATGAAAAACCTTTTAAAATCGGAATTTGACATGAAAGACTTGGGAGAGGCAAGAAAGATTATTGGCATGGTTATTAAAAGGAATAGGGCTGATAATAGACTGACTATTAATCAAGAGTCTTATTTAGACAAGGTGATAACCAAATTTGGCATGAAACTTGCTAAGTCTGTCAATATACCATTAGCTGCACACATAAATTTATCATCTGCACAATGTCCTAAAAATGAAGATGAAAAGCAAGAAATGAGTAATGTTCCCTATGCTAATGCCATTGGTTCTGTGATGTATTCTATGATTACCACTAGACCAGACCTTGCATATGCAGTTAGTTTATTGAGTAGGTTTATGTCTAATCCAGGTAAACCTCATTGGGCTGCATTAAAATGGCTATTAAGATATCTATCGGGAACTCTTAAAAGGGGGTTAGTGTTTGAAAGGAGAAGTGATAAGCTTGAGCTTAAGGGATATGTAGATTCTGACTTTGCAGGTGATAAAGATCAGAGGAAATCTACCACTTCTTATTTTTTCTGTTTGGGTGATAATTGTATCACATGGAAATCACAGTTGCAATCTATTGTTACACTCTCCAGCACTGAAGCTGAATATGTTGCACTCACTGAAGTGGTAAAAGAATGCATGTGGTTAAAAGGACTATTATGTGAATTGAACTTCTTAAATGAAACTGCTATGATATTTACTGATAGTCAAAGTGCTTTAATGTTATGTAAAAATCCTGTTTATCATGAAAGGTCTAAGCACATTGAGGTAAAGTATCATTTCATTAGGGAGAAGTTAGCTTCAGGTGAGTTTATATTGCTTAAAATTGCAACTGATGATAATCCTGCAGATGTCGGGACAAAGGTACTTGCGGCAGGTAAATTCAACAAGTGTTTATCAATTCTTGCTATTGATAATGGTTAGTTGTTTTGCAGGTACTTGGCTGGAGTGAGCGATGATGATTTATTAGACCACACACACATGGATAGTACTTGTAACCGGAGAAATTGGTAATGGATTAAGGTGGCCCAAGGTGAAGATTTGTGGAATATAGTGGTGGTCCACTTAATCCACATGGCACCCTATGATTGGGACTTCACTTACCCATGGGATTTGAATTTTTAATAAGAGGGGGAAACCTTTCTTGTTTCAAGAGACTTGGCACATTCTTGGGTGGAGAGGTAGAAGTGGGAGAGGTCCAATATCTCCGGCGAAATCTTGCTACCTCCGGCGAACCTAGATCCGGTTGTCATTTCTCGAGGACGACGGTGCCATGTTCCGGTGTGTTTAAGTGGTCATAAACTGAGCTCAAACAAGGAACAAGAACAAGGCTGCTGGGATCGTTCTTGCTGGACATTCTTCTTGTGCTGGGTCTTCTTCTTCAATCTATGAAAAGGAGCTTGGGAGCTCAACATCTTCATTTTCTGACAAGCTTCATGGGTCTCCTCAACTGGGAAAGGGGAGCAGGAGTTGCACCAATTCCACCTGGCACTTTTTCCCAGCTTAAAACGTTGGACATTTATGAATGTAGAAATATGAAGAAGCTCTTCCTATGAAGTTTGGTTGAAAACCTCCATAATCTCCAAAATTGGATATTTCTAGTTGTGATGAGATAGTAGAGATAATAGTAGAAGATGATGATGACGACGACGACGACGTTGGAAGAGACCCAACTGCATACAGTAGTGCTAACGTCACATTGCCAAAGTTAAAAAATTTAACACTTTATAACCTGTCGAAGTTAAAGAGCATCTGGAAGGGGACGGTGAATTGCTATTCCATCGAGTCTATTTCGAACCATAAATGTACAGAACTAAAGAAAGTCCCTTTGCACCTGCAGATCCTCCCCGATGGAAAACCATCTGCTCCCCCATTTCTCAAAGAGAGAGAGAGAGAGAGAGAGAGAGAGAGAATGGTGGGAATGAGAAAATAACATTATCATTTCTCTTTTCAGGTTTTTACATCGTGCAGGTAACACAATTTAGTTCATCAATCCTAACTGTGAAAGAGAGAATCATGGTGACAAAATAACATTATCATTTCTCTTTTCAGGTTTTTACATGAATGTGTACATAATTGGCTGATTGAAGAAGTCAATACTGAAGCTACAGTTTGATCTTAACCCAAATGTAATTCAAGTTTCCTCATTGTCCAATCCTGTATAGTACTATGTATGTGTAAAATAAGAGAGACATTATCTTGTATAGTATTATGTATGCATAAGTATACATAATCTGAGGTGAATTCCTAAGACAAAAAACATGGTAAGCTTGACTAAGATGAATGATCGAAATTTAATGTTGAATAAATTTGATTTTGAAAAAATGGAGGTCAAACAGGGACAATATAAAATACAAGAATCCATCACTGAGTTAGCAAAAAGAAAAAATTATATATTTGTCATTTACATCAAATTTAAGCATTAGTTGAGTTCCAAATGATTCCCAGTAATGCACTGGCTACTTGTTCGATTCAAAGAGAGAGGCAAAAAATAAAAATAAAAAATATATGTACATAACTGAAAAGAATAATGAAAAATAAACAATTACAATAATTAAATATCATCCATAGTTGAAGCTAATATTAAGAAAATTATATCAGGTCTTCCTCCATGCAACATCGAAAATGCTAGTTAACATTGCACGTCAAATTCAGTCAGCTTTACAGCTAGAAGTGCCATCTTATCACTGTATTGGCCCTTCGTCAATATCTGCACTACCTGAATAAATGCAAATATGAAGAAAATGACCGACTTCCACGAGTTATCTAGATTCAAAACTATTACACAGTTTACATCCTTGTAAGAGAGAGTGATGGAATGAGTTATTATACCTGTTTTGTCTAAACTACTAGGAGTCATCGTCTGAACTAGAACTGTCCATCCGTCTATTCATGATAGCTGGAAACAACTGCTGGCGAGGATCGATGGGAGAATTCTGGCGAGGATCGGTACGTACCACAGTCGAGTCTTCTTTCCGAGGTGTCCTATTTGGTTTTATTGGAGAATTTTTCACTTCTTTACATACCTTATCTAAAATTATCAAAAAATCCCGAACAATGACAAATAATCGTAAACCCTCATCCTTCCCAGCATATCCGTGGAAGTAATCAGTTGTGCTCTTCACCAGAGCCATTATTCTTTTCTCTTCCTCGAGTAACCATCTAACATCATCCTCAGCATTCTGCACAAAACTTTTTACTGGTGAAACCCATTTTCTTCTGGTATATTCTTCATTTCCAAGTTTAGAAAACCTCGGGCTTTTACGAGTGACTGATTAAGCTTTGAAATGATTCCTGCTAAGCCGTCAGCGTCTAATATTGCAGCTCTCCTTACATTCTCAAGCTCACCACCCAGACCTGAGACAACCTGCAGGCCAATGCTTCTATAATGCTCGTCAGAATCTTGGTAAGAGTTCTCAAGTCGATCATCAGATTTGAAGCTGGATGCGATCTGTCTCTGTCTGGCTGCATGGGCAGCTCGTACGCCTTCTGAACTGATTATCTCCTGAACAACAAAGTGTAATAGCGTCGTTTTTCCATCTGTTCCCTTCACATCTGATAATTTTAGAAGCGTATCAAGCTTAAATGCTTGTGCACCACCCCGGAACGTTCCATCATTCATGCGATTTCCAGTTTTAAGAACAGCCTCAAGGAGTTTGAGAAACAACCTGCTTTTCCGGAGTTCAGTGCAAGCAGCCTGCAATTTAAATTGGGATAGCATATTTAGAATCTTTGAATAAAAGGAACTATAGATTGAGGCAAATGGTGTCATTGCCGACAAGTGCATTGAAAAGATTAGAATTTATAGTCGAATTATGCTAGATTCCTCTCGACGCTCACCCCGGAAATGACCCCCCACTCACATGGGTGTGGAGTCCACAGACTGCGGCCCCCACACCCATGTGAGTGAGGGGTCATCCCGTGAATGTCGAGGGGAGTGTAGCATTGTCCTTTATAGCCATATGCCACCGTACAATCATTGTCGTATACTCGTATTTATACTTCATGACATGTGCATGAGTGTGTGCAAGTGCATCGTGTGTTACTTTGCCTGTATCTTCTTTTAGCCTATGTTTGATAAATTTGTTTTATAAACCACTTTTTAACCACATATTTCCCCAATTCACTTTCAATCACATATTTTACCTCGAAAACAACACATTCTTTGTTTATAAACAAAAACTTTTACCAAACATAGGCTTATTTATTTTTCTTTGGAGGGGGCACAAATGGTATTTAAACTTATCCCCATTGCATTTCAAGAACTGACCCTATAGCATCAATAAAGAGAATAAAATTGATTTAAACATACAAGTGACATAAGAATATTATCGCTAAACAAGAACTGGCTCTGGGACATTCTGAGTTCCATATAATCTTCATTTCAAGTTATGGATGTCAAAAGGGCAGGGCTGCCCCCCTTTAAGTTTAGGCTTGGCACTGCAGGGCCAAGGTAGCAAGTCCTATTGTGCTCAGCACGATTTCTAAAGTGACGAGCCAATTTGTCGGCCCGGTCCATTTTCTGAATATTTTTTCATTATAGAAAAATATAACGATCACTTTCAAAAAAATTATTTCCAACTTTAACATTTGACATTTAGCCGGCTGCATTAAATGTGGAATCCAGCCTGCTAAATGCATGCTGCAGCACATTTAAGTGCGATGAAGGGCATAGCACCCTGAACACTTTTTCTGGAAAAAATATAGCCCAACTGCCAGGCCTTGGAGGTGATACCCGGCACAGCCGGGGTCCTATTTTAAAGGTCTTGATATCCCAAATTCAAGTGTTATTTCAAGCATAAAATGCATCACGAGGTGAAAAAGTAAAAAAGCATAGCTAGTTCCTGTAGCGACCAAGAATTTTTACGCGATTAATAATTATTTTAATAGAAAATCGTGTCGCTACTATTTCACCCATTTTTATTAAGTTAACGCCACGACGTATTCGTATAGCCAAGTCAAGAAATAATCGAGATCGTTCGATTTTAAATTAAATTCCGAATTTCTAAAAATATCTCCATTCTCTTGATTTAAAGTATATTAAGTCCAAGTACTTAATTCAATGTTATCCCAATATTTATTTATACAAAAATTATTTTTATTATTGAAATTAAGAAAATATATGCAAGCATGAGAGGTTCCATTATATATAATAACTATGAGAATCTTAATTTAATAAATATGGAAAAGTATATGAATGAATTATATACTCCATTATATGTAATCATGAAGAGCACAATATTTGTATAAATATGGAAAAGTATATGAATGAATTATATACTCCATTATATGTAATCATGAAGAGCATAATATTTGTATAAATATGGAAAAGTATATGAATAAATTATAGACTCCATTATATGTAATCATGAAGAGCATAATATTTGTATAAATATGGAAAAGTATATGAATGGTTGATAAGATTCCATTATATGTAATCATGAAGAGCATAATATTTGTATAAATATGGAAAAGTATATGAATGGTTGATAAGACTCCATTATATGTAATCATGAAGAGCATAATATTTGTATAAATATGGAAAAGTATATGAATGGTTGATAAGACTCCATTATATGTAATCATGAAGAGCATAATATTTGTATAAATATGGAAAAGTATATGAATGGTGCTTTACTTTAAGAAAAGGATGTGTTAAAATTAATAGAATTGAATGATTATGTTTACAATATGCCAACTTTATACATCTATTTAAACCCATCTCTTTTACACACAACTCTACACATATACACTTATTTCCAATCTCTTGACAAAATCCACAAGTAAGAGAAATTCAAGGTGGTCAAGAAAGTTTTGGTCCATTTACTACTACACTTCATTTTAATCTTTTAAAAGGTAAGTATATCTTATGTTTTTATGAAAAGTAAGTATGTTTTTATGAAAGGTAAATACACCTTATGTTTTTATGAAAAGTAAGTATGTTTTTATGACAAGTAAGTATATCTTATGTTTTTATGAAAAGTAAGTATGTTTTTATGAAAGGTAAATACACCTTATGTTTTTATGAAAAGTAAGTATGTTTTTATGACAAGTAAGTATATCTTATGTTTTTATGAAAAGTAAGTATGTTTTTATGAAAGGTAAATACACCTTATGTTTTTATGAAAAGTAAGTATGTTTTTATGACAAGTAAGTATATCTTATGTTTTTATGAAAAGTGAGTATGTTTTTATGAAAGGTAAATACACCTTATGTTTTTATGAAAAGTAAGTATGTTTTTATGACAAGTAAGTATATCTTATGTTTTTATGAAAAGTAAGTATGTTTTTATGAAAGGTAAATACACCTTATGTTTTTATGAAAAGTAAGTATGTTTTTATGACAAGTAAGTATATCTTATGTTTTTATGAAAAGTAAGTATGTTTTTATGAAAGGTAAATACACCTTATGTTTTTATGAAAAGTAAGTATGTTTTTATGACAAGTAAGTATATCTTATGTTTTTATGAAAAGTAAGTATGTTTTTATGAAAGGTAAATACACCTTATGTTTTTATGAAAAGTAAGTATGTTTTTATGACAAGTAAGTATATCTTATGTTTTTATGAAAAGTAAGTATGTTTTTATGAAAGGTAAATACACCTTATGTTTTTATGAAAAGTAAGTATGTTTTTATGACAAGTAAGTATATCTTATGTTTTTATGAAAAGTAAGTATGTTTTTATGAAAGGTAAATACACCTTATGTTTTTATGAAAAGTAAGTATATCTTATGTTTTTATGAAAATGTTTGGATCATTGCTATGAAATCAATCTCACAAGATTGTTATGGGTTCCATATGATATGTTTATGATTATGCTAAGGGGACCGGAGTTTAGTAGCGCTACACATAAGAATTCTTGCCATTTAAGTTCGGTAAAATTCTTGTGTCTCCCTATGTTTATGAGTATTTCGATCCTATCCTATGTTATGATAAAAATGATCCATATGCTTTCAAAAGAAAATTTATGCTTGGTATACTTACTGGGATTTTATAAATCTCACTCCACGATATTTACCATTTTCAGATAATTGAAGGTTCGAGGCGGTCAACAGGGAAGTGGCAAAAGTGGTTAAGATTGATGAGATAATTATGTTGAACTTTATGTAAGAAAATTATGTTCTATTTTTATTCACAAATAAAATTATGGGATTCTAATTATTCTTTTGAATAATTTTACATTTCTATTTAAGTCTCGATAATATGATATGAGTCACT
The DNA here is from genome assembly GCA_963555705.1 of Ligustrum vulgare. Lineage (NCBI taxonomy): Eukaryota > Viridiplantae > Streptophyta > Magnoliopsida > Lamiales > Oleaceae > Ligustrum > Ligustrum vulgare. The sequence continues at coordinate 61,600,234 of OY743175.1, read as the reverse complement.
TTTAGTAGCACTCGAATGGTCGAGAATTCGGGTCGTCACAGTTGGTATCAGAGATAAGAGTTTTAAAAACGATTCTGTAGATTTTTGAAATTTTATTTCTTTAAAAAAAAAAAAACACTATTCACGTGAACAGTAAAACGACGTGCTATTCATGATGAACAGTGAACGAAATCACTATTCAATTAAAAAAAAAATTTGAATTTTCACATGTCAAGTATGGTTATGATTTTGAAAAGTATGATGAAATTTGATGTGCGAATTTCAAGGACAAAATTCATTTTAAGCAAGGGAGTTTGTAATGTTCTGAAAATTTTATGGAATATAATTAGTTAGTGATATGATTTTTATATTGATGTCTTTGATAAATTTCTAGAAGTTCGGGGACTAAAGGAAAATAAGATTTGACGATAAAATTTTATTTGGGTTAATTAGGCCCAATCTTATGTAAAGATGCGAAATGATTAATAATAATTTTTTTTTTAAATATTTTAACTCATCACTCTACTATGTCACTCTCCAAGTATTGACTCCTCGAACCAGGTATGTTATATGCTTTGCAAGTCATTTACGATTTTATTAAGACATGTTAAGTATGAAATATTCATATGTTATGAATCTTTAAGTGAAATATACATGTTGAGTATGATATGAATTGATAGAAGCCTAAATTTTAATTTATTCATTTTAATGTAGAATCATGAGACATAGAGGATATTGATATGAATTTTGGTTCATATTAAGCTTAGTAAGATTGACTCAATTAGAAATTAAGTTGGGTTGTAACTTTGGCCCAAAATATATGGAATAATATATTAAACAAACAAAATTGATAATGAATTGTACAATAATTTATCCCTTTATCACTACCTTTGTGTAAAAACAAGGGAAAAACTGTGGATGGTTATTAGTACTTCCTCTTCAAGTTTCAATTTTCGGTTCAATAATTTATCCCTTTATCACTACCTTTGCTTAAAAGCAAGGAAAAACTGTGGATGATTATTGGTACCACTCTTCAAGTTTCAATTTTCGGTTCAATAATTTATCCCTTTATCACTACCTTTGCTTAAAAGCAAGGAAAAACTGTGGATGATTATTGGTACCACTCTTCAAGTTTCAATTTTGAAAAAAAAAAAAAAAAAAAAATATGATTTACGAATGATTTTCAAAATAATCTTTGTCGTCAAGTTTAGAAATGATGAGCCCTAAATGGACTATGCATAATTGATTTTAGACATGGCACTAAGTATGAGAAGTCAACAGAAAGGACTAGATAATATTTTCGAATTATTCATCGTTTAGATTAAACGAGAAATAGAAAGTCAGTTTTATGAAGTTATGATGAGATGTTGAGATTATAAGTGATATGATTTTATTGAGATTTTTATGAGAAGAATTATGAAGTTGGAGATTTAAAGTTTAGGCTCTTAATTATTGAGAAATAAGGACTTGATATGGTGATATTAGAAATTATGATTTGAAATTTCTATGTTGAGGAATTATGAATTGATTTTCTGGAATATTTATGATGATATTGAAGTTTGATGAAATTGTGATCAAATGTACAATTAGTTATTATTGTGAGTTATGAAGTATGCTTACGATTTGGATAAGTCCAAATTTCAAAAGAAAACTCTGCCTAGAATTTTATCGTTTGGAGTTAAGAGCATAGTATGGTATGCAATCACTAAGAGAATTGAAGTTAGACATACAAGTTCATTTACATCACAAACGAGATTTAGTAGATGATAACAGAGATATTATTATTTTCTCATAAGGAGAACACACAAGAGTCACCCTAGAAAGGAAATACATGAAAACACGCAAAAGCAAAAGAAAGCAACATGGGGAATTCCTCAAATTGAGAGATGTGTTTCCGGAGTAGCCGTATCCTACCACCTCTGACCTTTTGAGGAAATAAAGAAACCTTCAAAAAGGTGTGTTTCGAGAGTAAGAATACTCAGTAATCTACCACCTGGAACCTTTGAGGTACACACAAGATTTAAACATTAAGGAAAATCCTAGGAAATTAGAGGGGTGTCTCGAGAGTAAGAATACTCCGTACTCTACCCCCACCTATTCTAAGATTCATAAAGTTAAGTTTACATTAACCGGACTCCATTTTCGCTTGATTCCCCTTCCTTGCGACCAATCTATCTTAACCCCTGCTGGATCTTGTATTGAGATATATGACTGCAGCTTATCCAGTAGTTCATCAATAGTAGGAGCAGAAATAAGGAGTCTTCTGAAAAATGGAGAGATGAATCCCTGTTCCACAGCATAATCAAGAAAGGTTAACAAGCCATCAAAGAAATTGTTAACATTCAGAAGCCCAATAGGCTTAGTATGGAGATCTAGTTGAGCCCACGAGGTAATGTTAAAGATTTCTTCTAAGGTACCAAAACCTCCGGGCAGGGCTATAAAGGCATCAGAACCATATAGCATACAAGTTATGCGTTCATGGATGGATAAGGTTTGAACTTCATGCCCTCGTGTTTTTCCTGCAACATCTACCAAAGGGACAGGTATGACACCGATTACTTTTGATTTCTCTGCAAGAGCAGATTGGGAAACACAACCCATTAGACCACTGCTACCACCCCCATACACAAGAGTGATACCTTTTTCCCCCAGTTTCTTTCCAAGATCTACGGCCGCTTCTAGATAACTGAAGCCTTTCCCCACTTTTGATCCACAAAATACACAAATAGTTTTGATCTGTCGAAGTTTTGGTGCTTCCATCTTTGATAGTATAGAAGAGAAAACTTACGAAGAAGATGTGATTTTGGGATGCCTGAACTATGAAATATGTTTGGCTATTTAAAGCCGGAAAAAACTTACTGTTTTTCATTGATTCTGAAAAAGTAAAGATTTACTTTTGACAAAATCGGCCAACTTTTGACTGTTTTACCAAAGATATCACCTTTCGGTGATTTATTTCCAGCTTTATCAAACCTCGAGAAAGGAAAATATATTTATTTCCAGCTTTATCAAAACTCGAGAAAGGAAAATATATTTTATTTCCAAAACGCGTGAAAGAAAACAGCAAAATATTTTAAATGTGTATCAAGAGATTTACCTTATATCATTGTTGAACTGCCAGAAGCCTCATTTTGTAAAACAGACTGGCAAACAGGATCTTTTGCTATTATATTTTGGAGACTATAACGATTTTTGTCCTCGTTAAACTGAGCGTATAAGGAGAGAAGTTCACGTTGCACATAACCACTTGGGTGCGTCTCAAGAGTCAGTCGAATATCATCCAAAGACTCCTTACTCAGTCCACCCTTTATGAATTTGATTTTATCATCCCGATTAGTAGAAGAATATCCTACTGTTTTGCAACGAGTATCACAGTTCCAACGAGCACATTTGTAGCAACCATTCAGCCTTTTTTGCTCTTCGTTTCTTTGCGAAGGTGCTTTTGCCTAAACCAGGCATGTGCTTTGGAAATGTCATAGGTAATTCACCAGATAGTCGAACCTTTGCTTCGATCAACCAGCGAACATCTTCTGAAACACCATGAGCCATCAGCAACCTCAATCTTTCGAGTCTTATTCGATAAATTTTCCTCAGATCATTCATTGGAAGACTGGAATAATACTTGCGAATGTTTGTAAGAATGATATCCATGTTTTGATGGATCTAACCTCTTCCCAGCATGAACTATTTAAAAGCATTAAGGATCGGAGGAAATCCGCGTGATATTGATTCCAGCAAGAAAGCGCGGAATAGAATAATGGAAAAGAGGGAACAAGAGTTATGCGCCGTTTACTTTCTTGATAAAAGGAAGATTTGATGATGACGGGATTTGAGATATGGAATATTTTCTTGGATTTTGGGTACTGATATTTTGATATAATAATCAAGGTATAGAAATAATACGGGAATACGTGAAAGTGAAATAAGGACTGTATTGAATCAGGATTAATAAGTTTGTGCAAGTGAAAGGAATACCTTACGGGAAATGTTATGATATTTGAGTTAAGAATTTTAATTATTTGGGAGATATTTGTTTATTGAATTTTGCAGAAATTTTGGGTTACAAATATTGGAAAGATAAACTGATGATTATGTTGATATGTGAATAACATGTTTGGGTATATTACATAGAGAATATTCAGGTAATCGTTTTAATTATTTTGGGATATTTGGTGATAAGAAGAAATGACAAATTATTATGGTATGATATGTTAGTAAAGATTTATTGAAATTTTAGAGATATTAATACGAATATTTGAGGTTACATGATACGATGATAAGTGACAGGTTACATGAGTACTACAAGATATGATGAAATATCACATACGATTGGGAATTTTCATTTTGATTCAGAAGAATTTATGAGTAGACATATGTCTATTATTGATAGAAAAGTTCATGTCTTAAGAAAACAAATTGATGCATTTAGTCAAAGTCCAGTGGGTTAAATATGGTTGGGTTAAATATGGTAGCGATGATGCTACATAAGAAGAAGAAGAAGAGATTCTGATTAAGTGTTCAGAAATCATAAGATCAAGTAAGTTTAATTTCGAGGACGAAATTATTTTAAGGGGGTAAGTTTGTAGCGACCAAGAATTTTTACGCGATTAATAATTATTTTAATAGAAAATCGTGTCGCTACTATTTCACCCATTTTTATTAAGTTAACGCCACGACGTATTCGTATAGCCAAGTCAAGAAATAATCGAGATCGTTCGATTTTAAATTAAATTCCGAATTTCTAAAAATATCTCCATTCTCTTGATTTAAAGTATATTAAGTCCAAGTACTTAATTCAATGTTATCCCAATATTTATTTATACAAAAATTATTTTTATTATTGAAATTAAGAAAATATATGCAAGCATGAGAGGTTCCATTATATATAATAACTATGAGAATCTTAATTTAATAAATATGGAAAAGTATATGAATGAATTATATACTCCATTATATGTAATCATGAAGAGCACAATATTTGTATAAATATGGAAAAGTATATGAATGAATTATATACTCCATTATATGTAATCATGAAGAGCATAATATTTGTATAAATATGGAAAAGTATATGAATAAATTATAGACTCCATTATATGTAATCATGAAGAGCATAATATTTGTATAAATATGGAAAAGTATATGAATGGTTGATAAGATTCCATTATATGTAATCATGAAGAGCATAATATTTGTATAAATATGGAAAAGTATATGAATGGTTGATAAGACTCCATTATATGTAATCATGAAGAGCATAATATTTGTATAAATATGGAAAAGTATATGAATGGTTGATAAGACTCCATTATATGTAATCATGAAGAGCATAATATTTGTATAAATATGGAAAAGTATATGAATGGTGCTTTACTTTAAGAAAAGGATGTGTTAAAATTAATAGAATTGAATGATTATGTTTACAATATGCCAACTTTATACATCTATTTAAACCCATCTCTTTTACACACAACTCTACACATATACACTTATTTCCAATCTCTTGACAAAATCCACAAGTAAGAGAAATTCAAGGTGGTCAAGAAAGTTTTGGTCCATTTACTACTACACTTCATTTTAATCTTTTAAAAGGTAAGTATATCTTATGTTTTTATGAAAAGTAAGTATGTTTTTATGAAAGGTAAATACACCTTATGTTTTTATGAAAAGTAAGTATGTTTTTATGACAAGTAAGTATATCTTATGTTTTTATGAAAAGTAAGTATGTTTTTATGAAAGGTAAATACACCTTATGTTTTTATGAAAAGTAAGTATGTTTTTATGACAAGTAAGTATATCTTATGTTTTTATGAAAAGTAAGTATGTTTTTATGAAAGGTAAATACACCTTATGTTTTTATGAAAAGTAAGTATGTTTTTATGACAAGTAAGTATATCTTATGTTTTTATGAAAAGTGAGTATGTTTTTATGAAAGGTAAATACACCTTATGTTTTTATGAAAAGTAAGTATGTTTTTATGACAAGTAAGTATATCTTATGTTTTTATGAAAAGTGAGTATGTTTTTATGAAAGGTAAATACACCTTATGTTTTTATGAAAAGTAAGTATGTTTTTATGACAAGTAAGTATATCTTATGTTTTTATGAAAAGTAAGTATGTTTTTATGAAAGGTAAATACACCTTATGTTTTTATGAAAAGTAAGTATGTTTTTATGACAAGTAAGTATATCTTATGTTTTTATGAAAAGTAAGTATGTTTTTATGAAAGGTAAATACACCTTATGTTTTTATGAAAAGTAAGTATGTTTTTATGACAAGTAAGTATATCTTATGTTTTTATGAAAAGTAAGTATGTTTTTATGAAAGGTAAATACACCTTATGTTTTTATGAAAAGTAAGTATGTTTTTATGACAAGTAAGTATATCTTATGTTTTTATGAAAAGTAAGTATGTTTTTATGAAAGGTAAATACACCTTATGTTTTTATGAAAAGTAAGTATGTTTTTATGACAAGTAAGTATATCTTATGTTTTTATGAAAAGTAAGTATGTTTTTATGAAAGGTAAATACACCTTATGTTTTTATGAAAAGTAAGTATGTCTTATGTTTTTATGAAAATGTTTGGATCATTGCTATGAAATCAATCTCACAAGATTGTTATGGGTTCCATATGATATGTTTATGATTATGCTAAGGGGACCGGAGTTTAGTAGCGCTACACATAAGAATTCTTGCCATTTAAGTTCGGTAAAATTCTTGTGTCTCCCTATATTTATGAGTATTTCGATCCTATCCTATGTTATGATGAAAATGATCAATATGCTTTCAAAAGAAAATTTATGCTTGGTATACTTACTGGGATTTTATAAATCTCACTCCACGATATTTACCATTTTCAGATAATTGAAGGTTCGAGGCGGTCAACATGGAAGTGGCAAAAGTGGTTAAGATTGATGAGATAATTATGTTGAACTTTATGTAAGAAAATTATGTTCTATTTTTATTCACAAATAAAATTATGGGATTCTAATTATTCTTTTGAATAATTTTACATTTCTATTTAAGTCTCGATAATATGATATGAGTCACTTTTAGTGGCACTCGAATGGTCGAGAATTCGGGTCGTCACAGTTCCAAACACGAAGCAATTATAAAGCCTTTGTTCTATAAAGCAATCATTAAAATTTATAAACAAATTTATAAACAACGCAATTTTTCAAATCACTTTTTAAGCACACATATTTTATCTCTCCACTTTTTAATCACATTTTACCTCAAAAATATAAGTAAATCAATTTATAATTGCTACAGTGTTACCAAACAGAAGATTTGATAGAAAAGGAAAGGTGCCGCAAGCATTATTGAACTAAACATGTATGATAAATTAGTTACTGACATGAAAATTGTGTAAACTAACTTGAAGAATAAACAAGGGTCGCATGACTTACACCAGGCTATGGAAGAGGTTGTAGATTCATCACTTTCAGTTGCTCTCACGTTAATATAAAGAAGAAAGTTAAGAAAACACAAGGGAAGGTAAAGGTGAAGGGTGAAAAGTCAATGGATTACAACAATTTTTTTTACCTTTCTATGGATTTTGTTTTAACTCTTTATACATGAGATGTAAATTTACACATTTTAACACAGTATAATATTTATTCCATCCATTGGAGATTTGCATCACAAAATTCAGCTACCCAGAATCAATACATTTCATATTTCCTGAAATGATTATGGAACTAATATTCACTATTGAATAGACACTTCTTAATAACTATAAGCTGATAAATAGATGCAATTAACAGTGAGAATGGCGCACCTCTAAGATTACAAAAGACTCTTTTACCATTGCTGTATCCTCCTATAGAGTGCACATAAAAAACTGATTGGATTCGATTCAAAACGATAATCTCTTCATCCACCTTTCAATGTGATTTTCCACAATTTCCTAGTATCCAATCGATTCAGCCTTTGACTCTTATTACGCACTTGGGGGTTTATTCTCTTTTCACCGAATTTTTTTTTTTTTTTTTTTTTTTTGTACAACTTGATTTCTTTTTGACCCCATTATCACTTAAACCTTGAATAGCACAAAGTGAAAGCTCCCATTTTTCTGAAGCTAAGTCCGTCTCATACTTCTCAATCAATACAAACTTGTGAAATTCCTCTCTTGTGGGTTCAAGATAGAGGTAACATGAAAGAACGGGAATCCATGGCTTGTAGTGTGGCAACAAAATTCCAAAGACGGGCTAAAGCTCAAAGAGGCTTCTATTGGTACATGTATCATGGTAGGCTCTTTAAAAAGGCCAAATTGGGTTTCACCTAATGCCTTTACTATATTTTGCACTTGAGTCAAGAAACTACAACCGCATGCACAAGAGAGCACATCCAAGAACAAACAAACCATGCAGGACACACATCAAAGAATAAGAGCTTAATATAAAAATAAAAACAGCTCATAGGCTCAAAAGCTCACGAATTACAGTTTATATGTGTTGCTCCCATCCATTTATGAGATATAGGTCATTGCTTGGTTCTGGTTTCAAACTCAAATTAATACTAAAAAGAGCGGAGTTAGGTCAATCGGAGTGGTGTTACAACACATCAACTTTGGTTTGACTCAATTAGTTATATATAGCAACTCGACTACTTCATCCCCCAACATTTCTTTCACATCACAAGTCTTTGATTTTCAATGTTTGTTATTCTCAACTAAAATAATTTGAAGCAGAAGTGAATAAGCCCATATATTCCTTCAATGCAAAGTTCAAGAGAATGGAATATTGGCAAGGAATAGGAGTCCTCATGGCTTGTATTGTGGTTGATTTTCAACAAAAAGGCTATGGCTCAAAAGTGGCTTTCTAGGGGTACATTTCAAGGTAGGCATTTTAAGAAAGCTAAATTTGGCTTCACCTAAGTGTCCTTACTTATTTAGTGCATTCAATTACCAAGAGGTATCTCAACATGCATAACAGAGCAAGTTCTAGAAGAAATCAACTACACTTGACAATCACACAATCAAAGGAATAGAGCATATCATAGTGTTAAATGTAAATGCTCAAGAGACTCAAAAGCTCACAAAATAGGGTTTATATGCATCAAATCTCACACACTCTTCATTCAATCCACCATCAAAAGCAATAAACAAGAATTCAACTAATATGTCATTCCCCACTGTGTCTCAATTCAACTCAATAATGCACAATAATTCAAATCATAAAGGGATAAGTATCGACAGAATCCAGAATTAAGAAGAGAATTTTCAAAAAATTCTTTGAAAAGTAGAGCAAACATGGAATATAATGGAAATTGAGATGCAAATAAAATGAATCACTTTCAAAAACTAAGCAAAAGCACACATCAAAACCCTCCCCCACACTTAATCCATAAATTGTCCTCAATGTAATAAAATTATAAATTGTAAAAATCATAAATAAATTACAAAAATTAGAGGACTCCCCTGAAGTTGCTTGATTCTCATTTGCGCGCAGGTCGACGCTCAAGCCCAAGAATTCCTGCATGGAACCGCACATTGTTCGTCATACTCTGTCTAGTTTACTCCAAGTATTACAGCTTGTCCAAATGAAGTAGCAGCCCACTGATCTTATATCCAAAGTTATCTTGCAATGTGTGACATGGGATGGTAGACTGGTGAAGAAAGAAAGAAAGTGGGGAGCAGCGGTTTAAGGTGAAGAAGTTGAGGGTTGTGGCTGTGCGTCTAAAAGAGAGAACCGTGGTTTGTAAGTTGGCCGGAAACTGGAGTTTTGTTGAGTGAGGGAGAGAGGCAAGGGATTGCTAGTGGGTGGCGAGGATTGAGGGAAGAGAGGAGGCGCAGCGTTTGTGTGGAGGTGATGAAGATTGTGGCGGCAGCTTGGTTGTGAAGAGATGGTGGTGGAAGTTTAGGAGAGGGAGAGAGAAGCGGGGCTAATGAAAATGGTTAAATTTTCAGATTTTTTTTTTTTGAACCCGAGATGTACTTTGAATAAGGCGTGGGCACGCCTTATTCCAATATTTGAGCGAAGGCCTTGTAATCTGAGATGCACTTTGGGTAAAGCGTGGGCACGCCTTATTTCAAGATTCTTTCAATTCATTGTTTTCTTCATAGAGCGTGCCCACGTCCTAATGAAGATTCATATCTACCCAAAAAAAAATTATGGATATCATGAAATAAATGATTGTAAATAAATGAAAACAAAAATAAAAATAAAAATAAAATTTATTGCTAAAACTAAAGAGAAATTCGGGTTGCCTCTCGAAAGCGCTTATTTTAAAGTCATTAGCTCGACTTTCCTCGTAAGCACTTCATGGCACTCTAAATATAGCTTTTGACGCCTTTTTGCTTATTTTGACTTTTCTCCACTCCTCATTTGTTCGAAACACTTGCACTTTGCCACTTCCAAAGTCATGGGGCTTGCCTATTCCATCTAATTCAAACTCAACAATGTAGACTTGCACCTCCTCAAATGGCTTAATCACAAAATCAATTATTGGACAATCAATGAAGTTGAGAAAATTTGATTTGATCTCTTCCTCATTAATTTTCACTTCCCCATGTGATTCTTGTGTGATTAAATTGTCATTCTCTTCAAGCTCATCTCCATCAGTTGATGTCTCCTCGAATTGAATGACCAATCTAAAATTTGAATCCATGGGCAATGGCAAGTTTTTCATGTTAATTCTCAAGAGTGGATTAACAATGGTTTGGGAATGCAACTTGCCTTGAGATTCTAATCTGCTCACAGTTGATGCCAATTGACTCACTTGATTCTCCAAGTTCTTAATCCCCGCCCTTGTCTCCTGTTGAAATTGTTGTGTATTACTTCTAGAGACATACTTGAACTTGAAGAAAATTGTTGTGGTTGAGGAGTAGGCTATCTAGGCTGAAATTGCTGGAATTGTGATCTTGTTTGATAACTGAAGTTCGGATGATCCCTCCATTCTGGGTTGTAACGGTTTGAATAGAGATCATACTTTGTTTGAGGTGGGCCTGGAAATCTTCCAACTGCATTAGCCTGCTCAAATGAATCTTCTTAAAGAGTAGGACATGTGTCAGTTGGATGACTGGTGGCAGTACAAATTTCACATTCTTTAACCTGTTGCATATTTCCTACAGCCATTTGTTGAACAAGAGAGGTTAGATTCGCTATTTGATTTTCAAGAGATGATACACTTACCTCATTCACCCTTTTCACAGGGGTGTCTTGTCTGAATCCAAATTGTTGAGTGTTAGCAACCATGATGGAGATCAAATCACTGGATGAGGAATCAATTGAGCATAAAATGAATAAAATAAAAATAGAAATAGAAATGAAAATGAAAAATTAAATCTATTTGATACCAATTCCCGGCAACGGCGCCAAAAATTTGATGGGTGTCGAATCCAACAAATAATAATGTTTTCTTGCTCTCATAAAAATAAATTGTAATAGTGGTGAGTAAGGTCGAATCCACAGAGATTTGTTAGATTTAATTCTTCAAAAAATTAAAACAATGAATTAAAAACAAGGGGGTTTTTTAATTTTTGAATGTGAAATTAAATTATAAATAAACAATTGCGGAATTAAACTAATGAAAATATCAAGTTAAATAAATATCCAGTCTAAGGTATAATCTCAGTATTGATTCATGGAATTGATCATCGATGCAAAAATAAAATCTTTTACTCATTTTCTAAATTGGTTATGGTCATTGATACGATCTAACAACCTATCTCTCCTTACTTTATCGATAATCAAGAGACGCTCGTTAATTATTTCCCTAATCAATAAACAACCCTAGATACGATCGTAGGATTTCATTTACCAATAGCATTAATTTTTAGAGAGACGACCAATTCTAACCAACAAATTCACACGTGTGATTCATTTAAGTTAGGTTATATATCTTCATAACATGAGTCAAAAATCAGTCTATAATCAACTATATTATTTGCCACTTGTATTAGAATATCTAAACAATTATGGATTTAGATTTCTAATTGACTAAGTATCGTTTTGACAATTAAAACAACGTGCACTTTGTATTAATAAATCAAAACAACTTTGATGCAAACAAAAGATATATAAATAGAAAACAAATAAAAGAACAATTAAATTAATTAGATCTCACAATTCTTGTAGAATCAAAACTTCAATTATCCTTAAGCTGGAATAATAAATTTAGTTATCCATAAACATTATAAATTAAAAATTTAAGAAAATAAAAATCAAACTCTTCGTTGAAAAATAACGTGTGATATTCCCAAGTCAAGAGCTGCGTCCTTTTCTCCCAAATCCTCTCTTTTATTTCCTTACTGCCCTCTTTTCTTTCTTTTTTCCCAGCTTTTTCTTTTTTTCTTCCCAACTTTTTTCTTCTTTTTTCTTTTTATTCCCAGCTTTTTCCGCCTTCCTTCTTTTCCCAGCTTTTTCCACCTTTTTTCTTTCTATATATATAATCCCTCCTCTCTTTTATTTCCTTGCTGCCCAGAATGTTTCCAAAAATTGGTTAATTCCCTTCTTGTAATCATTTCTTCCCAAAAATATATCCCTTCCCTCTGCCGACTTCAATCCAAGCATAACCCTCAAAATTAGTCTAGTAATTGGGCCCAAATTTTGTCAAAAAATAGTCCAATTTTGTCACCAAAATGTGTTGGCGGAATTGATTCTCCAAAAATTCCTTATCTTCAAAATCTTCATGTCCAACCCATTTATTTTTTAGGGTGTTATAGACTTCAAAATTATGTCATAAATGGCTGGTCCAATTAGGAATATGGAGAAGTCCATCCATGTGATTTTAGCCTTCCTAAATCAATAGGACGTGTCCACGCCTTATTCCAAGTCCTTCTCTGATTGTGTATTTTTAAGTTCCAAATTTCTTCTTCCCAATTTGTGATATTTGACTCCAATTTGATCTCAATTCTCCATCTAATCCACAAAACATAAAATATGATTAATATCCACAATTTAAGCATTTAAAATCAATGGAGTAAGATAAAATATCACTATTTAAATAGCAACTATGCGCTCTATCAATTCTAGCCTCTTAAAGGCAAATGGAATGTCCGCCAAGATTTTGAGGCAGCGGTCTGCAGGCCCAAGTTGAGAAAGCTCACCACTATAGAGCCTAAGTTTCAATTCTTCATCAGATGTTGGAGCCATCTTTAAAAAATTCTGAATAAGCTCTGAGGGAAGCTCATTTCCTGATTTAATTTAATAGGTCAGCTGCTGTCTTGAGATATAAAACCAACCATAAAGCAATAGAAAATTCAGACATTTATGAAACAGGTTCAGAATAATAAACCAATACAATCAGCAAACTGTAAATAGCTAATTGTCAGATAACAAGCAAACTGGTCAATCTTGCTTTGATTGTACAAGCTTTCTTGAGCAAAGTGCTCCTCTCTTCCTCTGAAAGCAGATTGACAATTAATTCTGCATTATTTATTTTAGCATCTTTCACTGAGGTCCATACATTGCATACAATGTAGTTCACTCATAAAAGTCATCGTTGAATTATACCTAACATCCTATTATTTCCCATCTAATTTAGTAAGGCATAAAACAAGATGAATCGATCTTTCCCGAAGAAGAATCGGGCACAATCAACATAGATTGTCAAGAAAAAGATTACCAATCTTTTGAATTGAAGAGTTCAGAAATATCATTACATAAGGGAAAAAAAAAAAGTAACAACATCGACGTGAATACAAACAAATATTATATATAACTCAGAAAGAAAAGATGTCAAGATATAATCAATATAAAAGATATCAAGGAGTAGTTCTGAATCATGTTTTGTATTTCTAATATGTCGAGATACTCCCAGGACGACAACAGGAATATTACCCCTCACTCAGCTCAAACCTACCGTAAAAAATGATGAAATGTGAAAACAAGTGGTTACTTTTGTCAAGAATTGCTTATCACATTTATTGACTCTCAATAAATGTTATCTGTCATACCAGTCCTCCCTCCCTCTTAATGCAACATGTTTTAGCAGAATTATGCATAAACTAGATCATCTGATCAGTCTATGAATTAATTTAAACCCACCTTTTGTCTGATTCGGTCCTCATAACTTGCTTTCAAGTATTTTTTCAGATAATGAAGTTCTTATCTTCAAGTAAATTGTCTAAGAAAATTTTAACAATGTCACCTTCTTGAAGTGCGTCACAAACTTCTTCTGTAGTCACGTTTAATGCTTTGAGAAGAATTGATAAATTCTGTGACTTCTTTGAATCAATTATTTGGATATATTGGGTTGACGGATCTTGGGATGAAGACTCTTTCTTGAATACATTCTTGTTTTTCTCAGCAGGGGCATAGCCAAATAGAGTTTCTATCATCTCTTCATTGAACCTGTTCACAAAAGTATTTACTTCCATATAGCAATTAATTTACAGAAAACAATGAGGGGAAATACTTGCTGGAAGGACCCTGATTTGATTTGATGCCACACCATTGAATGATCAGGGTTGGCCAAAACTTTATCCCAGAAGAAAGGTTTAAGCTTAGTTTTAGAACCAGCAACCTCTCCTTCATCAGTTGAAGTAGACGTTGACTGTCCGAGTGGCGAAGGTTGAGGTGGCTTTGATCCTATGGAAGGAGGCCTGGGTGGAGGGCCACTAGTAGGTGGGAGAGGAGGTGGAAGAGGGCCAGTCTTGATACCAGCGGGTATAGGAGGTGGTCCAGGCGGGGGAGGACGTGGTCCACCAAATGAAGGATTTAGAGGAGGCGGCGGTGGTGGTACAGGGGGAGGGGCTGCAGGAGCGGCTTTATTTCCTGGAGGTGGCTTAGGAGGATCTGTCCTTCCAGGTGGTGGCTTCAGTGGAGGCAGTCCTGGTGCACGCAACATTCCAGGTGGTAGACCTGCTGAATTCTTGATGAGGTTGACAGCGTCTCCAGCAATTGTTCCAATTGGAAGCTCAATTTTTGAATCAGCTTCCATTTTTGAATCACTAAGAGAATGTGACTCCACATAGAAACTGTGACCACTTTTCTTGTGGTTTGACTTGCTAATAAATGACTGATTACCAAGCTTTTCTCCATTTATTGAAGTTGCCATACCAAATGACTTCTGCGAAGAGGCTGAAAGATCAAAATTCAGAAGAAAAATCAGAACAAGAAGATGCAATATAATCTCTTGAGAAGAAATATTAGGAACTGTAAATGTACCAATCGAATAGTCACTTAAGCTTAGGCTAAGAAGAGGCCTTTCATCGTTTCTTCCCCATGCAGAGCCAGTCCCACAGAACCTACGATAGCATAAAAAGAGCAGTACAAAAAGGGCAAGCGTCACCCCAGCAGTTACAACAACCACAATGACAATGGTTTTCTTGTTGCTCTTTTTCTTTTCTGATTGTACACCAGAAGAAGAATTTGGATCGACGGTAGATTGTTCCCCGGCTGGAGGGGGCGGCTCTGACACGCCTAAGTCTGGAGGAAAAAAATGGAAGCAGTGGAAGGCTAGCAGCAGGACTTTGAACATCAGGAGCTATTGGAATTGAAGGTGCTGGAGTAGGGGATGAAACCGTCAGGGAAGGAGCAGGTGCTTCTCCAAATGTCTGAACTAATTCACGGCGTCTAGATGGATCAGGCCTGGGAAAGAAGAAACCCAAATGCCTAGTGTACCAATTTTTGACACCTCTCTCTTCTCCAGATATAAGAAATGTAAGTTTTTTTCTCCATGAAACAATCCAAAAGGATTTGCTTAACTTGAGGTTGCAACATGCTGACAGTTTTATGGATATCTTCTTTGGTTGATGACCTGATATTTAGAAGTTCCTTGCTGTAGCTCGACCATTGCTCTGGGAGATATAGTACATGATCTAGAGCTTTTTGGGCATGTATCAACTCTGGCCTGCAGTGTATCCATAACAATTCAGCCTGCAGCATGAGAATTTCATCACATTCTCAGTGTGCATTCTAGACATGTATAAGTGGATATGCATGACATTCCAGACTCTGATCATAAAATTTACTTTGAAAAGATGAGAGAACAAAAAATGCTTTGTGAGTACGAGATTATTTTCTTCCTTAAAGGATCATTTCCTTCTATAATTGAATGATTGTTTGCTTAATTACACCCACAAAAAGATAATGTTTCTAAGATGAAAATCATTAAATGATGGATTCAAAAGACATCAATAAACCACAAAAATCTAACAATAGACGAGACATCATCAAAAGACATGTTAGATCAAAGTTATTAGAACAATATGTGGGAAGCCCATGAAAGCTGATAAGTGTATTTTATACACTTATTTGTATGTCTAAAGTAGAATATATTGTTGATGTTTTGGAATAATTGCTATTTAATTTATGTTTATTTGTTTACTTTGTAGAAAATATCCCAAAAGGCGAAGAATGAAGCAATTAATGGAAAAACGACAATATTGGATGTTAATTGGAGCTTAATTGAGGAAATGAGAGATATGTGACGTCAACCGGGAAGGCACATGGTGCCAAAGAGAAGAAATCAGAGGTTGAAGGACCTAAGTGAAGGAATTGAGAGCTTAAATGGGCAAATCGAGAAGAATATAAAGTTTGGGGACTAAATTGCAACAATTGGAAGTTGAAGATTGAAGGTGCAATTAAAAGTTAAGGACTAACTTGTACAGCCGAGAAAAGAGCGAAGTCGCGATCGCTGGATACATACCAAGCGATCGCGAGAATGTGTTAAATTATAACCCGAGAGTTTTTGGGTCAAGCACGCGATCGCTAGGGTGTAAACCGCGCGATCGCGCGCTTATCCGGCTGAGCCGACTGTGGGCTTTTTCTCGCGATTTTCAACAGAATTCTCTCTTTCTTGACCTAGGTTTCTCCAAAACCTATATATACAACACATGAGGCACGAGATCTGAACATTTGCCTCTCCATAGAACGAGCTACAATAGAGAATTCAACATCAAATTCTTGGAGAATCAAGCATCGCAAAGGAGCGTGAATTGAAGATAATTGAAGAATCAAAACTTGGTGCAAGATTTCCATTCTTTATATTATCTTTAATGAATGTTAAATTTTATTGTTTTTGTTATTTATTAATGATGTGTAACTAAATTTAATGTTGGGATGAACGATGTAGCCTAGTCATATTATATTAATTCCAAATTTCGTTGTTTTAATGTTTTGTTGCATGTATTGATTTATTATTGGTCTTAATGCTTGAATTTCTTGATCACCAGTTCATGATATATTGAGTTATTTCCATAATCCGAGAGGTGAGTTAATAATTTAGAACGTGGTAATAAATCCAGTAATTGAACAAGAGATAGAGATATACTCGTGTTATTACTGCGGTCGTGTGTGAATTCTTATGTGTTATGCATCTAGATAAGGAATATTCGGACCCTCTGTAGAGATACACGGTTGACTTATTTAGGTAGAATTGATTTAAACTCGAGAGAGGAATTTCAATATACATTAGTGAATTCGACCGAATGCATATTTAGGAAATAAAACTGGAATTGGAGTTAATATAATTGGTTAGGTGAAATCTGGATTCCCAATTACATTACAATCGTTTTTAAAAACAAAACAAATTCTGCATTTATTTTATTTCTTTAGTTTAATTCCTTAGTTTTAGTTTACAATCTCAACAAAATTCATCCGTTCAAATAAGGATAAGAACTAAATATTTCGATACTTAATAGCAGTCTCCGTGAGACGATAATCCGGACTTCTAAGTCCACTTTACTACTTCTCACGACCCGTACACTTGCGGGGATGTCTCGCGAGATATCAGTGAACAAAAGCATATCAAAACTTTCCTTTGGTATTAAGAATAGAAAAATCTAAGAGCGTGTTTGGAAAAGTGATTAAATAAAAATTGATTATATGTTGTGGATCCCACATAACATAGGGATAATAAGTAGTTGTTGTAGGTCCTACAAGTATATTTGCTAGAAGTGATTATTATAATTTAGCCCATGTTTGGTATAGATTAAAATCATATTTTAGTAGATTTTGATAAAAATTGATATGATGTATGGTTCAAAAATTGTGGATCCCATAAATGTGTAGTTAAAATTAATTGTTACTTTGACTTGAGATTAAAATCATATTTTAATCAGAACTAAACAGAGACTTAAACACTTCCCAAACATAATAAAAGAAGATGGAAAGAAACCATATATAAATTAAAGAAGTGGCTCATTCATCGACAATGTTTATACGTATAAATTATAATCGACTTAATATCAATTTTACAAATTTAATAAAAGCTATTATTGGAATGATAAGCATCCAATATTCTTTTAATTTCACAAGCTGAAAATTTTGACTACGGATTTCATGGAAAACTATTGCCGTTTCTATCACGGGCCATCTCTATTCAACTATCGGGCCATTCCATATATAAGAAAAAGAACGGATAGTTAAAAGAAGATGGTGATGAGAAAGAACTAGAGAAGCTCGGCTCAATTCAATGCCATCAATTTTATCTTTCTTCAACAGAATTACTGTGGTATTCAATCTTATTATAAGAATGGAGAAGTCCTTTAGCCGTTGATAAGTGAAGGAACTTTTAGACAAGACAATGGCAAGAACTAAGAAGGAAAAGTTTTACCGCTACTTTCTAACTTGACCATAAAAGCAAGAACACAACCTTAGCGAAGAATGATAACGTATATATGGGCATTCCTTTGGAAGGCCATAATTTCTTCCTCAATTATCCATTTCTCACGCCGTTAATTTCACGTTAAAGTATGCTGTGACTTCTTTGAAACGGCATCAAGAACTCAAGATTTTGACTTCGTTTGATACCTCGAATGTAAGCTCAAATCAGCCTTGTTGAAATTGAAATTCCTACATTCCTAGCAAGAGGCGGATGGACACGGTTACACCTATAGCTCTCATTAGTCACCAACCTAGCCTTGACAGCTCCTCCTTGGATGTCCTTGCTGTCTTGCATGCCTTTGACAAACTACAATTCACCACCTCTAGCTTTAAAGATAGGAGTAGGAATAATTAACTAGAATCTTAATTCTTAAGCGAGAATGGAAATCATCTACATCGAGCTCCTTCAATCCATTCGATACATCCATATTTCCTTACAAATAGCCTCTGTCCTCAGGTTATTTCTTCACCCAAAAAAACATGCTAGAAACCGTGAGTTAGAAAGAAAAGAATAGCTTATTCACGTATTCTTCCTTCCAAAACCCTAGATAAGGATATTATGCCAAAATGTTGTTTCAATCCGTCCCAAGACTTCCCTTGTATCACCAAACATGTTTTCTCAAAGTCCTTTATCAAAACAAATGATTTTAGATCAAATAAATCAAGAAAATCGACTTTTAGATTCTGGAAATATGTTTAATGTCGACACCTACTGGTTTTGTGTCGATGTCATGTTCATCTGAGCTTAAAAAATGGCATTCTGACACTTTAATGTTGACACTAAATCAGTTGGTGTTGACACCAAACGGACAGCTCGGCAGCCTAACTTCATTTAGCCATAACTTTTGATTGACAACTCCGATTTGCAATCCGTAAAGTGCGTTTAACTCCTAATTCGATTATCTTTCCGTTGATATATTATACAACTCATCTAGATTTATGTACTAGGAATTATATATTTGTTTCTCCGCATACTCCGCTCAAAGTTAGTTGAAAGACTTCCATTCCAAAAGAAAGCTATTCTAGGAGCTGTTCACGGATTGATTCATCCAATAAATTGTGAGTGGGATGTGTTTATTTGGATTAGTTGAATAATACGTAAATTAGATTATTTATTATAAGTGAGTGGGATATGCTTAATTGGTTATTAGATGTGATTAGATATGTTATGTAAAATATTTGATTAAGAAAGTAAGTTGAATATTTTTAAATGAAATACATGATTCATTATATATGATTTGACTATGTTTATTTGAATCGTTGGATTAATGAACTGAATAATCGATATACCTTATTATGTGATAAAATGTGATAACGTGATATGATATGATGAGATTACATTCAATTCATATTTTGGATATGCCATGACATTTGATAGATGATGTTTTAGAAATGTAATGGTATTTGATAGATGATGAATCATGAAAGAAAGTTTATGCATAAAGAAGAGTTCTATGCATATGGATTATAGATTTGAACTCTAGCCCCCTCGGTAATCAATGTGTTGTTTTGGATATCGATATTGATGATGTCGAGAGCACCTCGCGACTCCGAGGGTTATGAAGAACGACATGGTGATCTAATATCCTTGTTGGAGTCGAACAGGGTGAAAGATGATAGGTATGTAGGAGCCTTAGAGGATGAAATAGTCATATGTAATCTGATGTGTTATTGCCATTTTATCGATATCCGGGTTATAGAAATGATAAGCGCTTTGGGATAGAGGAGATAATCTATAATCAGGTCCTGAAAACAATAATTTTGAAAAGAATATACACATGCATCAATTACTTATAATGTTGAGTTATATTTCAATGTGCAATAACACATGTACACCATATTCTACTCACTGAACAAGTGTATGCTCACCACACATCATCTAACATTTCAGGTAACTATTGATATAAAAAGGATTGGCACTAATCTTCAGATAGCTTGTCAGAGAGTGTTGCGCTAGGTGACGACTTGTGAGTTGTGGACTTACCACCGAATAAGAACTTTTATATTTGATTTGCAACACCTTTACTGGAGATCTTTATAGAAATGTTTTAAAATTAATATATTTACTTTTTAAATAAATAAATTTTATTTTAAATGAAAAAGTCTTGAAAAATTCCGGCGTAACAAGTGGTATCGGAATATTATTATTAAAAAAGTTTAAAATTTTTGGGATGCTACATGAACTCTTAAGCACCGTGCTTAGGTGGCAATATGCACCAATTGGTGCATATGCATATATATATATATATGTTTTTTCCATGATTAATGTTTATATTTCATTGTTCATTAAAGCCTGAGATATAGTTTGTACTCATTGTGTAATAAGTTCTAGTCGTCCACTATCATATATAGACTAGTGATGAATTGAGGATAAATAGCATTATACCTTTTTTTTAGAGGAGTGGAAATAGTTTTATTCATTTGAAAATAGTTTCTTCTTTTCTTCGTATTCTTAATATTTGCTTTTATTTATTCGCTGAAGTAACTCTTTTTCTTTTATTCTAATTACATAAGATGATTTTATTAATATATTTAAATACTATTTTTATTAATATTAACTTTTTATATCGAAACTGAACGAAATGATCCAAAAAAAATTTATAAGAAATGGTACAAAGGAAGAAAATTAATAATAGCTCGTTTTAAATAATATATTTTTCTAATTAAATAATTTTTTAATTGTGGATTAATAATGTTTTTCTATTTTTTAACTTCACGCGTCTTTTTACAAAATCTAGAGGTAGTTTTGTCTTGAAATATTTTTCAACATTCTTCTAAAATTCATTTTCAACCAACCATTTCTATATGATTAATTTTCACATTTTCAACAGTATATTCTTCCTAAAAATCGAAATTTCCACACTCAATACCAAAGGAGCTCCTATTCTAGAAAAATATCGACCAAATTGGTTCAGTGTGCAGTCCATGGACCATCAAAGTGTAAACCAGCCATGAGCCACCTCTTGGGGGCATGGACCCGCCACTATTCAACATCTCCAGACCTAGAGCATGCGCACCATCCCCACTTAGCCAAGTCTGCCCTACCATTATCTCCTACCTAGTTGATGTTAGATGATCTTTAATTTTCTAGCATTATCACTTCATTTTGTTATTTAAGTGTTTAAAGGTTTTTGCCATGTTATAATCGAAGCATTGAACGTAATTGTAGATTTGAATTATTAGATTCAAAGAAGAAACTCAATAATAATCTAAAGATTGTAGGTAGGAAAAAAAATTGAGATTTTATTGTCATTCTATCTTTTTATTGTTAAAAACATTTGTCTCGTGGATCAAACGTTATTCTCATAATAAAAATCCTCTTCTTTTATACTGCTTTCAAAAACAGAATTTTTTAGTCCACCTTTAAGAGCATCCGCATTGGACATACATATTAATAGAATAAATTAGCAAAATGTTGAAATAATGTTTACATTGGATATGTTAAAACACATGTTAAGAAAATCTTTTTAACCATATGTTAACTTTCTTGTTAAATATAAAGTGTTTTAACATATGACATGACATTTTTATATGTAAAGCTCTATAATTAAAATCTTGTATTTCACCCCCACTCCTAACACACACCCACTCACCCACCCAATGCCTCATTTATTTATTTATGTTTCTTCTTTTTCTTTCTTCTTAATTTTCTTTAACGTCAAAAAAAAAAAAAAAAAGATTGTTGATTTTATATTATAGGATTTAATGAAATCTTCAATATGAGTACATATTGTTATATAAGTTTTTTCTATTTAAAAATAAATAATCAATTATTTTTGTTAACTTTAACATGTTGATGTGTCATTTAACATCTAATTTTTTACTTATGTGACTAATTAACTGTAACATGTCTAATACAAATGCTCTAACTCAGTTACATGTATAAATGATAAAAAGAAAAAGAAAATTAGACAAGTTGCATGAAATACAAAAATTTTAGAAATCTTGAAAATGGTATTACATTAGGCCTATAACAGCTATCCACTATTGGGCCTATACTGGGGCACTTGCACAAGTAGAAATTACAGGATTTTTAAGGGTCCGTTCTGTTGGAATTTAATTAGGAGAGGGAAGAAATTTAAATTATTTTATTAATTTATTTGTGTTTTCTAGGTAAGATATAGGGTTAAAAATTGAAGAGAGAAAATGAAAATGGTTAAAAAGTGATTTAGAAAATTGTATAAATTAAATTTGGTTAATCATTACAAATTAATTGGGCCGTCGAACGGACCCTAAGCTATCAATTCAAAAATCAAATTTTAAAATTTTTTGTTCGAAAATTAGGTGGTAATTTAATTTATAATAATAATAAATAAAAATATGAAATTAAATTATCAAACCCTAATATATATACTCTCTCTCTCTCTCTCTCTCTCTCTCTCTCTCTCTCTCTCTCTCTCTCTCTCTCTCTCTCTCTCTCTCCAATCCTTCTTCTTTAGTCGAGCACATAGGATGACAAAATAGTTCGTCGGCTCCAGTCACTTGGGCTCGAATCGAGCTTTTTTTTTTTTTTTTTTTTTTTGGAAATAGGCTTTGGCTCGACTCAAGCCAAAAAAGTCAGTCTAGAAAGCTCGAGCCTTGAAACTCGGCCACGAGCTCCCCTCGTTGAATATATATATTTTCAATTACAAATTTATGGATTGTTGTTATAAAAATAAAATAAATTTAAAAACTTGGGACTCTACTCTTCTTGACTCGAAAACAGCTCGAGCTAAGCCTTATTTTTGTGGACGAGTTTTGGCATGGCTCAGGGCACTGTGTGCAGCGGTGTGGCCACACACAGTGCTACTACACGAGTCAAAATTTTAGATTTTTTTTTTCTTTTTTTTTTCTTCGATCTGATCTATTAGCCGGAATTTGGTTGTGATTTTTGTTGTTGACTATTGCTTGGAGTTTCTAAATGGTGGTGGTGTTAGTGGTGGTTGTAAATGGTGTTAGTGGTGATGAGTTGTGGAATTGTTTTTCCTTGTCGGGGTGGTGAATGGTGATCATGATTTTGTGACAGTTAATGGAGTAACTGTGAACCCTAAAGGTATCAATCAACACAACACAACTTACACCAAGTAGACCTAATACATCGGACCTCAGTACTACAAGATCAAAACTTAGATCTAATTCTTTCACGAAGGAAATCAAAGATTTCCACTGGATTCACAAAAAACACCGTATGCACAGTGAGAGAACAAAGAATAGAGAGGCATAGAGGCGGAGGGTTAGAGTTCTAACCCTATAGGCCTCAAACCCTCTTTTAGAGCAACATCCAAATTATAAGGAGATCAAATCCAATAGACCAAAACAAGCCAACCAGTTTTGTAAAGGAAATAAATGTGTGTTTCTCACACACATTTTATCATATTTTGGAGATTTGTATCGCATTTCTCAGTTAGCTTAGTTTAAGAAGGTCACGAAAAGCATATTGGAGATGCTAAAGCTAATCCTCCAATTTACCCTCCTCTTGTTCGATTACTAATGTAATTCTTAGTCTTGTTCGTGAGATTGAGAAAAATAAAGAAATTCATAGATTATTCTAATTTTTATATATAACTTCCGACGTGTAAATGGACTTGATTGGTTTAAACATAAACCATTTCCTTTTGAACTTGATTGCATAGCCTAAGTATTTGTTTGATAGATAATTTGAAGTGACTTTTTTTTTAAGTGTTTGAGAGAGAGAGAGAGAGTTTTAATCATATATTTCACCAATTAGTATTAAATTTTGTTGAAAACTTTATCTAACAATAATTTAATCATCTTTCGCTTGGGCTTTCTTTTTCTTGAAATGGACATTACGTTTTAAAAATCGGACTAATTACCAACTATAAACAACCACAAGTCAAACTTATTATAAGTATGGTCAGTTAACTTCTCACAACGACCGTTTTTCACAATAAATTTAGTAGAAATTAACTAGCCATTTGTCATTAGTAAGGTGCTGCAGTCTGCCGGAATGGCACCGTTCTGTTTTTAGTTAACTTTAAAAATAAGAGATATAAAGTAAATTTATTTGCTATAAGCCTATAAAGAAAATCAGTGTCACTTGGCAACTGCAAATGGAAATAAAAATACATCTCTACAAGTTGGCATCGATTTAAATAAAAGGAGAAATGTGTTTTAATCTTTGACGTACAAATCTTAAAAGGGCGTGTTTAGCTTGCCAATTCGATATAATATTAAATAAATATTTTACGAGTAATGAATTTCAAGAATTGTGTGAGATTAATCTACTTTCTATTCCGATGTCATACATGTTTCGAATTTTTCTTATTTTGAGAAAAAACTAAAAGTAAAATCTTGGACATTTCCCTTCTCACGTAGTGTAACTTAGGATGTGTTCGTTTAGAGCATCATTGCCCATTATAATTCAATTTATAATGGACACAAATTCTCAAACTACTTTTTAATATCAAATATTTTCTCTTCAATTTTTAACCCCACATCTTATCTAGAAAACTCAAATAAAACACATTATAATGAGTTTGTGGTCGTCTAATGGACCCTTATTGATAGTCTGTTCCTGTCAAGTATCACTAAACATCAGATTCTTGGTTAATTTTGATAAAAGTTGTGGATGATATAAAATATATGCTTGAAATCAATTGTTCATTTTAAATTTCGTATAACCTACAAAAATCACGAATTAGTCCATATTAACTATAATTCCAAAGAAATTACAAGATTGTACAGGATGTGTTTGATTGAGCAAATTTTATATGAAAATGTTAAATCAAGGAAAACTATTTCTAGTTTTGGTGTTTGATTGGAAATTTTGTCATGAAATTTTTTTCTATGTACAATCAAGCCCTTGTTTGTGACCCATTATTTGGGAAAATTATGGTTTGAAATCGTATTTTTGAGAGAATGTGTGGTTAAAAAATATTTGAAAAGTAAAAAATGGTAGGCTTGACTAAAATAGATGATTGATATTGAGTGTTGAATAAATTTGGATTGCAAATAATGAAGGCCAAATAAGGCTTGTTTTTGCAAATTTCCAAGGAAATGTTTTCTTACGAGTTGAGGTGGAAAAATTTAGATGGAAAAGGATCTATCAAACACAGTGTCTTGTTTGCAAAGCATAAACAATATTCGATAATGAGGTTGCATTGTCAACCATGAAATCGTTGATTTGCACACAAATACCAATTTCGATCGTTGTGAAAGGCGAAGCTGCGAGAGAGGAGAGAGGGAGCCGGGGCTGCGACGGGTTAAACAGGGAGGTAAGGGAGAGCGTGAGTGGGAGCAATCGTGTGTTGATGAGTGTTAAAACAAACAGCAGTTGACTGGGTTAGTGGTAACTGGTTTAAATCAAGTTTTACCATTTAATTAGAATCCAGTCAAAATAACTGTCAATTGAGATTCTGGTCAAAATTAATTTACCAGAATCTCAATTGGCTTTATTGATATATAGATTCCAAAGAAATTACAAGATTGTTAGTGTCTTGTATGCAAAGCATAAACAATATTCGATAATGAGGTTGCATTGTCAACCATGAAATCGTTGATTTGCTCACAAATACCAATTCCGGTCTCGTTTTTCTAAGACATCATGCTTGCTTGTAGAAAAAAAAAAAAAAGCATTATACATATATGTTGTGACATCCACATCAAATGTAAGGTGCTCACCAATATCCTTTCAGTCTCAATGAAATAGTCTCACTTCTTAGGTGCAAAAAGAATTAGGGGTCATTTTGAGTTGGAAAGCTGCTAAACAACCTTTTCCCCATCAAGTGTGACTGTGTGAGTTAGGATAACACGTTTAGTATAAATCCCATTTACAGACACAGGAAGAGATAGAGATAGATGGGGTGAGGTGGTGTGGGATCATGGACGGAGCCATGGGATCTGGTGGGTCCTGGACCATCCAATTTTCTTTACATAATTTTTTTTATTAATTTTTTAAAATTTTATGCCCAATTTAAAATATTTTGGAATTGATTAATTTATTCTATTAACAAGATAGGAGAACTCGTAAGCAACACTTGTAATAAAGTATTAAAAAAAATTCATCATTGGTATTTTGTATTAACGTTTTTTGTGCATTTTAATACGAGATCCCAACTTAAAATGTCTGGCTCCATCCTCGAGTAGGGTAGATTGATGAACATGGCTAAATAAGAAGCTGTAAGGATTTTAATCAATCGTGTGGGCTTATATGTGAATTATTGTGTATTGAATAAAAGGCTATCAATTTTGGTTAAGCCCATTTAAAGTGATCTAATAAGGATTTTATATAGATCGGGCTTTAATGCATCCAATTAAATGTATGGACTTTTATGTGTAGATACCAGGCCATTACCTAATTCATGATGGGCCGGATTAGGTTAATTGGCAATTCAGTATATAAAGTCGGTTATGGTCCCTGAATCCTACGTACTGTTCATCTTGTCTGACATCCCATCATCAGAGAGAAAATACGGACTACGTATCGATTTAGAAGATCCAAACGCCGAATCGTTTATTGTGAATCACGTTTGATTAAGGTACGCTTCCGCTTCAGTTATTTAATTCTTGATAATTCCAACATGATGATTATTTAGATTATAGATAAATTATTATCTGTAATAAAATTTTCTAACAAGTGGTATCAGAGCCAACATCGTGTTGAATTATCAGATCAATTCGTATTGTTAGTTTGACAAAACAAGCAAAATTCAGATGAAAATATATGTGCGTACGGTTTGAGTAATGAAATTGAAGGTTTTGGGCATTAAGTTTGGCTTATACGATTTGGTTGATGGTTTAACAAGGTTTCAAAATTGGATAACTTCTGCTTAATGCTTACTGTATATGAGAATTGAAAATATGGATTTGTAAATTCGGTTTGAGTTTGGTGATGAGTTTTGGATTAAGATTCTCGGTGAAGGGACAATTTTTTTTTCAAATTTGGTTTTGAATCTGATTTATGGAGTTGGGTAAAATCGGATTCATGTATGTATACTGTATGCATTTTGAATCTGGTTTGCGATGCATAATCTGTTCGAATCGAGTGTTGTGGTTGAGGTTTGAACGGCTGATGATGGATTCAACTGTCGGCAAAGGGCGCATAGCGCCGGGGTTTGAACTGCGTGCGGCGTCACAGGAGAGTAGCGCCGCGCAGGCGCTACTTCACCATGTACGCGCAGAGGTGCAGCGCCGGTAGTGGCTGCGGGCGACGCAGGCGCGCAGCGCCAGGTCTAGCGCTGCGCTGCAGGAGATCAGAGTATGGTGCCGCGTTCGCTGGTTTAGGATGCGACGGCGGCGGCGGAAGCTAGGGTTTGCAAAACCCTAGCTGTCGCGATTTTTGAAGAAGGGCTTACACCGGAAATTTGAAGTCTTCAGGGTTCCTTATGCAATTTTGGATAATTATGATTATTTGCACATCAGGTCCCCCCCATTTGTTTTAAATAATGTTTAAATCCGAAGTTATTAAAACCATTTAAGTTGGCCCTTAAAGTTCTGAAATTTATAAATTGAGCCCCTGAAGTTATAAATTTATTTAAGTCAGGACCTTTCAAGTTATGGAATTTTATGATTCAGCCCCTGAAGTTTGAGAATTTTCCAATCCAGCCCCTAATGTTTGAGAATTTTCAAAATTGGTCCCTAAATCTTGAAAATTCTCTAATTTGGTCCCTTAAGGTTTGAAAATTTTCTAATTCAGTCCCTAAAGTTTGAAAATTTTCTAATACAGCACCTAAAGTTCTGAAATTCTTTAATTTGGTCCCTAAAGTTTGAAAATTTTCTAATTTGGTCACTAAAGTTTGGAGATTTTCAAAATCGGTCCTTAAAGTTTGAATTTTTTTTTTTTTAAATTAAGTCCCTAAAGTTTGGGAATTTGCTAAATTGGCTCCTAAAGTTTGAAAATTTTCAAAATCAACTTTTAAAGATTGAAATTTTCATATTTTGGACCTCTAAAGTTTGGTTTTGTTTCAAATTGGGACCTAAAGTTTGGAATTTCTCAAAATTGGCCAATAAAGTCTTGGGAAAATTATAATTTAAGTCCTTCAAGCTTAAAATTTTACAGAATTGGCCACCAAAAGTTTAAGAATATTGCAATTAGACTCTCGTAACTTAAGGATTGCTTTATTCTAAAGTTTTGAATTCTATAATTCAAATCCTAAAGTCAAATATAGATGCAAATCAATGGATTTCAGTTTCAAATCTTGGTACATCGGAATCTTTTGAGAGATATAATATTTGAAAGTAAGTTAGTTGAAGCAACATGTTGCCAAAGCAACCTCTCTTGTGGATATTAATTAACTTTGAATATTAGAAGGTATTTGTGTGTGTGTTGTTCATTGCGGATATTGATCGGCCCAAAGGAAGGTCAATATTTGGCTCGAATTTCACATGCACCTGTTGTGATAAACACGTGGCAATTATTTGGTTTAACGTGTGACCAATAAATCGGTCCAAAGATAGGTTTATTGGTTAACATGTCTTATTGCCAGTGTTTGATCACTGCACTAAGGGAAAATTAGGTGTTTGTGTGTTATTTCATGCGGATATTGATCGGCCCAAAGGAAGGTCAATATTTGGCCCGAATTTCACATGAACTTGTGGTGATAAATACGTGACGGTTATTTGGTTTTACGTGTGATCAATAAATCGGTCCAAAGAAAGGTTTGTTGGTTGACATGTCTTACTGTCAGTGTTTGATTACTACGCCAAGAGTACCACTTACAAGTCAATATTTCTGTCCAAAGACTAAATATTGATGTTGTGCTAGGTATCTTGTGATGGGCCCTACCATTATTTGAAAGTATGATTTGCATAATAAGGTATTTATGTGAACAATTTTATTTAAGTGTTCTCTATTCGGTTTCAAATTCTGCTAGTAGTAAATCTACAAGCTCAAATTTAATCCCTGTATTTATGGAATAAACTTCAAGGATCAAAACAAGAACATTAACTTTTCGTTGGCTGCATCGATCTAGACCCTGTACTAAGGATTGAGTAACCTACTCCTCTTACGGATGAAAGTTCATCTAATCAAATGAGGAACTTTGAGAAGTGGGATTGCTTAAATTACGCGAGTCTCATGATCATTTAAGTGCGGCATTCCGGAAGCCTTTAGTGGCATAGTATCTAAGGAGGTAAATGATGCCAATGAATTCCTTGCCGAAATTAAGAAATGTTTTTTTGAAAAACGATAAGGCTGAAACAAGTACGCTTATGCAAAGCTTGATTTCAATAAAGTATAAAGGCAATGGGAAAATAAGGGAGTACATCATATAGATGTCTCACACTGCTTCAAAACTTAAGGAACTAAAACTCGACTTGTCTAATGACTTGCTCGTGCATTTGGTATTGATATTACTTCCTGCACAATACAGTTAATTTAAGGTCAATTATAACTGTTAAAGGGGAGAAATGAACTCTAAATGAGTTCATTCTATTTTGTGTGCAAGAGGAAGAAAAGTTGAAGTAGGACAGAACTGAAAGTGTTCACTTGGCAAACACCTCTAAAGATAAGGGCAATAAAAGAAATAAAGAAAATAAAGTTGTTAAGGGTTCAGAACAAGAGAAACCACATAAACACATTAAGGGTTGTTTCTTTTGTCAGAAATCTGGACATTTAAAGAAAGATCGTACATATTACCAACTAAATCTGCTGCTAAAACCTTTTATGAGCTTTTGACAGGCTTAAAGCTTAGTCCAAAGCATTTCTACATTTGGGGATGTCCAGCTAAGGCTAGGCTTTATAGGCCACATATAGAAATTGGACTCCAAAACAGTTAGCAGCTGCTTTATTGGTTATTCTGAGCGATCGAGGGGCTAATAATTTTATGATCCCACACTTAAGTCAAATTTTGAAACGGGAAATGCAACATTTTTTGAGGATGTTGAGTTTGGGGGGAGAAATAAGGTTAATATATTGTCTTTAAAGGAAGAAGTTGAGGAAGGATCGGTTTCGATTCTTACTATTGCTTTTGACAATGTGCAAGTTTCTATGCATGTCATTGATCAAGAAGCATATTCGGAACCTCAATTAGACAATGTTGAAGAACCTCCCATCCAAAATAAGGTAAATTTCAGAAGTACAAACTCAACAACCTCAATAATTAAAGTCATTAAGGAGATCCACGAGAGAAAGGGAAAAATGCTATTCCGGATAATTAAATAGCATTTCTCCAAGAACATAAGGAAAATAATGGAATGGTGGAAGATGGTCCAATCAATTCCATCAAGCCGTGCAGGGTTCTAACTCTCAAAAGTGGATTGATGTCATAAATAAGGAGTATAAGCATATGCAAGACAATAAAGTTTGGGATCTTGCCCCATTACCAGAAGGTGCGAAGCCCATTGGTCTTAAATGGATTTTTAAACCAAAGGGGATTCGAAAGGTAATGTGGAAAGATATAAGGTTCGTCTTGTATCTAAGGGCTTTACACAGAATGATGGCATTGATTGTAAAGAGACTTTCTCTTCGGTTTCAATGAAAGACTCTTTCAGAAAAGTTAGGTTGTTGCACATTTTGACCTCGAGTTACATCAAATGGATACTAAGGTGGCGTTTCCCAATGGCGACATTGATGGGACGATCTATTTGGTACAATCAGTAAACTTTGTGTCAGTAGACCCAAAGAAAATGGTTTGCAAATTAAGGAAATCCATTTATGTACTCAAGCCAGCTTCCCGTTAAGGGTAATACAAATTTCATCAAGCAATTATCTCATTTGGTCTTGAGATTGATGTTGTTGATGATTGTATGTATTACAAGTTCAGTGGGAGTAAGTATATTGTCCTGGTTTTATATGTTGATTATTGCTTGCCACTAATGATATAGGTATGTCACATAAAATTATGAGATTTTTTGTCAAGGAATTTTAAGATTAAAAATCTTGGTGACGTCTCTTTTGTATTAGGAATTCAGATACACCGGGATTGTTCTCGGGGTATTCTTGAATTGTCACAAAAGGGCTATATCGATAAAGTACTTAAGAGGTTTGACATGCAAGACAGTAAATCAGGGGACACCCTTATCGCTAAGGGAGATAATTTAGTCTCAACTAATGCCCGAAAAGTTATCTTGAAGTTAAAGAAATGCAGAGGATCACATATAGTTAAGCTATAGAAAGTCTGATGTATGCTCAAATTTGTATGCGTTCGGATATTGCATACATTATTGGGATACTAAGGAGATATTTAAGTAACCATGGGATGGATCATTTGGAAAGCAGCCAAACATGGGTTATAAGGTATTTAAAGAGAACAAAAGATTACATGCTCACATACAGAAAATCGGATCAGTTGGAGATCATATGGTATTATGATTCCGATTTTTATTAGATGCCAAGAAAGTAAAAGATCCACATAAGGCTACATTTATCTGCTGGTTGGAGGAGCTATTTCCGGATGGAGTGCTTAACAGACACTTTAACTTCTTTCACTTGGCAGCACAGTTTGTAGCAATTTTGGGGGCATCTAATTATGGAATATAACTGCGAAATTTTGTCACTGGGCTGCGTATTCTGTACGGTAAAGAAAGACCACTAAAGTTATATTGTGACAATAACTCAGCAGATTTATATTCCAGTAACAACAGGAACTCAACTAAGTCAAAATTCATTGACATAAGTTCCTGGTTGTGAAGGATACAGTTCAGAGTGGACACGTGTCAATAAGAGCACATTGGGACAAACTCCATAATTGCGGATCCGCTTACTAAAGTATTACAACCCAAGGTCTTTCATGAGTACATTACTCATATGGGTGTTGTATTTCTTAAGGATATTCGGTTTCAGTGGGAGTTTGTATTTTGGGTGCATAAGACACATTTACTGTCCTTTTGGATACAGTTTAAAGTTAAAGTTATTTACAGCTGTAAGGTTTCAGGTTTATTATCTCTGAACTCGTTTGATGATGATCTCACTAAAGTTGGACCAGTTGGAAATAGGCATGTTGAAGATCACATTACATGTAATTTCCATGCTACACATCCATACTTGATCCATGTCATTCAGTTATGTCGATATACGTGACCATTGAAGGTTTAGTTACGATTAATGTAGCGAAAGCCGCTTTGATCCTATGTTGATATAATTGATGGACCGGATTGTTTGGGGATGCATTCAGTAATGATAGCAAAATTCTGAGTACTCATAAGGTTATGATTGATACACAATTGTAAGATTACACATATAGCCCAAGTGGGAGATTGTAAGGATTTTAATCAATCGTGTGGGCTTATATGTGAATTATTGTGTATTGAATAAAAGGCTATCAATTTTGGTTAAGCCCATTTAAAGTGATCTAATAAGGATTTTATATAGATCGGGCTTTAATGCATCCAATTAAATGTATGGACTTTTATGTGTAGATACCAGGCCATTACCTAATTCATGATGGGCCGGATTAGGTTAATTGGCAATTCAGTATATAAAGTCGGTTATGGTCCCTGAATCCTACGTACTGTTCATCTTGTCTGACATCCCATCATCAGAGAGAAAATACGGACTACGTATCGATTTAGAAGATCCAAACGCCGAATCGTTTATTGTGAATCACGTTTGATTAAGGTACGCTTCCGCTTCAGTTATTTAATTCTTGATAATTCCAACATGATGATTATTTAGATTATAGATAAATTATTATCTGTAATAAAATTTTCTAACAGAAGCTTCAAAAAGTTCAAAACCACACATCATGCATGGGAGATGGCTAATTCAGGTATGGTAAAGTGGAAATTCTTGGCACATATTAGACGCAAGTAAAAGGAATAATTATGTCCATTCAAGTCAAATTGAAATGAAGGGTGAAAGGGCTTCATTTGAGATCAATTTTTTGTTGTCACTAGTACGTAATTAACTATTTTTATCTTGGAACTACGCCTCTGTTCGGATCTATTGGACCGATTATAAAATAAATTTTTCGGATCTCGAGGTAAAATGTATGATTAAAAAGTAAATTAAAAAATTGTGTAGATTATAAATTAATTTATAAACCAAATTTTTACAATTATCGAAATGTGTGAATAATAATGAGTTATAATATGTAGTTGAATTTTATGTTTGACTTTGACGAAATAATAGAAATAACTTATAATTTGCTAAAAATGTTTCCCGACGCGGTCATTATAGCTGGATAGTTATGCGGATAGCCTTCTTGTGCAACTCTAAGCATATGTTTGTATGCAATATTGAATAAAAATGAAAAGAAATACTACTAAGTCCCCGTTTGATATTGATTTAAATCCAAATTTTAAGTCAAAGACTCAAAGTAAATAATTAATTTTAATTTACTAAAAATTTGATTTTAATTTCTATCAAACAACAGCTAAAATGTTGCATAATATTTTTATTTTAAGTTGGGTAAATTATATTCACACCACACTTTTTTATATCTACACCACATTTTAATTACAAGAAAGATCTTCATTATTTGTTTACTTTTGCTTTTGTATCATCAACTTTTTTTTAATTGCATTATTATTCATAATATTCAATTAATTAATATATTTTGTTTCTAACTAAAATTTCTTTTCAAATATTCTGCTAATTTGCACTGAAAATATGTGCAAATGTTTTGTTTAATTTTTGTATTAGTTATTTATGTTGATTATTTAAACATATGAGAGATAAATAAATATTTTTCACACTTCTAACAAATATTTTGAACGAAATTTTTTTTAAAGTCAAGATGTGAAAATTAATAAAAAGTTGATGATAAAAAAAATTATAAAAAAATTTGGCGAGGTAAATGTAAAAATAAGAAAAAATTAGGAATCTTCATTACAATTAAAATGTGGTGTGGATAACAAAAAATATGGTGTCAATATATTTACCCTTTTAAGTTTTAACTCGATCGTTGAACTTATTCCAAAAATGAGTAAAATTAAAAAATTAAAAAATATACGAAAATATTCAATTAGATCGTAGGGGTTATAATGGTCAATATAAATTACAACGTTCCTCTATTTCTATCTACAAAGTACAAACATAATTCCGCCAGATCCCATTTCAAAAAAGTTCTCTCTCTTCACACGCCCTCTCTCTCTTTCTGAGCCGGATTCCAATCCCTAACCTCAGGTCCTCAGTCAACAATTTCACTTACCAAATTACGATTAAAATACTATTTTAAAAAAATGATAGAGAAAAATTGAAATTATAAATCCCTTTTCTGAATTCTTAGGTTAAATTAAACAATTGATTTCACTTTCAGTAAGTGTTGTGTGGTGTTATTCTTTGGTTACTGCAATTCAAAGCAACGGCTCCAGACATACAAATTTCCAAAGCTTTGATTGCAATCCAAGGCCCCACCTAATTTTTGAAAACCCATCTCTTCCTCTCTCTCTAACTCTCAGTCTCAGTCTCTTCTCTACATACAATTCCATAGTACAAGATAATCGATCTATTCATATGGCATCCAAGAACCAGAATAAACCTCCAGTACATGCGCCGTCTAGCCCATCAAATGTGAGTACCTCTTTCGCACTCTTCCTTACAATTTTGGATTTTAACTGTGACAGGTCATCTGGATTAATTTGTGATTTGTAGCCTTCAGGTGGGGTTTTAAGAGATTTGTGAATTTTATTAAGTTTGTTTGTAGCAAATTTTGATGCTTTCTTTCTGCTTTCTAGAATATGGGTCTATTTTAAGAGGAATTTTCTTGATAATGTGATATGATTCTTTAAAAAATCTATAATTTTTCAATAATTTTATTTATATTCAGAAATCAACTTCCCGGTTAATCTCTGTGTTGCAAATTGTAATTTCTTGCTCACTCATGGAAATATTATCCCTTGTAATTTCGTTTTCTTAATCACTTTAGGTAATAAGATTCTGATATCTTAAATTTTTGTGGGGGTCTTTGCTGATTTTGCCAGAGCAAGTATAATGTTGATGAGGCTTCATTAGATAAGAGGCGAAAGGTTGGAAACACAAAAATGCCGCCCAGCGCTGGTACAAGAACTCTAACCCGACAGGCATTTTCGGTGGTTAATGGTGGTCTTGATCAGCCTCCGACAAGTGGCCCGCCTAGCGTTGCTGGCTCAGATTGTGGCGTAGTTGAGCTCACCAAAGAGGATGTTGTGGCATTACTGAATGAGAAGCTGAAAATTAAGAATAAATATAACTATAAGGTTAGTCGAACATGTGATTTTTTGGGTAATAGATTGAGCTTGGGGTTTGGATATTTTAATTTGTTTACTTATTTTAGAATTTTGACATTTCCATTTCAGGAAATATCTGAACAAAGGTTAGAGTACATAAAAAGGCTTAAGCAATGTATCAAATGGTTCCAACAACTTGAGGGAAATTATGTTACAGAGCAGGAGAAACTGAATAATTTGCTGGAATTAGCAGAGAAACAATTTGATGAATTGGGTATGGTTGGTTTTCATTTATGTTGATAGAGATACCATGTTTCTTGCTTTGTTTACTTTGAAAAAAGAAATCAATTTGTAGAATTGCTAACTTGTTACAATCCTTTTTGTGTTGCTCTCAGAGTCTCTTATGAAGGCTAAGGAAGAAGAGTTGAATTCCATTATAATGGAGTTGAGAAAGAATTTAGATGCACTACAAGAGAAGTTTACAAAGGAGGAATCAGATAAATTGGTAAGAAACACATTTAGCCCCTGTTTGAGACTCATGAAACCAAATATTATGGTTTGTAACAGTAAGTTTTGAAGAATGTGTTGTTAAAAAGTAGGGAATTTTTTGGGTTTTATGTGTAGACTATTTTATTGATAGAATGTACAATTGAAAATGAGTTTTGAAAAAAAATGAGATGTTGAATAATGGGTACCAAACAGAGGCTTATTAGTCAAATGTTGGTATGTGGCTTCTGGAAGCTAATTTGTAGTATTTCTAGAGAATTAAACTGTTCAATATGAATGAATTATCAGGAAGCATTAGATTCATTGGCAAGAGAGAAGGATTCTAGAGCAGCACTGGAGAGGCTGCAAGCTTCTCTTTCGGAAGAGCTCAAGAGAACACAACAAGACAATGCAAGTTCGAACCAAAAGGTAAGTGGAGAAGATATGTTTGCGAAAATATATTTCAGAGTGTACTTTCACAAAATTAGTTTATTGACAACTGTGTTGCTCGGCTTGTGATTCTGCAGATACAATCGCTTAACGATATGTATAAGCGGTTACAGGAGTACAACACTAGCCTACAGCAATACAATAGCAGACTTCAGTCAGAACTTGCTGCAACAAATGAGATGCTTAAGTGCGTGGAGAAAGAGAAGGCGGCAGTGGTTGAAAACCTTAGCACTTTGAGGGGCCATTATACTTCTCTTCAGGATCAACTTACTTCGTCCAGAGTTAGTATTGTTATTTTTTTGTGCCGTTTTAACTTTATTTATCAATTTTCCACAATCACGTTGTTCATCTTTATTAGCATCATAGGCTTTTCACCAGAAAAGTTTTATTTGATTGTATGTTTATATCTTATCTTGTCCATGTTCATGCCCCATTCTTTAAAAAATCATTTTCTACGAACTCATTTTCAACACACATTATCCCAATAAAATAATTTTACACATAAACCAAAATGTTCCGTACTTTTTAACCATTCATTCTCAAATTCACTATTATAAAATCAATTCTCCCAAAAAAATGGGACTCAAACAAACTCTTCAAGTCTGTGTAGTGTTTTTGTACAGTGGCTTCTTTTCTGACCATTCATTTCCTGCTTCATTTAGTCAAAGTTTGTCCTGTCTTCCGCATTTATTAAATAACTGTAAATCATAACCAAATGCGGACAAGTTCGTAATTGGGGAAAAAGTCAAAAAGTTGGAAAATTCAGTGCTTCCATTCCAGATTGTCAATTGCTAATCTTACATTTTCCTTTTTGTTGTTCCTTTTACCCTACTGCTCTAAAATTATGGCATGAATTCTATCTGAAAACTTACAGAGTGGACATGTTTGTATTGTAAGGAGTAATGTCAAATGGATTGTAAGTCATAATTTCTTTGATATTGTAACATTTTTTAAGACGTGGTTCCCTTTAAGGATTTGAGTAAAAAAATCACACAGACACATGCATCACGCGTTCTATGACAACGTTGTCGTTTCTGCATGCCTCATTGTTTGACCTGACTGTCAGTGTTTGTTGATCCTGTTAAATTGAGATATCTACACTGCATAGTACTTGTTATATTTTTGAACATTTCTTAAAAGTGTTCACTGATGGTTGATGTTTAAAGGCTTCGCAAGAGGAAGCTATCAAACAAAAGGAAGGTTTAGCAAATGAAGTGGGATGCTTGCGGGCTGATATGCTACTAGTCAGAAATGATCGTGACCGTCAATTACTACAAGTCGAGGCTTTATCAGCTGAAGTAGAACAATATAAAGAATGTAATGGAAAAACTGTTGCAGAGTTAGATGGCCTGATGATGAAAACAAATGAGCTAGAGGTTGTTTTTGTCATCTGGTTTCTTGATAGACTATCCAAAATCACTTTGCTAAAAAATTAACCTTTATTTTTTTCAGTCAACTTGTCTATCACAAAGTGAGCAAATTAGAAGACTGAAGGATCAGCTCGCCTTTGCAGAGAAGAAATTGCAGGTTTCTTATCTGGCATTTTAATTTTTTTTATTTTTATTTTTTTACGATAAGTTACTTTTGCAGAAGTTCTCTTTTCTATATTCAGACACATTGCTAGTGAATCTTGAGGTGTGCAGAGTATGTAACTCAATGGAATTATTGCATGAATTTTCTTAGCACTTTGTGTTTATTATCATTTTGTAAGATGTCCAATACTTCGGCATTGGAGACAAAAACTGAATTCGAGGAGCAAAAGCAGTTTATTACTGAGTTACAGAGTCGTCTAGCTGGTGCAGAATTAAAAATTGTAGAAGGGGAAAAATTACGGAAAAAGCTGCACAACACCATTCTGGTAATGGTTTGGAACATATTTATAATTATTTATGTGAACTAAATTTTGGTGGAAATTTTAATTGCAGTTCTTTCATCATTGTCAAGATTATTCATTGAAATTTTTTTGTCATACAGGAATTGAAAGGAAATATCCGAGTCTTCTGTAGGGTGAGACCCCTGTTGTCTGATGATGGTGCTGAGACAGAAAATAAAGTTGTCTCTTTTCCTACAGCAATGGAAACCCTTGGACGTGGCATTGATTTGACACTAAATGGTGAGTAGTCTTAACTGAAAATCAGTCTGAGAGTAATATAGCTATATCATGCTACTTTTAATTATCATAACCATCTATCTTATTCATCACCTTTCAATATTGACAAGGACAAAAACACTCTTTCACTTACGACAAAGTCTTTCTGCCTGATGCCTCCCAAGAAGATGTTTTTGTTGAAATATCTCAACTTGTGCAGAATGCTCTTGATGGTTACAAGGTGATGTGCATGCTGTACTGTCAATTGTTCTTCTCTATAAATATTAAGGACTAGCCATCTCACTTCAGAAGTTAAGGTTGATTGTGGTAAAAAACATCAAATGGGTAACAACCTGCAAGTTTTCCTGGCTGATTCGCTTTTGTTTGCATTTAGATATTGCAAGAAACTGATATCTGAAGTGCTTGTTGACATGTTGATAAATGGTAACTTTTTCTGAGGATCTTAAATCTTGTGTATGTGAAACAATAGAATTAATTACCTTTAAGAATTTATTTTGGTTGTGATTTTGTGGATGTGTATTCTCACCTTATGTAAAGAATGTGATAGAATTGCCCTCTTTTAAAGCTTATTTTATGGTGATAGATGCATATTTTGATTTGAGGAACTTGTCAAAATTGGAAGTACCATAATAGCATCCTTGAGCTCACAGGCATGTGCAATGTGTTTTCAACGTTTTAGGTTTGTATTTTTGCTTATGGGCAAACTGGTTCGGGGAAGACTTATACAATGATGGGCAAATCAAGACTTCAGGATCAGAAAGGTCTAATTCCACGAACATTAGAACAGGTTTTCGAGACAAGGCAAGCTCTTCAATCCCAAGGATGGAAATATGAAATGAAGGTGCACAGTGAATGCCATTATGTTTTTATCTGCACTACTTGATTATTCTTTTCTTTGCTTCCTAATCATCTAATCTTACTTTTATTTTTAGGTGTCAATGCTAGAGATATACAACGAAACAATACGTGATCTTTTAATACCAAATAGATCAGGCTTTGATACGTCACGGACAGAGAATGTCGGAAAGCAATATGCAATCAAACATGATGCGAATGGCAACACTCATGTCTCTGATCTAACAGTTGTAGATGTTCGTAGTAGTGATGAGGTTTCATATCTTTTAGAGCGGGCAGCACAAAGCAGGTAACAAAACTGTCGATTTGTTTTGCATTTCTTTGTGTTGACCATTTAGGTGTTTCAAATTCATATTGGATTTGGAAGTAGTTTAATGCGGGGACTCTAATCTACTTTACAGAGAGATAGTTTCTTAGTCCAGTGTAAAACATTGTTTGCATCGTGTTTCGTGTGTAATATGGACAAATATTAAATGTCAGCTTAGTTTTCCATTTAGTGGCCATCAAAGGGATTGTTGTTTTGCTTTTCATGGTTTCCAATTTCCTTAGATCTGTTGGCAAGACTCAAATGAATGAACAGTCTTCTAGGAGCCATTTCGTCTTCACACTGCGGATAATGGGGGTCAATGAGGTATGGCTATTTTGCACGAATCTACCTTTTTGGTTTGTCGCTGTGTTTATTCCATCTTTATCATTGTTTGGAGAGAAAATCACAAAACTCAAGTTCTATTGTTGTGTTATAGAGCACCGATCAACAGGTACAAGGTATCTTGAATCTCATTGACCTTGCTGGTAGTGAGCGTCTCTCTAAGAGTGGGTCTACTGGGGATCGACTGAAAGAAACTCAGGCATAAAAAACTATAAATTTCTCAATTATTTCTCCAATTGTTCATATAATTGACTTGTCCTAACTTATTTTTTTTGTTGGCTTGTAATCAGGCAATTAATAAGAGTTTATCATCCCTAAGTGATGTTATATTTGCCTTGGCGAAGAAGGAGGAGCATGTGCCGTTTAGGAACTCAAAGTTGACCTATCTTCTCCAGGTAATTGTTTAATCAAATGAGTGAAGACCTACTGAGGATTATCGATTCAGAAATATTTTATAGTATTTCACCTTTGGAAGATTTACTAGAGCATTTTTCTAATTATGTGAGCTGATGCACTTAAATGTTAAAATGCAATTATATTTAAGGCAGTTTCACTATGATTCGCTTAGTGGAAGATTTTACTTTCTCGTTCTTGCCCAACACATTAGACATTTGAGGAACAATCTTTGGCCTTATGAGTATGCATAAACTATCATCGATACAATGTTTGTAGGCTACACGCAGCTTAGAGTTGCTGTTGATTTCTTAGTCAAAGGTCCTTTTTCCTTCTTTTTAGTACTGATTACAAGTGAAATGGGGCCTCAGCTTTCGCTATGCCTTTTACATGGAATAATCTGGAGACCGTAATGTTCTTTTAGTAGAATGAAAGAACTTCTGGGTTTGATAATTAAACTACTTGGACATCAGTGCTTGTTGGATGAGTTCGATCACATCTTTCTTGGGATGACATGGAGCTCTTCTGGAGAGATGTTGAATTTCTTTAATCATGTTTCTAGGGAATCTTTTGATGATATTGGTTGTGTGTAGTTCATAAACTACTTATATGGCTGACAAAAATAGAAATATTAATGTGCCTAGTCCAATGAAAATACGAAAAAATTGTTAGAGAAGTCTTGCGTGCTATTACATTGGCTGGCAGCCTGTGGTACAGTATCATTTCATTAACATGATCATTTTTGTCCTCTCTCTCCTGTCCTCAGCCTTGTTTAGGTGGAGATTCCAAGACATTGATGTTTGTCAATGTATCACCTGATCCTTCTTCAGTCGGTGAATCACTTTGTTCACTGAGATTTGCAGCACGTGTGAATGCTTGCGAGATTGGTGTCCCCCGGCGTCAAACCAATATTAGATCTTCAGATTCTCGTCTGAGCATTGGCTGATTTTTGAAATAAATATTAATGTTTATAGAGATCATTTTAATAGAGAAAAAGAAGTACTTCTAGCATGATGTTCTTCTTGTAATCAGTAATATCAGTTGGGCTGTGCTTTTCATTTATTGATTTGTATTCTTGAAAACATCCTTGCATTGCTCTTTTTGTATAATATATTTGAAATCTAACACAGTGCCAGTAAAGCCAATGCTTACAGATCTGAATGAAGTCTACACTGCATATTTTACAATAAAAACCATTATCAGGTGAAAGAAGTTGGGATTTTGACTAAGCATTATGTAATTTTGAATGATTTGTAAAAAAATAAACGGTCTCCTCTTTAAATAATTCTAGTTTTTAATGAGGAAATGAATCCAAATTGAACTGTGATCGATAAATAAAAATGTGTGCGCGCATTTACAAGGTTTGTTGGGATTTTTTTTTTTTTTTTTTTACTTAGTTTGTCGATGAGTAAGTCGCAAAGGGTATATGTAAATGCAACTATATTGTTAGATAGTGGCATCCAAAAAGAGAATAATATGATATATCATCTATATCTACTTCACCAATCTGAGTTATTAAGAAATAATTTATTCTTATTTCTAAATTCTGACCACTTGAATGTATACTCGTGCTCAGTAAACTCTAGTCACCATCATGGTAGACATTTTTTGAATTAATAAGTCCTAAAAATGAGTCATTTTCACATATTACACCTAAGATTTTAGAGCATGTTACTTGCCACTGTTCACTTCTTTTTCTCCATAGGCCTATCTTTGTTTTATAGGGATAATGAAGAAGAAAGAATAGAAGATTTTATAATACTTTCATTTTTAACCCTGAGTTGATCAAAACGTTCAGATTTATTACTTTTCGTAGATTGTTAGATTCGTTAAATTGAGAGTTTAAGATTGACTCATATTTCATACCATCATTTAACGAATTAAACTCTATGAGATCGCTCCTCAATAGCTTAGTTGTAGAGCAATCGATGATTAATAAATTGATCATCGACTAGAGGTTTCAATCCATTTAACTTCCATTAAAAATAGAATTAACTAATAAGAAAAGTATATGTTAAAATCTATTTTTTGTCCATCTGACTAACGCCAACTTTGAGAATTCACCCAAGTACATGAAAAAAAAAATATTAAAATAATATTTTGTTGATAATATGATGACTTGATTTTGCTTTTTTTTTTTTTAATAAAAAAACTAATTTGTATTGATAATTTAATTTATATATATTTATATATATATATATATATATATATATATATATATATATATATATGTATACTTCTACACAGTTGGACCTCAAATGAGTTTTCTCGGTGGACTTTAGAGTCCACTCATCTTCCATCCTTTTATCTAATCATTATCGCCAATTGCAACTCGACGCGTCATTTGTATCCATAACTTGGAAATGAAATTTTCAAAATACACCTACCTCTTTCTCATCTTTGACAATTTAGTTTAAAATGATAGTATTTAATATGTGACAAAAATAAGATGCTTTTAATTATGAGAGATTCTATTCTTCAACCAAATTTAGTCCTAGAATGTAAAGTATCAAAAAAAATTGTCCTAGAATGTGAAGTAGCTTCAAATTGGCCAAAGAATATTTTCAAAATTCAAATATAAAATAGGAAAATCATGCTATAGCACTTTTATCGAGGCGAAACTCAATGTAGGCAGAAGATAGGAACGTTTTGACCAAATATCCTTGAAGGGTAGCCTAATTTAACCCCTTAAAGTTTTTCCTTTAGTGGAACAATTGTTGAGGAATTAAACGTAGTAGAGTGTGCAAAGGCAGGTGAGATTATTTATCTTTTCCTTCTATCGTCTTTCATTTTTACTAAAAAAGAAATTTATATTTGTCTATTTCATTCTCAAAGCAGTATCATGACTCAATCATGTTATTAGTTATTGACAGAAAAATACTCCACGATTTATAGATATTTACGCATTTTCATTTAAATTCCCACCTCTGCACTGGACAAAATGACTTTCATAAATCTCCCTTACTATTATAGCCAGTTTACTTTTCTATTCATCAAGCTAACTAGTAGCATGCGTTACAATATGGAGGGCAGTCTAATTTTCAACATTAACTCAAGTTAGATAGAAGATAAGATAATCAAACCAGCAATTAATACATTGGTGAGGCTCAAGTGCTAAAATATATATATATATATATATTATAATTATAATAATAATAATAATAATAATAATAAAAGAGTTAAATGCTAAGAAATTAATCACCAATCGATAAGGGAGGTTTTATTTCCTACAATCACAAGAAATGACTATATCTATTTGTGTATGTTATTATGTATGTCTTCAATTGGTAGAAAACACTCACTCTCCTTTATCTTCTCCCCTCTTTCCACCACCTCACTTTTTTTACTTGTATTTGAATGTGCCATAGAGTTTCAAATTTCAACTCAATTAGTTCTCGTGTGCAAGAAGCGGTGTATATTGAATTCATATCTAACAAAAATCAATGACTTTATATGTTCATACTGGTCATTATTTTTCTGAATTTAGCCTCCGTTGGTAATATTGTAATGATTTATGAATTAGTTTATTTATGATTTTGATAAAAAATGTGTCGTTGAAAAGTGGAGAGAGAAAATGTGTATGATTAAAAAGTGATTTGAAAATTGTGTATGATTAAAAAGTGATTTGAAAATTATATGATTTATAAATTGTTTTATAAACTGTTTACCAAACGGATTGTATCCAACTTTACGATAGGATTCTATTGTGGGAAAGTGATATACTAGTTAGGTACTCAATTGCATATATATGAAAAGAATGGGGGACTACAAATGTTATGTTTCCAAACCCCAATTGCTATAAAGTACCAAATCGACAAGTTGATAAAACTCAAAACGGCGCAGCTGAGGTGGCAATGGCATAGGCTTTTCACAGTTCATAATCGCGTGTCCGTGTGAATATAATAATTGCTCAATTTGCATCATTTCCGAGAAATTCCCCAATTTTTCATTTTTCCCGTCAGACTCAGATTCCCTCCTTCCCTTGTCAAATCCAGTGAAATCGAGGTGCAAAATTTGCTTTTTTTACTTGTGTCGACTTCAGCAAATTCCATTTCTCGGCGGCTGATTGGAAATGGTTTCCCCGGAAAACACGAATTGGTTGTATGATTATGTGGTCGAGGATGTCGCTGTTCCTGAAGGGAATTTCTCTGCTCCAGCTTCTGGATTTTCATGGTCT
The DNA here is from genome assembly GCA_963555705.1 of Ligustrum vulgare. NCBI lineage: Eukaryota > Viridiplantae > Streptophyta > Magnoliopsida > Lamiales > Oleaceae > Ligustrum > Ligustrum vulgare. The sequence continues at coordinate 61,555,556 of OY743175.1, read as the reverse complement.
GTGCAACCCTTGAACGGTTCGTCCATTGTCAGGTAATGCCTGGGACTTTCTTCATTTCGATATTGCTACCATTTATTTTGACATTATTCTCCTTGTAATTGATAAAGCTTTGGGATTTTAAGCTTTGAATCTTTTTTCTTTTTTTTTAAATCGTGGATTTTCATTTTGTAATTTTTATTTGTGCTTACAGAGAGTCATTTGGTATTTGTTGGTTGAATTTTAGATGTTTTAGGGTTTTAAGGTACTCTTGTAGTTTTGTTGTTTGTTTGTTTCCATTTTTTTGGTTTTATGTAATATATTCCACATTACTTTCCTTCTTCTTCTTTTTTTTTTTTCTTCATTTCCCAATAAAAGTCAAAGGCGTCGATTGTAAAACGAAAAAAGCGTCGATTGTACAGGAGACGCCTATAGTAGCGACACTAAAATTATATACTTAAGACGTCGATTAACCGACCCCTTATATTAATTTAAGGCGTCGGTTGTTACTTAACAACCGACGCCTTTATATGACTTAAGGCATCGGTTGTTTTATAACAACCGATGTCTTAAGTCATACTTATAGCCTATAGGCGTCGGTTTTAGACAACAACAGACGCCTTTTAGTATGAATTTTTTTTTTTTTAATTATTCATTTATTTATATTTCCATTATACTTATATACACTATAACAATCACATACACATCAACTAATTATCTTCAACAAATAAATAATCGAGGAATGCAAAACAAAACTTAATAACTCAATAAACAGAATTTCGAAATAATTAATTTTGTATTCACAATATTGTTAACAAATTTGTACATGTTAACATAAAATGAGCCAAATTTACATACACTCTTCGACGAAGTATTTGGCTCATAAATTCGATGCTAAGGAAAATTAAGCCATGTCCGATTGGACATACCTTTGAAGATCCAGTTGGCGAATCAGCTGAGTGAAATGAAACAAGCTTGCCTCCAAAACCAAATGAGACTCCTGCTTTACGCTTGTACCATTTTAGCGCCCTCAAAGGTGCTACAAGGAATATAATGTGTATTAGAACAATCTGCCAACTAAACTAACAGAAGTACAAAGAGAAACTAACAACACGTGACACAATAGCCAATAAGATAAAAGGTGGAGAAATATAAAATAAAACAAAGGTCGGTTGTACATACAACAGAGACAAGGCTATTAATTTTTTTCTAAAATAGAAGTTTGCCCACAAAATAGCTAAGTGGCCAACTAGGCACCTTTAGACACCTGCATCTAGACTATCTCTAGCTTATTTGATTTTTCTGAATGGAATTCGAAGGATGTAAATTAACAATGAGCAGTTCATTCCCAGCATTTGAAATATGACCATGTCTTGTGCTCATCGCCAGAACCACAAATTCCAAAATGTTTTCTGAAACGGACTTACACACATCATAGTAAGAGCAATCAACTAATCAATCTATTATTTTATACTATGCCAGAACAAAAACTATATTCCACATTTTTCCAAATAAATTGAACATTACAATCTTTTATGTAAGAATGTGATACCTGCACTAAAATTATTCTCTCCTACACCATATCAATCACATCCCTTCAAAGAGAACATAAGAAAATAAAAATTTAAGAAGCTAACCCTGAGGTTGAAGTGTAGAAGAAATGAAATTACCACCCTGCCTTGACATCATAAGCAGTCTACACAACATTTTTCTCAGACATAGAATCACCCACCAACATAGCTACATAATTATCACTTCTCGTGCTATGCCAAGATGTCTTCCATCTTGTAATAGCATGAACACTACCAATAAATTATGTGCAGTTAACTAAAGAGATTTTTCTCACCTCATATGGCCACTACGAAGCATTTTTCTTTTCAAGTGTAATTAATGCAAGAGGCAAATTTAATGACATTGTACATTCAAACATTTCAAACGGCATATCTCCTGTAGTTATATGGTAAATTAAGTTGCTATCTCGCAACTGCTAAATTTTAAAGCTACAGAAAATCAAAAGCCAAGATAGAGGATAAAATGAAGAAGTGAGCTACAATGTTAGTCACTTTCCGTGTCACTCACTACACTTCCCATTCAGAAATTCAAAAGGGACATTGAGACAAGTTCATTAATAATCAAACTAACCTCAATATTATAGATGCCAATTTTCCCATCAAACGATGATGCCGATATGACCCCTGGAATCTTAGGATACCAGTGTACATCAAAATTCCAGTTGGTTCCAGCAGGCAATTCAGCCACAATCTGTACAAAGTTTTACATCAAATGATTGTCACCTGTTGCACAATGCTGACTCCAAAAAATCTCTGTCAACTCCATTCCGTCTCTTTCCACGTGTACATTAAGTAAAATAGCTAATTTGAAAATAGAAAACATAGTAGAGAAGAAATGCTTAAGATAAAAATCAGGAAAAGCAAAAAGGACATTTCATATAAAAGAAGAGGAACACACGTAATTCAACAAAGAGTTAGCAATCAAAATCACTTACCTCTTCAGATACAGTGTCCCAGCAAATGGTGCAGTTATCCTTGGCACAAGTAAGCAAATAGGAGCTGTCGATGGGGCACCATGACATAGAGATTACACCTAATGCAAGTGATACAAAAATACAAAATTGAAATGAACACATCAATGTTTAAAAAGGGTTCAAATGGGTACCTATGCGATTTACCTCTGTGAGACTAGGTAAAGCCTCAAGGCATAACCCTCCAAAAAAAACAATGTAATAATTGTAAGGAAATATAAAATAGATCAATAAAGTAGCAAGGATGAATTCTCAAACTGGTAATCACATAATAAAATTGAAATCTACCACTAGAAGTAGAAACAACCTAAAAATCTCCAATACAATCTATACTAATAGAATATTTAATTTAAGGTGTACGCCTCATTAAGCTGATTTGTAAACCTTGCTATTGGCACTCAAGGCATTAGTGAATGCCTTAAGAACAATGCACCAACAGGCTCCAAATGAACTGTGGAATAACTGATAAGAATAACTTTTAAATGAAAATCTTCAACATCTCAAAAAATACATCGCAAAAGATGCCGGCTGGCGGAGGTGCTGGCTAGGGTTCTCTACGGATGAACACAGCTGGGGGAGGGACGGTGGCGGTTGGCAGAGGTGCCAGGGATGAACGGTGGTGGGCTGGGTGTGGTGCACGAAGGGAAAAGAGAGGGGAGCGGGGTGGGGGTGGTGCGTGGCGGAGAAGAAATGGCTCGCGATGAGGAAGAGAAAGCGCAGGTACCGGCGGCGGGGGAGAGCTGTGGTGGCGCCGGAGCTGCACTGCCGGTTGGTGGTGACGGTGGCTACGGCAGGAGTGTGATGAATGAGGCTGAGCTTTGAGGCGATGTGGAGCTATTGAGCAGCGCTATGGAAAGCTTCAAATTAAAGACAGCTGAAGAATTAAGACCTAGCGGTTGAAAATATTTAACTTAAAGGCGGCGGTTCCTTTCAAGAACCGCCGCCTTTAATTAAAAGGCGTCGTTAATGAAATGAACCGACGCCCTTAATTGTGCGGCTCCACCAGCGTCGGTTCTTACTAAAAAACCGACACTTTTTATAAATTTTTATTTACAATTTTGCCATCGCTTTTTTTGAGGCGTCGTTTTTTGAGAAAAATGACTCTAATATGTTATTTTTTTATGTAATTTTGTACTAGTGTCTTCTTCTTCTTTTTTATTTACTAGTTAATCACCCGTGCGATGCACGAAAAGAAACGTTTGAATAAAAATAATTCAATATGAAATTAGATAAATCATTTTCATAAAATAAATAATTTTCGCAAATAAGAGATAATATCATCATTTATTGATTTCATATGACTACAAATTCTGGAATACTTCTTTGTACACAACGTTGTTTGTTGATTTTGTTGTTCTTCCTTTCTTATCTCAAATCAATATATTTAATTTGGAACAATTTGTCAATAAAAGATAAGATTTATTGTTTTGACCATTGACAATGAAAAACAACACGTATAAGAAACGAATTCGATAATTATAAAAAAAGAAAAAAATTAAAATTGTGATTGACAAAGATGCATCAAATTCATGGTATTATAAGTTTTTGCAATTTTTATACAACGTAAATGTTTTTCGATGAAAATTATAATATAATATTGATCATCTCAATTATCAGTTAAGTAAATTGGGAGACAATTTACTTATTGTTGTAAAAATTTTAAGAATCATAAATATTGAATTAAAAGTATGATTATTTAAAATAAAATTTAATACAAATTGATTAAATATTTGATATAAATATAAATGAAAATTCGATATTATATTTGTATGACAGAACGAAATTATTCATCCATAAGATTGATACCAATAAAATATCACAATTATTGAAAAAAATTATTCACGTATTAAATGTAACATTCTATAAAAATACTAATTAAGTTAATAGAACGCAATACAAAGGAGCTCAACTTTTTAGATGTATTAAATAACTAAAAAAATAAGATTATTTATAAAAAGTTTTATACAATAAGATTTATTTAGTATTAGATGTGTGATACAACTTCGATATAATTTTGAACTGAAATTTTTGCATTAAATTCGTATGACTGCACACAAATACTTATTTGCAAAATTCAAAATATTAAAAAATAAAACAAAATTATGAAAAGAGATGTTGAAACACAAATAATCAAATATAAATAAGTAAAAAAAAAATCTCCATAAAAATATTTAAGTGGAAGTAGCAGTGTGAACACAATAAAAGTTGAGTTTTGGTCTTTGGAGTGTGAAAGCAATAAAAATTGAGTGTCAAAATAAATGAAATATATAATATATAATATTGTATAAAAAAAAATCACAAAAAGTTGTATCAAATTGGCGGGAGGAGTCGATATTAGATTTGTATGATAGAACGAAATTATTCATCCATAAGATTGATACCAATAAAATATCACAATTATTGAAAAAAATTATTTACGTATTAAATGTAACTTTTTTTCTAAAAATACTAATTAAGTTAATAGAACGCAATACAAATGAACTCAAATTTTTAGATGTACTAAATAACTAAAAAATAAGATTATTTATAAAAAGTTTTATACAATAAGATTTATCTAGTATTAGATGCATGATACAATTTCGATATAATTTTGAACTGAAAATTTCGTATTGAATTTGTGTGACTGCACACAAATTCTTATTTGCAAAATTCAAAACATTAAAAGAAAAAAAAATTATGAAAAGAGATGTTTAAATACAAATAATCAAATATAAATAAGTAAAAAAAAAATATCCATAAAAATATTTAATTGGAAGTAGCAGTGTGAACACAATAAAAGTTGAGTTTTGGTCTTTGGAGTGTGAAAGCAATAAAAGTTGAGTGTGAAAATAAATGAAATATATAATATTGTATAAAAAAAAATCACAAAAAGTTGTATCAAATTGGCGGGAGGAGTCGATATTAGATTTGTATGACAAAACGAAATTATTCATCCATAAGATTGATACCAATAAAATATCACAATTATTGAAAAAAATTATTTACGTATTAAATGTAACTTTCTATAAAAATACTAATTAAATTAATAGAACGCAATACAAAGGTGCTCAAATTTTTAGATGTACTAAATAACTAAAAAAATAAGATTATTTATAAAAAGTTTTATACAATAAGATTTATTTAGTATTAGATGCGTGATACAACTTCAATATAATTTTGAACTGAAAATTTTGCATTTAATTTGTATGACTACACACAAATACTTGTTTGCAAAATTCAAAACATTAAAAGATTAAAAAAAAAAAAATTATGAAAATAGAGATTTAAACACAAATAATCAAATATAAATAAAAAAAAAATCTCCATAAAAATATTTAAATGGAAGTAGCAGTGTGAACACAATAAAAGTTGAGTTTTGGTCTTTGGAGTGTGAAAGCAATAAAAGTTAAGTGTCAAAATAAATGAAATATATAATATTGTATAAAAAAATCACAAAAAGTTGTGTCAAATTGACAGGAAGAGTCAATATTAGATTTGTATGACAGAACGAAATTATTCATCCATAAGATTGATACCAATAAAATATCACAATTATTGAAAAAAATTATTTACGTATTAAATGTAACTTTCTATAAAAATACTAATTAAGTTAATAGAACGCAATACAAATGAGCTCAAATTTTTAGATGTACTAAATAACTAAAAAAATAAGATTATTTATAAAAAGTTTTATACAATAAGATTTATTTAGTATTAGATGCGTAATACAACTTCGATATAATTTTGAACTGAAAATTTTGCATTGAATTTGTATGACTGCACACAAATACTTATTTGCAAAATTTAAAACATTAAAAAATAAAAATTATGAAAAGAGAGGTTTAAACACAAATAATCAAATATAAATAAGTAAAAAAAATCTCCATAAAAATATTTAAGTGGAAGTAGCAGTGTGAACACAATAAAAGTTGAGTTTTGGTCTTTGGAGTGTGAAAGCAATAAAAGTTGAGTGTGAAAATAAATGAAATATATAATATTGTATTAAAAAAAATCACAAAAAGTTATGTCAAATTAGCGGGAAATTCTTCTCCTTTAATATTAAGTAAGATTATTTTTTTTTTCATTTCCCATTTTATCTAGTCCTTTTTTTGTACACCCACAAGTTTGTGCTGGGAGTTGATTTATTGAAAATTGTCTTCTAAGCTAATTATCAGAAGTAATAATTCTGTAGTAGCGGTTGTAGAGCTTTACTGTTTAGTACTTCAACGAAAATTATTATGTTTTACTGTTTGATAGTGCAAATTATTTTTTTGTGCCTGTGCTTTAGAGCATCTCCAATTGTGCATTTTATTTGAATGTCCAGTTGACGTGGTGATGAATTTGAGGACACAAAAATAATGTGATAGTATTTATTGTGGAACGATATCTAACATGATGTTCATTTGTAGACTGTATGTCAGACACCTTTCACGATTAATGTTACAATTTCGTCTCTCTCCCCTCTATTTTTCTTCTCTTTCCGCCTTCCATACTCTCTCCCTTCACCCCTTTTTTCTATCTTACCGCATCATCTTTTTGAAAGGTGTTTAGCGTTGGAGATGCTGTTATTAAGTTATTCTTTTGATGGTGGGAAAAATGAGGAAGTTCATTTGGATGTCATATCAGTATTGGAGAATGTTTCTGTGTAACTGGTTGTAATTTTGGCATCATTGTGAAGATGTTCTTATTTTGCATTTATTGGTACACAAAGCTATTAGATGCTAAAATTTTGATATATTTTTGGATTATTATTTGGGTTCCAGATGAAATATACTTCCCCCGTCCCAATTATATAGGCTTGTTTGACTTTTCACACAGATTAAGAAAACATATTTAATATCATCGGAAACAAAATTTTTGTAAAGAAAATTTCCAACTTACCCTTATTTAATATCAAAACTATTATATTGGAAGTAATAAATAGAGTTACATTGGTAAACAAACAAAATAAATAATTCCCAATAAAAAAAAAGTCTATATAATTGGGACAAATGAAAAAGGAAAGATAACCTATATAATTGGAACGGAGAGAGTATTTATAATTATATGTGCTTTTCATATGTAAAGTTAGCTACTGATTGGACTTCATTTTTTCGTGGTAAATACAAGTAAGATTATATCTTTAATCTAAGACTTCCTTTGGGGTTAATATCGTAAGCGATATTACTGTGATACTTGAGTGGCCAGTTTTATAAATCTTATTTGAAAAAGAGGAGACTGGTTCACTCTAGATCATGTTTCTTTTATGGTTTTTTTTTTTTTTTTTTAAAAAAAAAAAAAAATCCTTTTTCCTGTTTTCCTCTCAGTTATCATAATACCTAGACCTTATCTAGTTAATTTATTGAAGCTGCTTTTCAAAATTCAAAAATAAAACTAAATAATGCTCTGGGCCTTTCTAGTTAAATAATAGCGGTAACCACTCAGGCAACATGTCTGCTGTTATTATGGTTAAATAATGATCTACAGGTCGAATAATTCAAATTATTTTCTTTTATGTACATATTAGGTTAAAATACAACTATATTATCACTATATTTCTTTTCTTATAACCCTATTGATGTATTCATAATGTTTGCTCAAATGTCAATGATATTGATTGTGGAAAGGTCTTGAGTTAATTTTCTTACCAATTATTTAAGTGCTTCTGGTTGGAATAGCATGTGAAATTTGTTGGAGTGGATGAAGAGAGTAAGGTGTTCAGGTATATGTGTTTGAAATCAATATAAGTGGAGATACTTTTATTTATCAAAATAGAAAATTTTCAAGAACCTTAGTACTTGCATTATATATGTTGCAATTCATCACTTTTCTTATCCTTTCTTGTGATCTACTCTTTTACAGCATGGAAAATGATTGCTCATTTGAGGATTCAGATGCCCAGCAGGAACCTGGCTCAAAGAAGCGGTAAAGAACCACTACACGTTTTCTATTGATCAAAATTTTGGGTAAAGAAATCGCATTCATTAGAACTAGATATTCCCCAAATATAATGACAGTATTGTTATCTTTATTTTATTTTTTATTTTTTTTGGGTGTGTTTGTGGAGTGGGGGGTGACCTGTCTCACTTACAATGCATCTTGCTTGAAATTTAACCCTTTAAGCAATAGAAACATACCAAAAAATTACATTATAAACTTGCATTGTTAGAGTTTGCCCTTATAAACTGAACATGGCTAATGTAAGAGATTGTGATCTGCATTACAAAATTACACTACCCTTGTTGGATGTTGTCTTGCTTTTTGTTTACAACCCTCGTTACAGTGAGATTTTAATCTCATGTTGTTATGTTCTTCACAGAGCTAGAACTGCATCTTGTGCTCCATTGAGTTCCAAAGCAAAAAGGGAGAAACAACGAAGAGACAAATTGAATGACAAGTGCGATCATGTTCTCTTCTCTTGCCTTACTGACACCTCAACCCAAACTCTCTCTCTCTCTCTCTCTCTCTCTCTCTCTCTCTCACACACACACACACACACACACACACACACAGCTTTAGTAACTGCGTCATTTATTTTTCTAGGTTTATGGAATTAAGTGCTCTCTTGGAGCCTGGAAGGCCTCCCAAAACCGACAAGGCTGCTATTTTGCTTGACGCTTCTCGCTTGGTGACTCAGCTACGAGGTGAAGCCCAGAAGCTAGAGGACTCAAATACAGATCTACAGGAAAAGATTAAAGAGCTGAAGGTAAGATTTCCTATATTTATATTACTTCAGGGTATGTATCTCCACTAATCACTTAGGATGGAATGTGATTCCATTCTGTTCTAAAAGTTTAACCTTCTCAAGAAAACAAATACTATATTTTCTTTTTATTTGACTTTGCTATGATGGACCAACCAGATGATCACTTAACATTTCACAATCTGGGTTCCCATTAATTTGTGTAGGTTTCCATTAATTTGTGTAGGCCGAGAAGAATGAGCTCCGCGATGAGAAGCAAAGGTTGAAGGCCGAGAAGGAAAGGCTAGAGCAACAACTAAAGACAACAAATATGCAACCTGGATTTCTACCTGCTCCTGCCATGCCTGCTGCATTTGCTGCCCAAGGTCAAGCTGCAGCGAACAAATTTGTGCCTATCATCAGTTATCCTGGTGTCGCCATGTGGCAATTCATGCCTCCTGCTGCTGTTGACACTTCACAGGATCACGTGCTTCGCCCACCAGTTGCATAAGTTGGCAGTCAATTCCTTTAATGGTGGGAGTCACATTATGGTCCAAATGTTGATTTGTTTTGTCAACTGTCTCGACTCTATTAGTTTTTTGCCAACTATATAACTTGTGAACAATATTAAGTAACATGTGAAGTATTGTGTGACCATTGACTATAGATGAAAGATCACCATGAAAACAGACCCGCTACAATTTGATCATTCTTTTTTGTATCATGATAAGAAGTCTATGTCATCAATTGAATAACTATTCTTGATTAAAGTTCTATTTTATCATCACCACAATCTGAATTCACATTTTCTTTTTGTTTTAAATTCAGCAACGGGGAACAAAAATAAGTCGTCCCCTTCAATTAGTGATAATTTGTTACTTTGACTTATGATAAGACTTGCAAAATTACTAATCATCTCGTATAAAAGTTTAGTTAGTAATGATTTGTTACTCTAACTGATAGTAAGACTTGCAAAATTATTAATCTTGTCTAAAAATTTATTTAGTAATGATTTGTTACTCTTGAGTGATGATAAGATTTGCAAAATTATCATCATCTCGTCTAAAAGTTTTAAGTTGTTAGAGAAACGAACACAGATCTACTCAAAAACCTATATTGAAATGGCTTGATGCAAACCTGTTGAACTCATCTTGATTGCTTCTTCCGATCCCAAACACCCTTTTGCCTCTTACTCCTTTTATGGTGAGGCATTTTGAACTGTGTGGGGTAACTTCTTTAAAAGGGGGGCAGTCGACCCCTAACATGTCGATGGACAGCCGATAGAATCATAGAATCCAATGGGAATTTCGAACTTTTTGATTTTCTTGATACCACTAAGAGGAGTATCAATAGTTGCTAGCTCGAAGTGCTGTCCAAGTCAACGTACCATTAGCTCAAGACAGTATTTCCTCCAATTATGTCACTCTCATATCCCATTCATTAGCATTCAACCTCGTACCGAGGAAGACATAGCTCCAGCAACCATTGTGGGTTTGTTAATTTTTCCACACAGTGAAACTACCTATAGGTAGTAGGGGCCAGGTCATTCATGTGAAGTGGAAGGGGGAGTTCTGGTTACAATTCAGAAACAATTCGTATGTATATTTCACAAAAATGTGAAATTGAAGTAGAGACAAAGTAGCTGGAAGACACGGAAATAAAAGTATCATTTCGGATCTCAAACACATCATAAAGAGTTAGGAGGAATTTTTACGTCTTTTGTGCAAAATTTTACTTGAGATCACATACACAAATGGATGAAAGTCTATTTAATTTTAATAAAAACCCAGAGGATAACATTAAAATGTTGCAAGATTGACTATTTATTTACATATTACTACTACTAATTGGATTTAATAATCCCAGTTTTATATTACACAAGTCACATAGGATGACAGCTTTGTATCCACACTTCAAATCAGTCAAAGTCCCTATTCTTCACTCCCTCTACATATTCTTCCACATTTTTGACAATAAGGAACCATCCAGCAGGGGGGCAAAAAAAAAAAAAAAAAAGAATAGAATAGCTTCACACCTGAAAACATAACATAAATCGCATTAACCACCTTTGGCATCACTTACAAGAAAATAATAAAAATAACATTCTATGCAAATAAAATTGATGTCAATTTTATGAAAATGTTAGGCCAGCCACAGAGAATGAACAAACAGAATCAGCTCGAACCAGTTATTATGAAAAACGAGCAACATAGATGAAAAGGCATCACGTGGTTGTTACACTATAATTAGACTTGGACCTGTAAAAAATTACCTTTAATCAAACTCATCGCCTTCATCTCCAAATTGATTCTCCAGTATCAGGCCAGCTATTTTACTATTTACAGAGTTAATTTGGGTCTCTCCTGCAGAGTACTCTTTAGTATGTACAGACGGAGGCCGAGTGTTTGCTATTGAGCTATCAGTATTTATATAGCCCCTGCTAGTTTCACCAGCATAATTGTGTGGTTCTGCCGTAACAATGCCATCATTGGTCATCATATCATGAGAGCCAGAACCATCAGACTTGTCAGACCTCTGGCATATCAATTGCCCATTATTATTGCTATGCGTATCAGGAATTCTGAATGACAATGAGCATTTATCAGAAATAGGGCATGAAGCCACAGAGAAATTAAAACCAGATATAAGACATACAACTACAGAATTTTTTTCAATAAAATATCAACCCACCTCCCCTGAAGTTGAAGATTAGAAACTTGAAGATAATCAAAAACTGGAACCAAGTCTTTTGACCTAACGTCAAGCATGTCAACGGGGATTCTTTCCATCTCAATCTCTCCCCTACGAACATCTTCATCATCTTCATTGAAGTCATCAATCAGTAGCATTGAATGAAAACTTATCTGCCAAAAGAGAATGTGATAAGAAGAAGTGTAAAGCATCACAATGGTGGTGGAGTAGATTAGCAAAAACACCATTCAAATTTTATGCGACAGATCAAGTACCTCAGGTTTCGCCCACAATGGACTCTGATTTTGATGCATTTGCAGCTCTGCCTCAGATATATACATATGGTGCCTTTCATCAGTTGTGGTCTTGTCTTTCTTGGGTGCACCCATTACATCGGAACACACACTACCTACCTGTCTTGTTCTTTCAGGAAATACTTTTGCACGATCTAAATTTGCATTTTCACCATACACATCAATATCATCCTCCTGCTCCTTCCTGTTTAGTTTTTGACAAATATCCCACTTTTGGATTGCCTTCACTACAAACCCTGCATCACCGTCTAGATCTGATTCACAGCAGGTACTCACTCCCGGTAGATCTGTCACACTATTTAGCACAGCAGAGGTACCCAATGCATATTGTATCATACAACCAGAAGAAGAGAAAACAAGCATGTAATAGTTTGTCTTCAGAGAATTGGCATGTCCATACACACCATCACCTCTGCAGTAATGGAAAGTTGAAGCAATAGCCCCAGGAAAAGAACTCATCTTCCCAGTAGCAGCTGCAGCAGCACCATTTACAGCATTTCTCCAACCATTATTTCCATTTCTTATTCTGATAAGAGGAGAAAGTGAAATTGGAGACCCAGATGCACAAATATTTTGTTGGGTTAGACGCTGAATCCCTGAATTTGGTGGCCCATGAACTGCAGATTTCTTCACCGAACTGCATCCACTGTTTATAGCACTAAAACAAGCATCAGAGGACTGAATGCCAACCGAACCCCCTGAAGGAGAAATAGCAAAAAGATGGCTTGTCCCTCTCAAGGAACTAACCATAATCCATTGGCTATCGCTGCTATAACTTATGTCCTGTATGACCTGAGAGAGCATTATCAAACAGATAGATATAAGATCAATCCCAATTACAGAGACGATAGCATCCAAACATAAGAAGATAAAAACAACTATTTGTTCTTACTGCAGGTGTGACACCACGTTGCAACCTGTAAAGATGGACATAAGATGGGCCAGAAGCAGCTCCAGAAAGTTCTGGCATTATACGGAAAACGTTAATATTGTGGCCCTGATCTGAAGCCGTCACTAGCAGGGTGCCACTAGGATCAAAGCACAACGATGATATAGGATGTTTGTGTGCCCTAAACTGGGCAACCACACTTTTGCTGACAACATCTCTGACAATGACCTAATGAATAAACAAGAAACAAAATGAGGAAAAAATAATTTCAAATAGACATAGGCAGAGCACACACAAACATCAGTACCCTACACAAAATTGTAAAGGGTAAACATAGAATAATCAATACTGCCCTGTGATGCATAATGAACATTAATCGGACATTATTAATCCTATACAAATAGGACATCTTTATATATCACCAAAACAGAGGAGCGAAGAAACATTCTAAGTACAATAAAAATTAAATTCAATGTGTAAATCAGGTAATAGAAATTTGACAGAGACTGCAACAACAGCACATCACATTAAAAAAAATAATAATAATAATGGTTTCCACAAGCCACACACTTGGGAAGATTTATATATACCATGCCAACACTGTCTGCACGAGCACTCCCTGAATGAGAATTGTTGCCATCGGGAAACAGCTCAGAGTAGTGCCTTAATAATTTCTTATAACCCATGTCCCCTAGTGTAACGATACCAGTAGCAAGTTGCCTACTTGACTCTTTCGCATAATGTGCAACAAGGCTTCCATTTGAAGCAGGACTAGCAAAACTAGCAGACGGGGTAAGATGCTGTGGACTCACACGCCCAGAATTTGGAATGGTAACCGGACTTCCACTATAAGCCATCCACCTGGGACCCATTGCAAGAGGCCCAAAGCCTATACCTCCAGATCCACGGTCACCCGTAACAACAGGATTTGTAAGAATTGTATATTGTCTCTCCAGTGTAGAAGCATCGAGACAGTGTATCTGTATAAAACATATCTTATCAACATATCCTGACAATTTAAAAAGGATAGCAAAGGATTAAAAGTATAAATTTTTGATGAATTTAAACAAAGTGAAACACACCTGAGCTGATTGTAGAACAGCAACAACTCGAGAACTACATCTCACTAAATGAACAACCGACCTAAACCGTAAAAGATGTACATATGATTGTGATTGCAAAGAATAAAACCAAACTACCATAGGCATACCACTACCATTAACTGAACCATGGCAGTGTTGGCCCAACCCATTACGAGGACCACCATAACCCTCCTGAATGTTGTTGCCTCCAGTAAACGATCCATCAGCACAAATGATCAGCAATGGGCGACTATCAGCAAACTTGTCTCCAGATTCCTTTGAAGCTGTGGGGTTGGGTAATGCTTGCATAAATGAAACAGGACCATCATGCCTGGAAACCAGTTTGCGCACATTGTCTGCTTCTTCAACATCCCAAACCTGGTAACCGTAACTGTAGCCGAGCAAGAGAACTTTCCTTGTTACACCTCCCTCGAGTTCTAGTTTGTCAAATCCAGCCCAGCAAATCTTCAATGTGTGGAAAGGTATAAAAATAATAAATCAGCTATACAAAATAGATCTAGAACCGTGAATTAGAAATGCCAAATATCATATTAAGAATTGGTACGACATAGAAACAGATACCCATGAACAAAGAGAAAGATGCCCGTGAACCCATTATGGAAATAGTAACTATAGGAATATACTTGAGGTGATAGTTATAAAACATGATGAATTAAGGATTCATAGCAACAACATATTTGGCCATCGAAGAAAAATGGAGGTGGTATAAACATATTTCCTGATAATATTTTTTTCCGATTATCAACAGTATATAGTAAATCCACCCAACTAGAAACACAAATTCAAGCAGTTGATTAGACTGACAAACTTCTTGACCATTATTTTCATTCGACTAGCAATCAAAAAAGAGAACTCCATATATTTTTCAAGGAAAAAAAAGGCACAAGTTCTATAACATTGAAGCTTTTAACTTTGATGTATAGTGTAGACTGTAGTCCATAATTTTAAAACCAACCCAGCCCCAGCCCCAGCGAAAGCACTGGGACAGCAGATCACCAGTTCAACCGCCGGTTTCAAGGTTTAACTATATAAACAATATTTTTAAAATAAAAGATCATGTAAAACATAAATATATGTCAAAAAGTCACGCCATATGATAAGTTTAAACTATATATAAAGTAATTAAGAACATTAGATGATCAAATACTCAATTTTAAAATGATAAATGGTTGACCATTATAACCAGTTTTTAGGTAATGGCTTATAAAACTTCTCAAAATGGCGCAGTGCACAAATTTCGCTTTCTTGAGCATGAGGCCACATGGTCAGAGCTTATCTGGCACTGGAGGCTTAATATGTGTACTAAAGGCCATTTCAGATCTTTACTTACCCACCAGATTCAGTCCTTCCACTCGTAGTTTAACAGGATTTTGACTAGTTATTCCCAGGTATTGGTCCAATATAGACAACCAGGACAGATTACAGACTGGTTCACCAGTTTTCCAGATTTAAAACTATGGTATTGTCATGATTAATTATTTTCGTGTTTTTGTGAATAAGTCACAACGTCTATTACACCTTCAACAGCTGTTTGTACGTTGGTTACCTGACTTTCTTTGTATTACTTCTGCTATCACTTTGATGACTTCATATCTTTTTGTTCTTGAAAGGACAGAATACTGGTAGGTAAACTTTGAAGCTATGTTGCTTGGACTCAGGTATAGGTATCTAAGTGTCGGACATTTTTTCCCAAAATCTAGGATACATTAACACGACTAAAAAATGTCCCAATTTTGGACACGGGTACATGGGTGCTACTTTCAAACTTCAATTATTTGTGTCAATTAAAAAGTTTATAGCTTGTTTATGTGCAATTTTATGTGTAATCATTTATTTAATTACCTAAGCCTACTAATTTCATTTTAATTTAACTCTTATGTGGCCAAAATTACATTTAATTGAAATTCAAGAGGACTTTTCGTGGCATTTAACCTTTAAATGAAAGTTTTGACCTCAATTATATACTAATATATACTTCAGGGACTTAAATTGCAATTTTACAAAAGTTAAAAAAATTTAAACCTAACCCTAAATCGTTTCATTCTCACTCCCTCCCTCTCAAAGCTGCCGCTGCCTTCTCTCATCTCTCCCTTTTGGTTTCGTTTCTCGCCGGTCACCACCACCACCACCACCCCCACCCCCACCCCGACCCCGACCCCGGTAAGCCCTCCTCCCTCACCTTCTTTCTCCTAAACACACACTGTAACTGCAATCAGTCTCCACACACACGCTCACTCAACACACACCCACGCACAAACACACCCCTATGTATATCACCTTCTACAGTTTTCTCCTTTTTGGCTGTCGTGTCCGAGTGAAAAAACAAGAATCCGTTCCCTCTTTCCATGTCAGTATCTGTGTCATGTCGACACGGGTACTTTGCTATTTTTGAAGAATCCGAGCAACATAGCTTTGAAATGGATCCAGGCCTATAACCCTTGCCATGACGAGAAGCATCGCAGTTATTACGATGTCAGGTCATGTAATAATGGTATTTATTGATTCAAAGAAACTATTTATGGATTAAATGTTGTACTTTCACTAGTAAAGTGTTATTATTGAAGTCACACTGCAATTTATATTGTATCCTATGATTCAATTCTATTAACAATTACATAAAGCAAACTTTCAAGTTGAATCCTGAACTCATAACCTGTCAACCCTACATGCGAACATAATTAGCCTGATTCTTGAAAACAATTAAGAATACTTGTAGCTGACTATTTAATTTGGAATTTACTAGGAATCTGTTTTGGGACTTTGTTAAGAGTAGTTCAGGTCCTTTACAACATGCATTATGCTGCGGAAGTTTAAGTAACACTTTCTTCCCTTTAATTTTAAATTTATGTATGAATGAAAAAGGACGAATATTGAACAGCTAGTGACCAACAACTTATTTTAATGAAAAGATGAAAAGTTACAAGTCTATTCACACATTTATATGCAAAATATGAAAGAAAAACACAGCTTATAAAATATCCAACTTACGGCATATATCAAAACCTTAAGTTGTCTTAAAGTCTGTAAATTAACCAAAAGGAGAAACTGCATGGCCTTAAAATACAACTTTAATGGTGCTGAAATGTTCAAGTGCATCTGTCAGGCAATCGCTGCTAAAACATAGACTGATAGAAGGTGTCAGTGATGAACAAATGAATGAGGTTCACATTTGAGACAGAAAACCCTTGAAGAAGGAATCCCACTCATTTACACCACTAATGAGAGAATTCATCCTATGAAACTGGGAAAATGTTTTATTACTAAGCAAGAGAACAGAAAGGGAATATCATCAATTGTCTTGAGAACTCATACACAACTCATAGCCTTTCATCAATTAAAACATAGTGGGATTTGCAGTAATAATACTACTGATATCCTCTTTATTATTAAAACCTGACATATCGCTGCTCATCAAAGTTAAAGAAACCATGTCACCTCCAAGACCAAATGTTAAATCATATGACCCTCTTTTACACCCTCATGTCATGAAGCGTGAGTGACGTAGGATACAATAGGACAATTGTAAGAGAAGGGAAAAGGGAAGAGAAGAAGAGAAAGGAGGGAGAAAATAGAAATAGGGGAAATATAACATTTTTATTTATATCAAGGTTGTTCATTACATTGCTAAAACCCTTTTTATATAGGTTTTTGAAATCCTATTCTAAGTAAGCTATTAAATAAACCATGATTAATTTTCCTAAAATAAGCAATAAATTTGTTAACTATATTAATAATATCTGTACTAGTATTCCATCAGTGAGCCAGTAACAATAAGTTATCCACCACTTGAAAAATCCCGCAAAACTTATATTGTCGGGGAGGACTGTAAGAACAAGCACACTATATCCTCTAAAAACTTGAAGAAGTTTAATCAATTATGCAACCATGGCATAACAGTGAAACTGTGGATTAAGACATAAAAAGAAACACTATCATAAAACTCCAAAACATCCATTTGCCTTACACTAAAAAAATTAAGTAAAAACTGTGGAAATACAACTATTTTTTCAACAATAACTGCAGTAAAGAAGCAAGGGGACAAACCTTTTAAGCAGAGTATGAACACATTGTGCATGCAATAATATCCTATACTAATCGTTTTTCATCGGTTACTTTATTCCAGGATACCTTGAATACTTAACATATTACAGATTGATGGGGAACCATTTCTATCACATAAAGCCCTTGTTTGGCCCCCATGGTCTAAACTCATTTTTGTTGCCACAATTTCTCTTCACCAAGGATTACGAGGAAAAATGGTGAAAAAAGGGAACTTGCAGAAATCAAACACGACACATATTTATTCAGATTTGAAACAACAAGTTTCCATCTCAAACCCAAACTAAACATACCAGTCAAAAATATCATCTAATACTAACATATAATTATCTATTTCAACTTTATTGAAAACTAAACATTTTTTTATTTTATTTTTTTACCTTTTTTGGATAAAAGGATTTTAAACTAAAAAACCTCCATTTTAAAATTTCATGCAGCGACTCAATTTCAGCAAATCAAGCAGTCAAAAACAAGCTAAAAGTTTCGAACTTTTCCCTAGAACTTTCCATTGAGGTAAAAGTCTCACCTGATCTTGGGAGGGCTCACCGTCCCTGTCCACCATAGCTGAAGCAGCAGAGGCAACAGACCTCACGGTGGATGCCACGCTCGAGGCACCGGAGGAAACGATCCTCCAGTAGCTGGAAAGAGACTTAATGGATGTCGGAATGGTCCCATTATTGCCCCGATCAGACTGCGGCATCATTCCGGTAACAGAACCGCCACCACTTCTCTTGCTATCATTCCTCATCACAAACCCCAACTAAGCTAAAAACCAACAAGGTTAAACACGCACTTATCAGTTCTGCCCTTTCACCTCTCAAACCAATAATGATTATAACCTCAGCAAAATCATCCTTTATAAGAATAAAATAACCATAAAAAAGACTAATGTTTTCAGCTCACGGGCGTCTCCATCTTCAGCTTACAACTTACAACTCCAAAACCAACCAAATACCATGCAAATCGCAACAAAAAAAGGATCAATTGCACAGCCCCTGTTGTCAGCAGTTCTTTTCCCCTTTTTTCCCTCTTACTTTTCCCATCAATCAGGCAAAAAAATAGCCAAAACTAAAACCGGTAGTTCTATAGTTTCTGATTGCAAATTTGAAAATACAAAGCAACAAATTCTTCAAAAAATATTTTTCTTGTATGAAATTTTTAGGAAAACAAAACACCAACCCTAACCTCAAACAAACGGTAAAAATAAATTGAAAGTATTTGTACAAGGATTGAACAATTAAACAAAGAATATATACAAATTTAATCAAGAAAAATTGAAAGTTTATTTAAAACGAATTAAAATGTTAGGTTTCGAATATTTCGATGATCTTCGTGATTCTGCGTGTATATAAATACTGTAAATGTAGGGATTTTAGAGAGAGAAAGAAAGAAGGGGGAAGATTGAGCGATCGGATAATGAAGAGAGGTGAACAAATAAAAAACTGTGTGTTTTACGTATCTTTCTCTCTCTACAATTAATTTTTTTTCTTTTTTTCTTTTTTGTCGTTAAAAAAAAGGCAGCTACTCTGCACGTCTTCTTTTCTTCCAAGCAGTCAAAAGTAGGGGGCTAAACGGTTTGGTTTGGACAATTTTTGATAATTTTTCAAATCAAATCGTTTAAAGCGATTTGAGATTTTTCTAACCAAATCAAACTATTTCATTTCCTAAATCAAACCAAATCAAATCATTTATTGTGGTTTGGCGCGGTTTGCAAACGAAACTAAACTAATATATGTAAATCGAGTTAAAATAACTATTGAAATAGAATTTTGAATTAAGACATCAAAATTAATTGCAAATAACCCAACGACATTACGGATAGATATTATAAGACTAACAAAATTAAAACATATGGGTAAACAACTTCTAAAATAGATACAAAGGCACGATCACAAACAATTATCACAATAATATCAAAAAAAATAATAGATAACACAATCCATTATCAAGTTAGATTTTCCTATTATTTCACAACAAAACAACTTAAACTCAAATATACTGTATTCCAAGCAAAACTACTGAACTACATGATGAAAGAATAATGCTTTAGGAATTTAGAGTTTGATGAATTACGGTTGATGATAAAAGATCTCAAGTACAACTAATTTTGCTTAGATAACCATAAATACTCAAGTCATGACTTGCTAAATTAACAGAAGACAAATATTATAACCAAGAAAAAATAAATAATGAGCAAGTTTATGCATATTCCCCCAAAAAAGAAATTATAGGATAAAAAACAAATAAAGTAAGAAAGTCACCGGTAGTACTTAGTTGTTAGTACTGGCAAAATGTCTTTCTTAACAATAAGGGAAAAGTAAGGTGCCCCTTCATATAAATTGAAAATAAAAGTATAAAATTGAAAATAAAAGCAATAAATTTTTTTGTATTTTTGCAATTAAAAAATTAAATTTTAATTGTAATTTTTTAGCGGGTTGGCGGTTTGAAACGAGTTTTGAAAAATGAAACCTAAACCAAACCATTTGAAAGCGGTTCGGTTTTGGGTCAAAACTGAAACGTTGACGGGTCCTCGTGGATCCGAACCAACGGTTTCGAAATTGAGGTTTGATATCGGTTTGACAGTTTGATGGTTTCGTTGTACAGCCCTAATCAAAAGACTCAAAACAATATTTGGGAAATCAAACAAGGAAATTGTTTTGGGTTAATTTCATAAAATATCACTCAAGTTTCAACAAGTTTTTAAATATGCCATTAAAATTTAATTGTTATATAATCTATTACTCAAGTTCCAATTAATTACTCAAAATATCATTTTGTTGACTTTTTATCTAAAAATTGGCTCAAACGATCTAGATGTTTGAAAAAATCGCTAAAATGGTCCTTAATATTTAATTTTATTTTGATGTAAAAAACCTTAATTTTTTTGTCTAAATTAACAAAGTGGTCCTCTTTTATTTATAAATGACAAATATATTCTTGTTTTTTAATAGAAAGTTTTGTAATTGAGTCATAACATTTGTAAAAGTACGACTAAGTCTGTTCATAACTTTGTTTTTATATTTAATTAAATAAATTTGGTAGATTTTTTTTTCCCATTATAATTTTATTGATCAAATGGTTAACATACATATAAGTTTATTTGTATAATCTATAAATTATTATAAATTAAATTAAATTAATTTTGTTTTGAATATATTTTTTAAAGAAATTGAATTTTGAAAAAGAAAAATTTATTTTCATACTTGAATAAATCTATTAAAAATGCAGTGAAATTAGATTTTTTTTTCAAAGATAATATGTGGTTAAAAATTAGGAAAATGTTATGCGTTTCTTTTGAAATGTGCGTTCGAAAATGAATTTGAGGGAAATGATTTTAAAAAAGATTATTATAAACAAATATTAATTTAATTTAGATAGTAATAATTCATAGATTGTATAAAAAAAAGTTATATGTATATTATCCATTGTATAATCTACAAGTTATTATGAACTAAATTAAATTAACATTTAATTAGAATATATTGGTCATTTAAATTTAATAAAAAAAATGATCATTATTTGTTAATTTAGACAAAAATTTAAGGACTTTTACATCAAAAAAATAAAACATTAAGAACCATATTAGCGATTTTTCCAAATAGTAAGGACTTTTTAATAAAGTCAACAAAATTATGGGTAGACATGGTTTTATTTAGTTTTGGTTCCAAGAGAACCGAACTGGATTATAAACCAATGGTTTTTTATAAATGGAAACATTTGATTTTTTCAAGCAGGAACCAAACCAGTTAGTTCTGATTTGGTTTGATTTGATTTTAGTTCCATTACCTAACTTTTTTAAATGACAAATACAATTAAAATTTATCATCACATTCATAAGTTAGTATTATGTACGTAAATTTTATAGAATAAACATCAACGCCATCAATGGTGACTAAGAAACGCAACAATGACAATGTTATAGGAATGCAAGTAAAAAAGTATGAAAAGCATGTCTACAATTGAAAAGAAAGATAAATAAATTACAATTAGAACTTAGATTTAGGTTTAAAATTTTTGTCTTATAGGAAATAAGGTAAAATGCATGATAAATAACATTTTTGTCTATTTCACATTTATAATTTCATATTTGAATATTTTGGTGAAACAAAACAAAAATCGAGTTAGGTTTTTGGTTTTTGGTTCTAGAATGAGAATCAGAACCATAACTAAAATCAAATGATTATTGATCCTAAGAATCAACCCCATTATTTTTTTTATGTAGAACCGAACCAAACTACTTTGTTTGGTTTGGTTCGTTCGGTTATGATTTGGTTATTTTGTCAACTCTAAACAAAATGACATTTTGAGTAACCAATGGAACTTCAGCATATTGTGTAACGATTGAACTTTAATGAAATATTTGAAATGTTACTGAAACTTGAGTGATATCTTGTGAAATTAACCAAATTTGTTTATAAATAAATTTAATAGATTTATTGTGTGTTTGAAGGCTGTGATTTAAATCAAATTTTAAATTACACAATTTTTCAAATTATTTTTTAATCAAGTTTATTTTTTCTATCTCTAAATTTTAACAACACGTTTTATTTAGAACACCCAATTAATCAATTTAAATTCTCACTCCCAGTCGTCAAACAAACCCTTAATGAAATGTGTGATTGAAAATTATGGATCTATAAAATGAATGTTAAAATAATTGTTAATTTTAATTTAACTTCTATTTCTAAAGTATTTATAAACAAATTTATAAATAATATATTTTCTCAAAATATGTTTTAATCATACATATTTTTAAAATTATTTTTCAATCAAATATTTTACCTTAAAAACATCAAGTTAGAGCATGTTTTTTAATGTGAAAATTTTGATTTTTGTAAGTTTGGGATTGGCTCTGGTACGAGTTAGGCAAGGGTTTGATAGGAATTTGATCTGACGGTTGGGAGGTGGGAGATTAGTGTAAGACAATGTGGGGGTGTGGAGCAGGGGAGTTGAATATTGGTGCCGATGGAATCCAATGGAGAATGTACGGATATTTCTTCCTGGGAAAGCGTTTCGTTTGTGAGCTTCTCGGCACTCACGAGATGGTCTTTTCATAATTACCACAAGGGATTTTTAAATTTGGATTTGAATGGCTTTTAATGGAAATAAAATAAAGATAAATTTTGCTATATATATATATATTCTTTAATTTGTTCAATCAATAAATTTGTTGGAATGTGTTAAGAATTTTGCTCTTTAAATTGCAAAAATCCATAATACCATGAATTTGATGCATCTTTGTCAATCTCACAATTTTAGTTTTTTTTTCTTTTTCTTTTATGATTATCGAATTCGTTTCTTATAGGTGTTGTTTTTATTGTCAATGATCAAAACAGTAAATCTTATATTTTATACGCATGATCTATATTATTAACTTTTTAATTTATTGTTTGATTGTTCAAAGTACATGATCATTAGAGATCCTACTTTTAAGTGTTTATTTTGCAAAGCAAATTTTTGGTGCAAGGAGAGAGTGTATAAACATTATGAAACATGTCGTAATCCAAAATTCTCACTTTGTTGTGGGGTGAACACGATTTGGTTTGGGCGATTTGTAATAATATTTCAAACTAAACCATTTAAAACGGTTTGGAATTTTTCCAAACATAACCAAACCATTTTATTTTCTAAACAAAACCAAATCAAACTATTTTTTGCGGTTTGAAACCGCGGATTTCCAACGAATGAATTAGTATATTTCAAAGCGAGCTCAAAGATACATATTCATGTAAAATCTCGAGTTGAAACTAGCTCAATAATAGTATTAAGTTCTAATTGAGTGCTTTATTATGAACCAATTCATGTCGACAAACAAACTAATTATATAGAAGCAAACTGTAGTTAGCTCTTATATTAAAAATTTTATTTTAAGAAAATATCTTGGATGATGATTATGAATTGTAGGAACAAGAATTATTTTCAAATGGTTGTGGATTTGAACAAATTAATCTTTGACTCCTTAATTTTGATTTGTTGATAATAAAAAGTGTGTTGCATTTTTTAAAAATTGAACATTTGCCTTTATTTTATTTTTTTAAAATTTTGGCGGGTTGACTGTTTGAAACCGCAGTTTTGACATTTGAAACCTAAATTAAATCGTTTAAGGTCCAAACCGAACCATTTGTTGCGATTTAGTTTGATTTCACAGTTTATTTGTTCACCCCTATTTTGTTGTATGCAGGAGAAATTGAAGATTCCTCTTATGGAAGATCATTCTCTTATTTTGAAATATTTGTTATATGACAGGGACGACATGATTGAGAATTTTGTTGAGAACATTTGGACATATAATATGATGTTTTCGTTCACTTCTATTGATGGAATAGATAATGGGCTAAATAGTGGTATAGGACCTCCCGTCTTCAGATTACACAGTCAAAATTGTCATAAGAATGAGAGTCTATTGCCGATGACGGTTCAGCTCTGCAATTTGCTCACTTTACATTGTTGACAATGTGAATGAGGTTGAAAGCAGAAAAAGGGTCGTAGGGGTACGTATTATATATTTATTTTTTTTATATTTATATTGTTTACGGATAATTTTGTTGTGATAGTCTAAAATTTAATTTATGTCTTTTAATGTCTCCCAGTAGGAGTGAATCATGCGATTCAATGTTTCATGATTGTATAGTTTCTGAATTGAAGGATATGCTAAACAAATACAACAAATTGTTAAGGCAGTTTATGTCAGTTTGAGAAAAGATGATTGAGGAAAATACTTCAAATGTAAGACTTATACTTATTGGTTGGTGGACGATCAATGATAGCCAATATGATTTTCCTATTGTCGATGAAATTGTCGAACTGATTGTCGGTGAATTTTGATACACGACCTGGACACAGGGATATCATTATTGCGTTACGTGGTGGACCGTTGCAGTGGAAAAGTGAAGGACACAAGTTCTTTATGAGAAATATTGATCATACACAGGGGTTATGCAATGGAACAAGGTTGATAGTTACAAAACTTGGAGACCATGTTCTAGAAGGTAAAATTCTTTCTGGCATCAATGCAGGACACAAGTTCTTTATTCCAATGATATCGTTGAATCCTTCTGATTCTAGGATACCTATTAGATTTCAAAGAAGATAATTTTCATTGATGGTGTCCTATGTCATGACTATCAATAAGAGTTAGGGATAATCATTCTCGCATGTGGGACTTCTTAAACTGCTGGTATTTACACATGGATAACTTTATGTTACGATTTCTGTGGTGACAAATCGTTACGGATTAAAGATGTTGATTTGTGATAAGAATGGAAGAACAACAAATTCAATGAACAATGTTGTGTACAAAGAAGTATTCAAAATTTGTAGTCATATGAAACTAATAAATGATGATCTTATCTCTTATTTGCGAAATTTATTTATTTTATCTAAATGATTCATCTAATTTCATATTTAATTATCTTTATCCAAACGTTTCTTCCTGTGCATCGCACGGGTGATTCACTAATGACTTTTAATGGAAATAAAATAAAGATAAATTTTGATATATATATATAAAGAGCCGATCTAGTGTCCATATGGGTACTAGATATGGTACCCACTCGACAAGTGTCGAGTGGGTATTGGATATGGGTGGGTGGGCCCTACTGTCCACCCACCCATAGGGGGGAGGGGATTGGGGGTTATGGCCCATAAGTGAGTTTTATATCATTCCCAATATATATATTCTTTAATTTGTTCAATCAATAAATTTGTTGGAGTGTGTTAAGAATTTTGGTCTTTAAATTGAAAGATGTTCTCTACTATGTTGAAAAAGTTGCTTAAATATAAAGAATCTATTAGAGATGCTTTAAGATTATCAAATATATGTTTTGACCGTTTATTTCTCAACATTGGAGTCTGTCAAAAAATAAAGCTTAATATAGAAATAATTTCAAATAACAACTAAAAAATAGAAGTTGTTGGATAAATTATCAAATTTGTGATGAAAATTGTGAAAAATGATGAATCTAATAGAAATATGTGGTTGAATTGAATTTGAGAAAAAAATTAGAAAATTTTTCACTTGCCAAATAAGCTAAATAGAATTACAACAATTAACTTTTATCCTTTTTAACTTCTGATGGAAGAGAGGAATAGTGGCGTATTATAGAAATAATTGATTTTCTTATAGCATATTTTTCTAGGGAGACATTTTTAATTGACATTTTTAAGTGACATTGTGACATGACAAACATACATTGGATGGTATAAATAGCTACCCCACTACTTACTTTTTCACCATCCAAAGTATGTACACCATGTCATAATATCACTTTAAAATGTCAATAAAAAATGTCTCCCTACAATTACTTTATAAATTAATATTTCAGCTATAATGTAGATAAAATATTATATCTTTATATTTGCATATGTAAGTATCCGCTTGGTAAACCAAATAAACTTATTTATAAATCAATTTATAAATTACATAATTTCTCAAACTACTTCTTAACCACACACATTTTCTTTCTCCAACTTTCAACCACTACTTTTTATCTAAAAAATATAAATAAATCAGTTTATAAATCACGTGTTATTACTAAACGGAGGCTTAAATGAAACAATTAAAAGAAAAAAAAAAGTCATATAGCACGAGTTTAGTAAACTTAAAAAAAGTTTATAAATCTGATTATAAATTAAACAATTTTTCGAACCACTTTTAACTACACACATTTTCTAATTTTTAACCAAATATTTTACCTCAAAAACATAAATAAATCAATTTATAAACTACTACAATATCACTAAAAAAAGGTATAATCATATGGTTCCCCACCCCCCCCCACCCCCACGCCCACCCATATTAGAAGAGTCTCTTCAAATATTACATTTCATTTTTTGTTGATTGTTTTCACACTTTAAAGTCAATTATCTGATTTGACAATAGTTTTTTTTTAAAAAAAAGCGCAAATAAACAAACTAAAAAAAAATATTTAGGATTTTTTTTTCTGTTTTGGTAACAATAAAAAAAATTATTATACTCATAAGATTTTGCTTAGTCAAGATAAAAATGTAAAGAGAAAAAAAAAAACAAAAAACACAGATTTTTTTTTTTATTATTCTCACAAGATAGAAATATTTTAGTAAATGAATACTTTGAGTTTGGATTTACTTATATTTCATGTTTTGATTGTGTGTTTGGTAAAATGGTTTATAAACCATTTATAATCACTCTAATTTTAAATATAACTTTTTAAACAAACATTTTTTTTCTCTCCAATTTTTGACTCTACATCTATCTTGAAATACGCAAAATAAACCAAAAAAAATGATTTATTTAAAAGCCGAACAGTGGAATATCCAGCACCAGTTTATCATATAAGTCAATGAATAATTTTTTTTATTTATGATTTTTTTTTTTAATTTACTTTTGCAATTTGCAAGTCTTTAAAGACGGAATCTTTGTAACAGCTCAACACACGTTTACAGCTGTGCTAATTTGCCAATGTGCAATTAATGGACCAATAATCACTTTTCTTAATTCTCACATAAGATCTAATCATCTAAAAGGGAAAAATACAAAACATAGGTTGTTAAAGATTCACATTTCAAAATTATGGAACAACTTATATTCATTCATCACGTTTTCAGTTACACAATTCTTCCCATATTAATTCAGATTCTACAATTAAGTTTTCAGTGATCGGAGATTGTAATTATTAATCGCTCAGACGATAGAATCAGTGCCACATCGACGCCAAAAATAAAGGGCATCAACATATGATGAATACGAGGTCACAAATTCGTTGGGTAGTAGATATATCGCAATATAGAAGAAATTTTTCCTGATTGCATTGATTCCTTGAGCATGAAACAGTTTGATTCGGTAAGTCAGTAAATATATAATTGGGCTATTGTGAATGCGAAAATCACAATTTTTGTGCATGAATTGTAATTAAATTAAAACATCAATAAACAACACAAAATAGTATGTTCACATTATGCTCTTTCCCACTGAATTTCGATCGTTGTGATCAACTTCTGTACTTGATTTGGTCGTTGTTGTCATCACATAATTTAAGCATCATATGTGGAATACTAGTATCCTCACAATTTCAAATAATAATTGGTATCTGTTATCTGAGCGTGTGTTGTGCATTGTGGCTTGTGGACAAGATGATATTTATATAATGTGTAGCACATTTTACGCTTTGATCTGGTAACTGTGTTAATGAATGCCAATGATGTCACAAGATATGTTCAAGTCACATAATCAATGACTGAGCACATGCCTCGACACTTTTCAAAGAATACTCTGGTATAAAGTCTGCTTGCAACTGTAATGTATTTGTGGTCACATAACTTAAAACTTGTGAAGCGGGAGCAACTTGAAGAATGATTACCGTGATCTCATTTCAAAATGTAAATTTTGTAATGATTTGAAGTCTCGACAAATAGAAACATTTTAGAATAACCCAACATCTAAGCAGGTCACAAAATACTCAAACAAATTGGCATTTTGGCCCAACGAATGTTCAGGTCTCAAATTCCGATTGACGGGTCACCAATGTATATGAGATCATGGATTTTGTGACCTAAACTGATGAGAATCGGGAAAGTCAAACCTCGATGCACGTGCCCGTGGGACCCATGACGAGATCCGAAGTTGAAGAGGTTCAAGATTCGAGGCTAAAGATTGTGAATAAATCAAGAAAAGAAGCCAAGAATCAAGTTGGAGCCAAAATTGGAGTTTCAGCCACTTTCGGTCGACCGAACTTTCTTCCGGTCGACCGATCTTCTGCAGAGGAATTTTGATCCAGCCTCAATCTCTTTCGGCTGAGTGGAGGTCGACCGAAAGTCCCATTTCGGTCGACCCAGTGGTCGACCGAAATAGTTTCGGTCGACCAGTTCGATCAACTGAAACACTCCGTTTTACAAAAAAACGGGATTTTTCTTGTAAATACCGAAATTGCACATTTTTCCCAATTTTGTAATTATATACACATTTCTTGTTCATTTGTAACACAACTTTTGGATGTTATGAAAATTGCTCTTGAGAGCTAGGTCTTGAAGACCCCCTTCTTGAGGTAAGGTTAAACCTCTTTGATCTTGTATTTTCTTGAAAGTTAATCAACTTTGCTTGAGTATTATTATTCTTGTATTGTTGTTTATTTTCCATCACCTTGGAATTTGATTGATTGATACCCATTGGGCTAGGGTTTGTTAATCCTTGAATTTTGGGTTAGATTTAAACTTGGGTTAAGGTGTTTATCCTTTATTTTACCACTTTAACTTTCTTGGGTTGGTATTAAAATTGTTGTGGGAATTTTCGGTCAACACACCGAAGGGGTTCGCATCATTTGGTATCAGAGCTTGGCTCTAATTTGATAAACTTATCTTTACATTATTGTTGTTGTTATACAAAAAAAAAATCCAAAAATTTGAAAAGAAAAATTTGAAAATTTCATATGCCCATGAGTAATTCTTGATTCCTACATATTGGGTATATTGATTGTTGGGGGTTTCTGGTGGGTGTCGAATCCAACAAATAATAATTTCTTGCTCTCGTTAAAATAAATTGCAATAGTGGTGAGCAAGGTCGAATCCACAGAGACTGGTTAGATTTAATTCTTCGGGAAAATTAAAAACAATGAATTAAAAACAAGGGGGGATTTTGAATTTTGAATTAAAATCAATTTGTAATTAAACGAGTACGAAATTAAAGTTTTTAGAAAGATCAAATTAGACAAACATCCAGCCCAAGGTATAATCTCAGTATTGATTCACAGAATTGATCATCGATGCAAGAATAAAATTCTTAAATCATTATCTAAATTGGTTATGGTCATTGATACGATCAAACAACCTATCTCTCCTTACGGTATCGATAATCAAGAGGCGCTCGTTAATTATTTCCCTAATCAATAAACAACCCTAGATACAATCGTAGGATTTAATTTACCAATAGCTTTAATTTCTAGAGAGGTGACCAATTCTAACCAACAAATTCACACGTGTGATTCATTTAAGTTAGATTATATGCCTTCATAACATGAGTCAAAAATCAATCTATAATTAACTATGTTATTTGCCACCTGTATTAGAAAACCTAAACAATTACGGATTTAGATTTCTAATTGGCTAAGTATTATTTTGACAATTAAAACAACGTGCACTTTGAATTAATCAATCAAAACAACAACTTCATTTATAAGCAAAAGACATATAAATAGAAAACAATTAAAGAACAAATTAAATTTAATTAGATCTCACAATTCTTGGCGAATCAAACTTCGAATAACCTTGAACTGGAAAAATAAATTTAGCTATCCATAAACATTTGGAAAATAAAAACTAAAAATAATAAAAGGAAACTAAAGAGTTAAACTCCCCAACAAATCAAAGTCGTGACTTCCTCTTTTCTGTTGTTTCTTCCTCCCAGCAATTCTTCTTCCAGCCAATTGTTTTTCTGCCAGAAATTCCCCCT
Organism: Ligustrum vulgare; assembly: GCA_963555705.1. Taxonomy (NCBI): domain Eukaryota; kingdom Viridiplantae; phylum Streptophyta; class Magnoliopsida; order Lamiales; family Oleaceae; genus Ligustrum; species Ligustrum vulgare. The sequence goes on along the minus strand of OY743175.1, from coordinate 61,524,921 downwards.
CCAGCCAATCGTTTTTTTTGCCAGCAATTGTGGTCCCTTTTCTTTTAATATTTCCCCAGCCTCCACTTTTTCCTCCCCTCACGTTTGCTGCCGACTTCCCCTCTAGGTTAGGTTGGGCCCAAATAAAATTGAGTAATCCCAGCCCAAAACATGTGCCGCATTCTATGTTAAATAAAATTGCTATTGTTGGAATTGTCTCCAAAGTGATTTGTAAAATAACGTCCACAAGTCCGGCCCATTAAATATTTGAGGTTGCAGTCTTTCAGAATTAATAAGGCGTGCCCACGCCTTATTAATTTTCCTTCTCTGATTGGGTATTTTAGAGTTCCAAACTTCTTCCTTCTAATTTTTGATTTGAGCCCATTTTGATCTCAATTCTCCACCTAATCCACAAGTCATAAAATATGATTAATATCTACAATTTAAACATTTAAAATTAATGGAACAAGAGGGAATATCACTAATTAAATAGCAAATACGCACCCTATCAAATCCCCCCACACTTAGACAATGCTTGTCCTCAAGCATAAATCAGACCAAGTTTGTGAGTTGGCTCTCAACATCATTCATTCTTCTACCTTCACCTATCCATCCACAACCCAATCCATCATGCCTTAAAGATTTAAATCGTGACACAAGCAAAGAACAAGCAAAAATAGAATAAATCCCAATCTACCAACAAAAGACCAATCACCTCAACAATTTTTCGAAATTCACATGCAATGGGATTCAATGCCTCACATTAGATTCACATAATTCGCTCAAAGTGTTTAGGGTATAAAATATATATGTGAACACTCAAGCCAATGCATAGAAAATTCTTACCATAGGCTTGCTAATATATCACGTCGGAGCCACCAGTGGTCTTGAATGCAAGTAAGGGTCTTAGCACTGGTTGTAATGGGTCTTGGGTAAGGTGGGATAAGGAGGATATATTTTTGGCTATTTCATCGAAGGAACTACACAAACATATTCACAAGAGCTCAGTCAAACTTCATGCATTGCTTTCAATCAAATCGTTCTCGAACAGTTTCACTTGCACTTCTTTGCTTCACAATCATGTTTTCCCTTCCTTTTTTTTTTTTTTTTTTTTTTTAAAATTTTTTTTTCATGGATAATAGAACATCGTAGATTGTAACTCGAATACTTTATCCCCAACTTTTCTTTCACATTACCACTTCTCAAAAGAATAATGAGACTTGCATAATCATGGATCTATATTCCCGAAATCTCTCAATCTCGACCCAAAACATATCGAAGCTCATATGAATAAGCCTATATATCCCTTCAATGCAAGGTTCAAAATAATGGAGGATTAGCAAAGAATAGGATTTCTCATGGCTTGTATTGTGGTTAATTTTCAACAAAAAAAAAAAAAAAAAAGCTATGGCTCAAAAGTGGCTTTCTAGGGGGTATATTTCAAGGTAGGCATTTCAAGAAAGCTAAATTTGGCTTAACCTAAGTGCCCTTACTTAATTAGTGCATCCAATTACCAAGAGGCATCTCAACATGCATAACAAAGCAAGTTCTAGAAGAGATCAACTATACATGACAATCACACAATCAAAGGAGCGGAGCATAGCGTCGTGTATATATATATAAATGTAAATGCTCAAGAGGCTCAAAAGCTCACAAAAACAGGGTCAATTTGCATCAAATCCCACACACCCTTCATTCAATCCACCATCAAGAGCAATCATTCCCGTGCAGTAAACAAGAATTCAACTACTCATGCCATTCCCTACTGTGCCTCAATTCATCTCAATAATTCACAACAATCAGATCATAAAGGGATAAGCATCGGTAAAATCCAGAATGAAGAAGAGAGTTTTCAAATTTCTTGTCAAACAGAACGGACATGAAAGACAAAGGAAAATAAAATGAAATCACAACTAAAACAGCAAACTGAGGCTCAACTAAAATGAAAATGAATCAACATTCAAAAATTTTAGCAAAAACACATAAAAACCCTCCCCCCACACGTAGTTCGAACATTGTCCTCAATGTTACAGAAATGTAAATGCAAAAATAAGAAAATAGAGGACTTCCCTGAAGGTAATCAGCTAAGAGCTGGATGGTGGTGAAGGAGGAGTGAATCCCATGTGAGTAAAGAAGGCATTCTGATTTCTTTCCATCCTCGCGAGCCGACGCTCAATCGTATCAAACCGATCCTCATCACGTCCCGTGGCCGACCCCGTAGATGTGGATGCCGAAGCACGAAAGGGGATGATGGCCCTCTCAGGGTTTCTGGCGGTAGGAATCGTGCGGGTAACCCGAGGTGCAATGGGTCCTGGTTCATTGAATTTGAATGTACCTGCATCCTTCCAAACTAAACCCATGATCTCCAAACAGTGTAAGTCCAATGGTTGCATTTCACAAGCAATATGAAGATCATTATTATCGGGGTCAATCAAATTTTCATGAACAGCCAAATGCGTGATCAAAGACCCCAATATTAAAGGACGTTTGTTTGTCAAAACAGTAGCAAATTGGGAAGCTAACCAATAACCAAGATTCACCTTGATTTTGTTTAGCATGCACCACAAGAAATAAAATTCAGATTTTGACAAAACAGCAGCCGAATCTTTTCGACCCGAGAAGGTAAATGCAAGGAATCTATGGACATATTTTAAAGCCGGATCACGAAGGAATGAATCTTTAGACTTGCTCGGGTGATAAAAATTAGAAGTGGACAATGTTTTGTATAAAGAAATCGGTTCAAAATTCTCACTATAATCACATGAACTATTTAAATATTCCTCGGTTTCAGAATATTCCTTATCAATAAAACCAAAGGTCAGGTTAAATTCAGTGATAGAAAGTTTGAAATCTTTCCCCATAAGTCTAAATTGCACCACCCTAGGACTACTCAACGTGAAATCACCCGGTTTCTTAAATTCAAATGTAGTGTAAAATTCCCTAACAAGTTCAATATAGGCAGGATGCTTAATTGAAAAATAAGTACGCCATCCTATATTATCAATTAATGCACGCACATTCATATCAATATGCAAAGTTTCCATAGTCTGTTGATCAATGTATTTACAGGGAACAATATCCTTACCACACAATTGCTTATACCTGTCTTTCTCCTTTTTCTTTTTGAATTGCAGGCATCCATTCAAGTCAGATTCAGAAGGGGGGAGAATGTGCATTCCCTTACCAATTCGAGCCCGCTTGCGTGCAGGTGGATCGACATTCTCCGGGGTTGGACTGGATTCAGCAATTGGAGTCGACCTCGCAGATTTTGTTGAGCTTGCACGACTGGATTGACCCTCCTTTTTTCTGCCCATAACTCTCAAATTGATGTTATTCTTGTTGATGAATAATAAAATAAAGGGTTGGGGACAGAGGTGAGGTCACGAATTGAGTGAGGAGACGTGGAGGTTGGGGGTGTGATAGTGAGAGAAAGATAGAAAGCAGGTGGCGGTGGTCTGGTGAGGGATTGTAGTGGTGGTTTGCGGCGTTTGGCTGTGGTGGGAATAAGAGAAGGAGACGGTGGTGGCTGGTTAGCCGGGGTCGCGAGAGAGAAACAGGGTCCGAGAAGCAGGGGCGGTGGTCGAAGCGTGACAGGTTGCTGAACGGTGGCCGGTGCGCGGTTGAGGAATAGGAGACAGAAAGCGCGCAGCGGGGTCGGAGCGCGACGGGGGAGAGAAGGGGGGCGCGCAGCGGCGTCGCGCAGAAGAGTGGCCGGTGTGTGGTTGAGAAGGAAGAAGGGGAGCGGCTTCAGGCGGCGTCACCCGGGTCACAAAGGGAATGGATAGAGAGAGGCGCGGAAGAACCGGCTGAATGGATTTGGTAGAGAGAGGCGCTGTAGCGAGTTTGATAGAGAGAGACAGTGGCGAGGGGCGGTGTAGTGAGGCAGGAAGGAGAGGGTGGTTTAGTGAGTCAGAATAGGGTTTTAATAATTTTTTTTTTCTTGTAAATCCGAGCTGCATAAAAGGTAAGGCGTGGGCACGCCTTATTCCAAGTTCTGAAGAATGGGCATGTAATCCGAGGTGCACTTTCGTTCAGGCGTGGGCACGCTTTATTCCAAGTTTTTCTCCACTATTTGAACCAAGTGCTTTCTTCATAGAGCGTGCCCACGTCCTAATGAAGATTCAAATCTGCCCAAAAATTAAAACAAGGTTAATTTCACTTCAAAAAAATTACATGGATCATAAAGTAAATAAATAAAAATGAACAAATAGATGAAAATGAATAAAGGAATAAAAATTGTTTGTTAAACTAAGGAAAAGAAATTCGGGTTGCCTCCCGGAAGCGCTTTTCTTTTACGTCTTTGGCTAGACTTACCCACCACTCAATTGGTGTAAGTTGGGCATTCCAAATTGAATTGATCAACACTACATACCGGAAAACCTTCATAAAAAGGTTTCAAGCGATGTCCATTGACTTTAAAAATCTTACCCGTATCCAAGCCTTGAATTTCAACTGCACCGTGAGGAAACACATTAGTAACAAGAAAAGGCCCTATCCATCTAGAACGCAACTTACCAGGAAACAATTTCAATTTGGAATGGTAAAGTAAAACTTTCTGACCAATAGAAAATGTTTTCCTGGAAATCATTTGATCATGGAAGGCTTTCGTCTTTTCTCTGTAGATCCTTGAGTTCTCATAAGCATCGTTGCGAACCTCTTCCAACTCTTGTAATTGTAATTTCCTTTGCTCACCTGACTCATCCATTCTCATATTGCAATGCTTGACAGCCCAATATGCCATGTGTTCTAGCTCTACTGGAAGATGACATGGTTTGCCAAATACCAAACTGTAGCGCCCCGAGTTCCGTATACCCGATTCACTACGTCATTTTCTGTCTAAATTTTTCGAATAATATTTTTGCGGAAGAAATAATTGAAATTCATTTTTGGCAACATTAAATAAACTGTAATGGCCGCTAAATTTGAAAACATTTATGAAACCATTTGAAATAGTAAATCGAACCATTAATATTGTAAAGAAATTGCCAATATCATAATTTCTCAAATAAATGAACTTCTCTAAATTATTCGATTGTTTGGAAAATACGGAAATCATTAACGTCAAACTTTCAACCGTTCAACGATTATTGCCACCATCATTCATTGCTCGCCACCGTCTCCGAAATCTGCAAAACTGTTAAAAGTAGGGTGAGTATTTCATGGGGGAAATACTCAGTAGACTCATCGCAAATTAATTTAATTTATAAGATGATTAAACACATAAATCCCGGCTCTTTATAAAACGGGCATTGATAGAGCTTCTTTATAAAACTGTTCTTGATAAAACTCATATTGTGCATTACAGCACGGGACATATTTTGCAAATCATATGCTCTTTGAAAACATCTCTTTGAAAACAGTTCTTTGAAAACCATATACTTATAAAACATTTTAATTATGCCAAGCATAATTTCTTTTGAAAGCATAACATAAGATAGGATTGAAATCCTCATAAACATAAGAAGACACAAGAACTTTACCGAACTTAGGTGGCAAGAATTCTTATGCAGTAAAATCATAATAACAGTAAGTTTTCATCATAACATAGGATAATATCGAAATCCTCGTAAACATAAGAATTTTACCGAACTTAGGTGGCAAGAATTCTTATGTAGTAAAATCACAGTAAGATCATAATAACAGTAAGTATACCAAAACATAATTCATGAAATTCATAGGGATCATTTCCATCATAACATAAGATAGGATCGAAATCCTCATAAACATACGCGACAGGAATTTTACCGAACTTAGGTGGTAAATCCTCATAAACATATGGAAAGGCAGGAATTTTACCGAACTTAGGTGGTAAATCCTCATAAACTTATGGAGACACAGAATTCTACCGAACTTAGGTGGTAAGAATTCTTATGTGCATAGCAATGATCCAAAACATATAAAACATTATCGTAAAAACATAGGGTATACTTACTTTTCATAAAACATACTTAATTTTCTTGAAAATTGACTTTCACAAGTCACATGACATTTATATGAAATCATAATTTAAATCAATTAATAAGTGCGAGTCTACCTCAAATCCGACGAGTGCAAAGTTGAGCGGGAATGACTTCAATTTCTTTAAATTCTCCGTACGCTTCGTCTTAGCCAATAAGTCACTTTAGTCTATCGAATATATAGTTCAAAATGATAAATTATAATTTGAGGACTAAAATTGATATTTTGAAAGTTGAGGGACTAAAATGAATACTTTGAAAGTTGAGGGACTAAAATGAATACTTTTAAAACTTGGGCTTAAAAGTAAATCAACAGGGACTGAAATGATAAGTTTGAAGCTAAAAGGACTGAATAAAACCTTTTTAAAACTTGAGGGGCTGATTTGAAATAACATTAAAACTTTAAAAAGGGCTGAAATAAACTTTTCAAAGCTATAGGGACTGATTTAAATCATTCAGAAGACGTAGGGACCAAAGTGCAAATTCTCGAAATATAATTCAGATTCTTTACTTTACTCTCTCATTTCAGATCGAGAAGAGACAGGGGGAGAGCAAAGCGAGAGATAGAGAGATGGCGTGCGAAATCGTGAGGGAAAAGGAGTGAAATCCGATCTTCCAGTCGGCGATGTGCCGGCGGTTCACCGGCGAAACGCCAGTGCAAGGTGCGGCAAGGGATGGGGTTGAAGATTATGGTTTCAGTGCGAGTTGGGTGTGAGAAACTGTGACGAACCGTGGTTTAGATCGCGATTTGGGAGTTGGGTTTTAACTGCGAAATCCGGTGGTCGTGCCGGTAAATCAGTCGGCGATCGAAGGTAAGTCTTGGGCTTGGTTTATTTCTTGTTTTGGTTTTGATTTGAGGTTGGTTTTTGATTTGTTTGGGGTTAATGGTGGATTCTTAGAGTTTTCAGGCGACGGTTGTGGCTCTGGATGCAGGGAACGAAGGTGGTGTTTGATCCTGATGATGGTTGAGGTGATGATGTTGATGATACATAGGTTTCGTGATTATGGTTTGGGGCTGCAACTGATAATTGTGGTAGCTGGATTGAGGATTGTTGGTTGACAGTGATGGCTGCAGAGTTGTGATTTGTGGTATTGCAGTGAACTTGGTTTGCTGTAAATGGATTGGGTTGGTGAAACGTTGTGAGTAATCAGGGTGATGATCATGATGTAGCCGGTTGGTTGGGTGATTGATTTGTGGCTGCCGGTTATGGAGTTGAGGCAAAGCTTGTGGATTGATGATGATTATAGTGATTGTCGTGATGGTAGGACTGTGCTTGCAGGCGATTGGCAATGGTTCTGTGAAGGGCTGCAACCGGTGGTTTGGGTTGCTGCAAGCTGTCGAGGTTGCAGTAAAATTGATCATGGTGTTGATAAGGGATTTTGGCTATGGTGGAGGTGCTGATGTTCAGACTTGTGGTGTTGGAATTGTGGCATGGTGGCAGTATGGTCTGCGTGATGGCAGAGTGATGGACGGTGAGGCAGTGTGGGTGGACTGTGGTTGCACTCGACTGAGATGGAGATGGAGCTTGGTGCAGGTGATGAAGATGTATGCTTATATATATTGTATTGTGGAATCTAAGTACATGGAAGTGTGAGTTGTGCCATGAGTATTGAAATGAAGATGGGGTAGATGATGATAATGATGAAGATGCTTTGCTTTGGTGTTTGTATAATGAGATGGAATATGAAATAGATGTAAAATTTATATATATAATGATGATGTTTTTGTATAAGGAATTGTATTAAAACTGATATATTTTGGACTGAAAATAAATTTGAATAAGGAAAATTGAAATATTTTAATAAATTTGGAATTCAAAATAATTTTGAAAATAATACTTTGAATAAACAATTAAAATAACATAATTTTAGAAATTCGGACATTTAATTTAAAATCGAACAAATTCGATATTTCTTGACTTGGCTAGACGAATCCGTCGCGGCGTTAACTTCAAAATAATAGGTGAAATAGTAGCGATACAATTTTCTAAATATTAAAATAATTATTTATTGCATAAAAATTCTGGGTCGCTATAATCTTACCCCCTTAAAATAATTTCGTCCTCGAAATTAAACTTACTTAATCTTATAATTTCTGAATACTTAATCAGAATCTCTTCTTCTTATCATCGAATATTCTCAAAATAATCAAAACAATTACCTGAATATTATCTCTACGCAATATACCCAAACATATCAACATAATATCATCAACTTATCTTTCCAATATTTGTAACCCAAAATTCAGTAAACAAATATCTCCCAAAACTAAGATTCTATACTTAAATGTCACCATATTTCCTGCAAAGTATTTCTTTCACTTGTATATACATATGAATTCTGATTCAATACGGTACTCATTTTACTTTCCACGTATCATCACATTATACCAAGATTATCATTATTAAAACAAAATATCAGTACCCATAATCCAAGAAAATATTCCAAATCTCCAATCAAATCTCCTTTATCGATAAAATTTAACAGCGCATTACTTCTTGTCTCCTCTTTTCATTAAAATAATCCTGCGCTTTCTTGCTGGACACAACATCACGCGGATTCACTCAGATCCTTGCGCTTTTAAATAGTTCATGCTGGGAAGAGGTTGAATCATCAAACAATGGATATCATCCTTTCTAACATTCGCAAGTATTATTCCAGTCTTCCTATGAATGATCTGAGAAAGATCTATAGAATAAGGCTCGAAAGATTGAGGTTGCTAATGGCTCATGATATTCCAGAAGATGTTCGCTGGTTGATAGAAGCAAAGGTTCGACTATCTGGTGAATTACCATCAACATTTCCAAAACATATGCCTGGTTTAGGCAAAAGCACGTTCGCAAAGAAACGAAGAGCAAAAAGACTGGGTGGTTGCTACAAATGTGCTCGTTGGAACTGTAATACACGTTGCAAATCAGTAGGATATTCTTCTACTAATCGGGATGATAAAATCGAATTCATAAAGGGTGGACTGAGTAAGGAGTCTTTGGATGATATTCGACTGACTCTTGAGACGCACCCAAGTGGTTATGTACAACGTGAACTTCTCTCCTTATACGCTCAGTTTAACGAGGACAAAAATCGTTATAGTCTCCAAAATATAATATCGAAAGATCCTGTTTGCCAGTCTGTTTTACAAAATGAGGCTTCTGGCAGTTCAGCAATGATATAAGGTAAATCTTTTTAAAATATTTTGCTGCTTTCTTTCACGCGTTTTGGAAATAAAATATATTTTCCTTTCTCGAGGTTTGATAAAGCTGGAAATAAATCACCGAAAGGTGATATCTTTGATAAAATAGTCAAAAGTTGGCCGATTTTGTCAAAAAGTGAATCTTTACTTTTTCAGAATCAATCAAAAACAGTAAATTTTTCCGGCTTTAAATAGCCAAACATATTTCATAGTTCAGGCATCCCAAAATCACATCTTCTTCGTAAGTTTTCCCTTCTTTACTATCAAAGATGGAAGCACCAAAACTTCGACAGATCAAAACTATTTGTGTATTTTGTGGATCAAAAGTGGGGAAAGGCTTCGGTTATCTAGAAGCGGCTGTAGATCTTGGAAAGAAACTGGGGGAAAAAGGTATCACTCTTGTGTATGGGGGTGGTAGTAGTGGTCTAATGGGTTGTGTTTCCCAATCTGCTCTTGCAGAGAAATCAAAAGTAATCGGTGTCATACCTGTCCCTTTGGTAGATGTTGCAGGCAAAACACGAGGGCATGAAGTTCAAACCTTATCCATCCATGAACGCATAACTTGTATGCTATATGGTTCTGATGCCTTTATAGCCCTGCCCGGAGGTTTTGGTACCTTAGAAGAAATATTTAACATTACCTCGTGGGCTCAACTAGATCTCCATACTAAGCCTATTGGGCTTCTGAATGTTAACAATTTCTTTGATGGTTTGTTAACCTTTCTTGATTATGCTGTGGAACAGGGATTCATCTCTCCATTTTCCAGAAGGCTTCTTATTTCTGCTCCTACTATTGATGAACTACTGGATAAGCTGCAGTCATATATCTCAATACAAGATCCAGCAGGAGTTAAAATAGATTGGTCGCAAGGAAGGGGAATCAAGCGAAAATGGAGTCCGGTTAATGTAAATTTAACTCTTTGAATCTTATAATAGGTGGGGGTAGAGTACGGAGTATTCTCACTCTCGAGACACCCCTCCATTTACTAGGATTTCCTTAATGTTTAAATCTTGTGTGTACTTCAAAGATTCCAGGTGGTAGATTACGGAGTATTCTTACTCTCGAAACACACCTCTTTGAAGGTTTTCTCTATTTCCTCAAAAGATCAGAGGTGGTAGGATACGGCTACTCCGGAAACACATCTCTCATTCTGAGGATCTTTCCATGTTTTTTTTTTCTCTTATGCTTTCGTGTGTTCTCCTTATGAGAAAATAATAAAATTTCTGCTATCATCTACTAAATCTCGTTTGTGATGTAAATGATCTTGCATGTCTAACCTTAATTCCTTTAGTGGATGCTTATCATATTATGCTCTTAATTCCAAATGATAAAATTCTGGATAGAGTCTCCCTTGTAATTTGGACTTATCCAAACCATAAGCATACTTCATAACTCACAATAATAAATAACTCCACATTTGATCACAACGATCTAAAAATATTGAAAACGATTCCAACACTTCAATATCATCAAAATATCCCATAATTCAATTCATAATTCCTCAACATAGAAATTTCAAATCATATTTTTTCAATATCACAATATTACTTCCTTCCATACCTTAATTGGCTCAAAAGTTACTCATACTTATAAATATATGCCATAAATCATATTCCCAAAATTTATTCACAAAGCCAAACTTCATAATAAATTTCTCTTCAACATAGAGGCATAATAAATTAACTCAACATAATATCCATTACTTAATTCTCAATAAAATCATATTATTCCCATTATGCTCAACACTCGTTTTCTTTAAAAAAAATTCTCATAATCATACATTAGAGCATATAAGTTATGACAAAGCATAACAACATCATTATTTTCGAAGAAATACATTCTTATTTCTCATAAATCATAAGTATCCGAAATACTCTTCATTCTTTCTCATAAATTAGTAAAATGAGTATTCGAAATACTGAAATAACTTTAAACATCATAAACTTCTTTACCTCGGAGTTGGTGGAACGAATGATGGCAGTGGCAATCTTCATCAATAAAATTTTATAATGGAAAATATTTCTTGAAAATTCTTTTTGAAAATTTTTCCAGTCTACAGAAACGCAGACTAGCTCTGATACCAACTTGTAGCGCCCCGAGTTCCGTATACCCGATTCACTACGTCATTTTCTGTCTAAATTTTTCGAATAATATTTTTGCGGAAGAAATAATTGAAATTCATTTTTGGCAACATTAAATAAACTGTAATGGCCGCTAAATTTGAAAACATTTATGAAACCATTTGAAATAGTAAATCGAACCATTAATATTGTAAAGAAATTGCCAATATCATAATTTCTCAAATAAATGAACTTCTCTAAATTATTCGATTGTTTGGAAAATACGGAAATCATTAACGTCAAACTTTCAACCGTTCAACGATTATTGCCACCATCATTCATTGCTCGCCACCGTCTCCGAAATCTGCAAAACTGTTAAAAGTAGGGTGAGTATTTCATGGGGGAAATACTCAGTAGACTCATCGCAAATTAATTTAATTTATAAGATGATTAAACACATAAATCCCGGCTCTTTATAAAACGGGCATTGATAGAGCTTCTTTATAAAACTGTTCTTGATAAAACTCATATTGTGCATTACAGCACGGGACATATTTTGCAAATCATATGCTCTTTGAAAACATCTCTTTGAAAACAGTTCTTTGAAAACCATATACTTATAAAACATTTTAATTATGCCAAGCATAATTTCTTTTGAAAGCATAACATAAGATAGGATTGAAATCCTCATAAACATAAGAAGACACAAGAACTTTACCGAACTTAGGTGGCAAGAATTCTTATGCAGTAAAATCATAATAACAGTAAGTTTTCATCATAACATAGGATAATATCGAAATCCTCGTAAACATAAGAATTTTACCGAACTTAGGTGGCAAGAATTCTTATGTAGTAAAATCACAGTAAGATCATAATAACAGTAAGTATACCAAAACATAATTCATGAAATTCATAGGGATCATTTCCATCATAACATAAGATAGGATCGAAATCCTCATAAACATACGCGACAGGAATTTTACCGAACTTAGGTGGTAAATCCTCATAAACATATGGAAAGGCAGGAATTTTACCGAACTTAGGTGGTAAATCCTCATAAACTTATGGAGACACAGAATTCTACCGAACTTAGGTGGTAAGAATTCTTATGTGCATAGCAATGATCCAAAACATATAAAACATTATCGTAAAAACATAGGGTATACTTACTTTTCATAAAACATACTTAATTTTCTTGAAAATTGACTTTCACAAGTCACATGACATTTATATGAAATCATAATTTAAATCAATTAATAAGTGCGAGTCTACCTCAAATCCGACGAGTGCAAAGTTGAGCGGGAATGACTTCAATTTCTTTAAATTCTCCGTACGCTTCGTCTTAGCCAATAAGTCACTTTAGTCTATCGAATATATAGTTCAAAATGATAAATTATAATTTGAGGACTAAAATTGATATTTTGAAAGTTGAGGGACTAAAATGAATACTTTGAAAGTTGAGGGACTAAAATGAATACTTTTAAAACTTGGGCTTAAAAGTAAATCAACAGGGACTGAAATGATAAGTTTGAAGCTAAAAGGACTGAATAAAACCTTTTTAAAACTTGAGGGGCTGATTTGAAATAACATTAAAACTTTAAAAAGGGCTGAAATAAACTTTTCAAAGCTATAGGGACTGATTTAAATCATTCAGAAGACGTAGGGACCAAAGTGCAAATTCTCGAAATATAATTCAGATTCTTTACTTTACTCTCTCATTTCAGATCGAGAAGAGACAGGGGGAGAGCAAAGCGAGAGATAGAGAGATGGCGTGCGAAATCGTGAGGGAAAAGGAGTGAAATCCGATCTTCCAGTCGGCGATGTGCCGGCGGTTCACCGGCGAAACGCCAGTGCAAGGTGCGGCAAGGGATGGGGTTGAAGATTATGGTTTCAGTGCGAGTTGGGTGTGAGAAACTGTGACGAACCGTGGTTTAGATCGCGATTTGGGAGTTGGGTTTTAACTGCGAAATCCGGTGGTCGTGCCGGTAAATCAGTCGGCGATCGAAGGTAAGTCTTGGGCTTGGTTTATTTCTTGTTTTGGTTTTGATTTGAGGTTGGTTTTTGATTTGTTTGGGGTTAATGGTGGATTCTTAGAGTTTTCAGGCGACGGTTGTGGCTCTGGATGCAGGGAACGAAGGTGGTGTTTGATCCTGATGATGGTTGAGGTGATGATGTTGATGATACATAGGTTTCGTGATTATGGTTTGGGGCTGCAACTGATAATTGTGGTAGCTGGATTGAGGATTGTTGGTTGACAGTGATGGCTGCAGAGTTGTGATTTGTGGTATTGCAGTGAACTTGGTTTGCTGTAAATGGATTGGGTTGGTGAAACGTTGTGAGTAATCAGGGTGATGATCATGATGTAGCCGGTTGGTTGGGTGATTGATTTGTGGCTGCCGGTTATGGAGTTGAGGCAAAGCTTGTGGATTGATGATGATTATAGTGATTGTCGTGATGGTAGGACTGTGCTTGCAGGCGATTGGCAATGGTTCTGTGAAGGGCTGCAACCGGTGGTTTGGGTTGCTGCAAGCTGTCGAGGTTGCAGTAAAATTGATCATGGTGTTGATAAGGGATTTTGGCTATGGTGGAGGTGCTGATGTTCAGACTTGTGGTGTTGGAATTGTGGCATGGTGGCAGTATGGTCTGCGTGATGGCAGAGTGATGGACGGTGAGGCAGTGTGGGTGGACTGTGGTTGCACTCGACTGAGATGGAGATGGAGCTTGGTGCAGGTGATGAAGATGTATGCTTATATATATTGTATTGTGGAATCTAAGTACATGGAAGTGTGAGTTGTGCCATGAGTATTGAAATGAAGATGGGGTAGATGATGATAATGATGAAGATGCTTTGCTTTGGTGTTTGTATAATGAGATGGAATATGAAATAGATGTAAAATTTATATATATAATGATGATGTTTTTGTATAAGGAATTGTATTAAAACTGATATATTTTGGACTGAAAATAAATTTGAATAAGGAAAATTGAAATATTTTAATAAATTTGGAATTCAAAATAATTTTGAAAATAATACTTTGAATAAACAATTAAAATAACATAATTTTAGAAATTCGGACATTTAATTTAAAATCGAACAAATTCGATATTTCTTGACTTGGCTAGACGAATCCGTCGCGGCGTTAACTTCAAAATAATAGGTGAAATAGTAGCGATACAATTTTCTAAATATTAAAATAATTATTTATTGCATAAAAATTCTGGGTCGCTATACAAACGGTAAGGAGACATACCTATAGGAGTTTTGTAGGCTGTTCGATAAGCCCAAAGCGCATCATCGAGCCTTAGACTCCAGTCCTTCCTGTTCAGGTTGACTGTCTTTTCAAGTATGGATTTGATTTCTCTGTTGGACACTTCAGCCTGTCCATTTGTTTGCGGGTGATACGCAGTAGAGATGCGGTGGGTAACATTGTATTTCTTTAGTAAGGCTTCCACCACTTTATTGCAAAAGTGAGTCCCGCGATCACTAATGATAGCCTTTGGTGTCCCGAACCTAACAAAAATATGAGATTTGACAAAATCTGCAACCACTTTAGCATCATCAGTCCGGGTGGCTTTAGCTTCCACCCATTTTGAAACATAATCCACAGCAAGAATTATGTAAACATTACTATAAGACGAAGGGAAAGGACCCATGAAATCAATACCCCACACATCAAATATTTCACAAACGAGAATAGGGGTGAGTGGCATTTGATCTCTACGTCCTATAGTTCCAGTTTTTTGACATTGTTCACAAGATTTGCAAAACATGTACGAATCGTGAAACAAAGTAGGCCAAAACAATCCACACTCTAGCACCTTACGGGCTGTTCTCTTAGGACCAAAATGTCCTCCACAAGCATAAGAATGACAAAATTTTAAAATTGAAGGAATCTCTTGTTGAGAGACACACCTACGAATAATTTGGTCAGAACAATGTTTCCACAAGTAAGGGTCATCCCATACATAATATTTAGCATCACTCTTTATCCTATCTTTTTGAGCTCTAGAAAAATCATGTGGCAGCGTTTTAGTAACTAGATAATTAACTATATCAGCATACCATGGGACTGCCTCTTTAATAGAAAATAGGTACTCATCTGGAAAACTGTCCTTCAATGGTGATGGTTCTTCACTTGTGGTCAATCTACTCAGATGATCAGCAACCAAATTCTCTGTGCCCTTTTTATCACGTATCTCCAAGTCGAACTCTTGTAACAAGAGAATCCACCGAATCAACCTAGGTTTTGCCTCCTTCTTTGAAAACAAATACTTGAGAGCTGCATGATCAGAATAAATAATTACCTTAGTACCAAGCAAATATTGACGAAATTTTTCCAAAGCAAAAACAATAGCTAAAAGTTCTTTTTCCGTGGTTGAATAGTTGCTTTGTGCGTTATCGAGTGTTCTGGAGGCATAATAAATGGCATGATGGGCTCTTCCAACTTTTTGTCCAAGCACAGCACCAACTGCAAAATTACTTGCATCACACATGATTTCAAATGGGAGGTTCCAATCCGGTGGTTGGATAATAGGTGCTGAGGTGAGCATATCTTTCAACTTATCAAATGCTCCTTTGCATCCCTCATCGAATTCAAACACCATGTCTTTTTGCAATAACTTGCACATGGGCTGAGTGATCTTGGAAAAATCCTTGATAAAGCGCCTGTAAAAACCTGCATGACCAAGAAAAGAGCGAACTTCTCGCACAGTCGTGGGGTAAGGCAAGGATTTAATAATATCTATCTTAGCCTTATCAACCTCAATACCCTTGGAAGACACAACATGACCTAGAATAATTCCTTGATCAACCATAAAGTGACATTTTTCATAGTTCAAAACTAGATTTGTTTCTATGCATCTTCCTAGAACTTTTGTAAGGTTAGTTAAACATGCATCAAAAGAATTGCCATAAACCGTAAAATCGTCTATGAACACCTCTATGATGTTTTCCACATAATCAGAAAATATACTAACCATACACCTTTGGAATGTAGCAGGAGCATTGCATAGTCCAAACGGCATTCGTCTATATGCAAAGGTGCCAAACGGGCACGTGAACGTGGTTTTCTCTTGATCTTCCGGTGCAACCAGAATCTGGTGAAAACCTGAATAACCATCAAGACAACAATAATGAGTACGACCTGCTACACGCTCAAGCATTTGATCAATAAATGGGAGGGGGAAGTGATCTTTTCTAGTTGCAGCATTTAACTTCCTATAATCAATACATACCCGCCACCCATTTTCAACACGAGTTGGGACCATCTCACCTTCTGAATTTTTAATAACCGTTATACCTGTTTTCTTTGGGACTACCTGAACTGGGCTTACCCATTTACTGTCAGAAATTGGATAGATCATACCTGCATCCAGAAGTTTCAAAATTTCTTTCTTTACCACTTCCATCATTGGTGGATTTAATCTCCGTTGAGCTTCTCTAGATGGTTTACAATCTTCTTCCAATAATATCCTATGCATGCATGTAGAAGGGCTCAGTCCCTTGATGTCAGCTATAGTCCACCCAATTGCTTGTTTATACTCTCTAAGCACTCGAGTTAATTTCTCTTCTTCCAAGGGAGAGAGTTTGTTGGAGATAATCACCGGGAGCATTTCTCCTTCTCCTAAGAACACATACTTCAAATGGTCCGGTAGTGGTTTCAATTCCAATTTTGGTGCCTGCTCAACAGAAGAAAGAAGTTTTGTGTGAGAGATAGGCAATTCAATTTGAGATACATTATACCTTATAGGTTTGAGTGACTCTAATTCCTGAATTGCTTCTTGCAAGTCGAAATCGAACACAAAATTCTTCATAGCCTTCTCTAGTCCATCAAGAGTGAGGTTCCTGCTTAGTGCAACATTCAACTTATCATCACTGTTAAGGTCAAAAAGATTTTGTGCTAAATGATCAATAACATCCATAACATAAACAGGTGACACATCACTAGGATATCTCATGGCTTCATAAATATTAAATTTAATAATTTCACCATCAAACTCCATCGTGAGTGTTCCAGCATGCACATCAATTTTTGTCCTAGATGTTTTAAGAAATGGTCTTCCTAACAAAATAGGCGTAGGATTAGAAGAATCATCTTCCTCCATATTAAGAACATAAAAATCAGCAGGAAAAACCAATTCATTAACCAGAACCAATACATCTTCTAAGACTCCCTCTGGGTATACGTTAGACCTATCTGCTAATTGAATAATCACACCTGTTTCCTTCAATGGTCCAGTATTTAAAGATGAATAAACAGAAAGAGGCATGACATTTATTGAGGCTCCTAGATCTAACATGGCCTTTTCGACTCTAACTTTACCTACTTTACAAGGGATAGTAAACATACCTGGGTCCTTGCATTTAGGAGGTAATTTTTTCTGGAGAACAGCTGAAACATTTTCTCCAACACTTATCTTTTCATTCCCTTTCAACTTCCTCTTATTAGTGCACAATTCCTTCAAAAATTTAGCATATCTAGGCACTTGTTTAATCGCATCAAGTAAGGGAATATTTACCTCAATTTTTCTAAATGTCTCCATGATTTCCTTCTCTTCTTCTTCCTTTTTGGATTTGCTCAATCTTGTAGGGAATGGAGGAGGTGTCACGAAAACTTTTGGTTGTTCTCTGTTAAGGACTTCAGGCTGATCAACTTGATGTTGTGGGATGACTTCCTTTTCAGATTCTTCCCCCGAATTACCTTGCTTTGCTCTACCAGGCTCTTTCAATTCCTTCCGCTTCTCAAAGTGATTGCACTGGCATTTTGTTTTGGGTTGATGATGGTCTGGGACGGTAATTTGCCTTGAGATTCTAATCGGCTCACAGTTGATGCCAATTGACTTACTTGAGTCTCCAAATTTTTTATCCCCGTCCTCGTCTCCTGTTGAAACTGTTGTGTATTAGTTGCAAGTGATTTAACAATTTCTTCTAGAGACATACCTGAGTTTGAAGAAGAAGATTGTTGCGGTTGAGGAGCAGGCTGTCTAGGCTGGAATTGTTGGAACTGTTGAAATTGCGGCCTTGTCTGATAACTAAAATTGGGATGATCCTTCCATCCAGGATTGTAAGTGTTAGAATAGGGATCATACTTTGTTTGAGGTGGCCCCGGAAATCTTCCAATAGCATTTGCCTGCTCAAATGAATCTTCTTGGAGAGTAGGGCAAGTGTCAGTTGGATGACTGGTTGCAGCGCAAATTCCACAGGCTTTCACCCGTTGCACATTTCCTACAGCCATTTGTTGAACAAGAGAGGTTAGGTTTGCTATTTGATTTTCAAGGGAGGATACATTTACCTCGTTCACCCTTTTCACAGGGGTGTCTTGTCTAAATCCAAACTGCTGTGTGTTAGCAGCCATGATGGAGATCAACTCCCTAGCGGCAGTTGGGGTTTTATTCACTATTGCTCCTCCGCTAGCTGCGTCCATCATTTTCCTCTCCATCGGCAACAATCCCTCATAGAAGTACTGAATTAGTAATTGTTCTGAAATCCCATGTTGAGGACAGCTTGCACACAATTGTTTGAACCTTTCCCAATATTCATGCAGGGTTTCCGTATCTCTCTGTTTGATCCCACACACCTCTCTTCTGATATTTGCAGCTCTTGAAGCTGGGAAAAATTTATCAAGAAATAGTCTGACCATCCCTGTCCACGTAGTCACAGAACCTGATGGTAGATAAAATAGCCAATCTTTTGCCCGGTCAGCTAATGAGAATGGAAAAGCCCGCAGCTTTATTTGTTCTTCAGTCACTCCTTGTGGTTTCATACTTGAGCATACCATGTGGAATTCCTTTAGATGTTTGTGTGGATCTTCATTCTCGAGCCCATAGAATTTGGGTAGCAAATGGATCAGTCCGGATTTCAATTCAAACCCCACATCTAGGACTGGATACTGAATGCAAAGTGGCTGTTGATTTTCGTTTGGTGCAGCCAGTTCCCTTAGAGTCCTTTCATCATTGGCCATTGCTTGCTTTTGCTCTATTTCAAAATCACTAGAAGAATCAGTTGTTGAATCTGTCAGCTCAACTGCTTGATTCAATCTGGTTTGTTTTAGCAACTTGGTTTCTTTCCTCAATTTCCGAGCAGTTTTCTCGATTTCAGGATCGTATTGCAATTCACCTGTACGAGAACAACGAGGCATAAAAGAAATAAAAATTAAAAATTAAAAACGATAAATGAAAAATTAAATCTGATTAACACCAGTCCCCGACAACGGCGCCAAAAATTTGGTGGGTGTCGAATCCAACAAATAATAATTTCTTGCTCTCGTTAAAATAAATTGCAATAGTGGTGAGCAAGGTCGAATCCACAGAGACTGGTTAGATTTAATTCTTCGGGAAAATTAAAAACAATGAATTAAAAACAAGGGGGGATTTTGAATTTTGAATTAAAATCAATTTGTAATTAAACGAGTACGAAATTAAAGTTTTTAGAAATATCAAATTAGACAAACATCCAGCCCAAGGTATAATCTCAGTATTGATTCACAGAATTGATCATCGATGCAAGAATAAAATCCTTAAATCATTATCTAAATTGGTTATGGTCATTGATACGATCAAACAACCTATCTCTCCTTACGGTATCGATAATCAAGAGACGCTCGTTAATTATTTCCTTAATTAATAAACAACCCTAGATACAATCGTAGGATTTAATTTACCAATAGCTTTAATTTCTAGAGAGGTGACCAATTCTAACCAACAAATTCACACGTGTGATTCATTTAAGTTAGATTATATGCCTTCATAACATGAGTCAGAAATCAATCTATAATTAACTATGTTATTTGCCACCTGTATTAGAAAACCTAAACAATTACGGATTTAGATTTCTAATTGGCTAAGTATTATTTTGACAATTAAAACAACGTGCACTTTGAATTAATCAATCAAAACAACAACTTCATTTATAAGCAAAAGACATATAAATAGAAAACAATTAAAGAACAAATTAAATTTAATTAGATCTCACAATTCTTGGCGAATCAAACTTCGAATAACCTTGAACTGGAAAAATAAATTTAGCTATCCATAAACATTTGGAAAATAAAAACTAAAAATAATAAAAGAAAACTAAAGAGTTAAACTCCCCAACAAATCAAAGTCGTGACTTCCTCTTTTCTGTTGTTTCTTCCTCCCAGCAATTCTTCTTCCAGCCAATTGTTTTTCTGCCAGAAATTCCCCCTCCAGCCAATCGTTTTTTTTGCCAGCAATTGTGGTCCCTTTTCTTTTAATATTTCCCCAGCCTCCACTTTTTCCTCCCCTCACGTTTGCTGCCGACTTCCCCTCTAGGTTAGGTTGGGCCCAAATAAAATTGAGTAATCCCAGCCCAAAACATGTGCCGCATTCTATGTTAAATAAAATTGCTATTGTTGGAATTGTCTCCAAAGTGATTTGTAAAATAACGTCCACAAGTCCGGCCCATTAAATATTTGAGGTTGCAGTCTTTCAGAATTAATAAGGCGTGCCCACGCCTTATTAATTGTCCTTCTCTGATTGGGTATTTTAGAGTTCCAAACTTCTTCCTTCTAATTTTTGATTTGAGCCCATTTTGATCTCAATTCTCCACCTAATCCACAAGTCATAAAATATGATTAATATCTACAATTTAAACATTTAAAATTAATGGAACAAGAGGGAATATCACTAATTAAATAGCAAATATGCACCCTATTAGTTTCCATTAGC
Source organism: Ligustrum vulgare (assembly GCA_963555705.1). Taxonomy (NCBI): domain Eukaryota; kingdom Viridiplantae; phylum Streptophyta; class Magnoliopsida; order Lamiales; family Oleaceae; genus Ligustrum; species Ligustrum vulgare. The sequence goes on along the minus strand of OY743175.1, from coordinate 61,504,048 downwards.
CAAACACTTACAAAACATACACTTTCCAAATTGTATATTCAAAGTGTTTGATAAATTGTCCCAATGAAAAATACTCTATTCATGTTTTGTTGTTCAATGCCCATATATTGCTAATTACTTGGGGCTATCCAATTCCCATCATCGAGATTGTATTATCAACATTTTATTCCATATATCACTTGCTTCATCCATTAGATAATTGTTGATCATTCACTTCTTGCAACAGTTGTGTTGTTGGGGGGTTTTCATATATCCACATTATCCACATTCAAGGTCATTCAAAGATTGAGTACAAGTTGTTTGATAAATTGCCTCATTCAAAATTTACACTCTTTGTGCTTATTGTTCTACATCTATGCCTTGTCTATTATTTGTGGTTTGTCAATCTCATTACTAAATTGTGTTCCAGCATCATATCCCACATAAATATTGTTCCTTTTGAGTTTAGCAAGCACATAAATTCTACTTGTTATTTGTATCTACTTGTTATAAATTCCTTCTTCCTTTATTTGTGATTTTCTTGACTTCACAAGAATTATACTTCGTGGTTTAGTTGATTACCTTCCTTGGAGAACTTGAAAAAGGAGATTTGAGTGGAAAAAGGCAAGAGTGGTGAGCTCAATAGAGGGTAAAAGCCAAATTTGAGTGAAACACGAGAGAAATATTTTCTTGTGAGAACACTTTCACACTTGCACACCATGTCCATTTTCAATTCTCAAACTCAAGATTTGAAGTACTTGTTGGAAAATCTTTCAACCACCATGGCTAGACAAATGGAGAATATTGGGGGTGAGTTGGAAAATTTAAGAACAAGAGGGGAGAGTACATCAACTAGTATGGGTGAAGAAAATAGGGATGATAGGAGAAGGTTAAGGGATAAATTTGGGAACATTGTGTATAGGGATGGAAGTAGAAAACCAAATGGGAAGTTGAATAGGAAAATTAGAATGAATGTTTGGGATGATGAAGGGGATGGTGAACAAAATGGGAGTTTGAATAGGAAAAGAAGAGAATGGTTAGAAGGTAGGAGAAATGGAGTTGATGAAAATATTGATAGTGCGAAAATGCAAAATTCATCACTCCATGGAATGGGTAGAAGTGGAGAAGTGGAAGAAGATTGGAGAATGGGTAGAAGACGAAAAGAATGGGTAGATAGGAGTGGATATGGGATGGATGAGAAGGTTGATATTGAGCAAATGAAGACTTCATCATTCCATAGGAGGGAAGGTAGTGGAAGTAGAGAAGTAGTGAAGGAGATAAATGCTAGGCTACCAAAATTTTTGGGCCATGATAATGAGAGGGAGAAGCGTGGAGGAAATACTTTCTACACTAGATGCCTTGTGGGGGATAGGGCATGTAGTCTCATTATAGACGGGGAGAGTGACATGAATTTGGTGAGTGCTAGTAGGGTGGAGAAGTTGGGGTTACCGGTTATGAAGCATCCTAATCCCTACGTATTGCAAAGGTTGGGTGACGATGGGGGAGTAAGAGTGAGTGAACAAGTTCTTCTTGCTTTCAACACTGGATCTTATTGTGACCAAGTGATATGTGATGTAGTTCCCATGCACACTACACACATAATTTTGGGGAGACCTTGGCAAAGTGATAGGAGTGTGACAAATGACAAGAGGAAGAACCAGTGTAGCTTCCAAATGGATGAAAAAAAAAAGGTTGTGATCCTATCTTTGAGTTTGGAGGAAGTTCATAAAGATCAAATGAAACTCAAGAAGGAGTGGGAGGAAGAAGATGAGAAAAAGAAAGACAAGGAAAGTGAAAATGAAAAGAAAAATGAGAAAGGAAATGAAAAAAAAAATTCAATTGAGAGAATTGAAGAAAATAAAAATGAGAGTAAGAGAGTCAGGGCCACGTCCCTAGAAAAAGGAGAGGTAATGAGAGTTGGAGCCACGATTCCAGAAAAAGGAGAGGCGAGAGAAGCACCGAGAGTTGAGGTTACTACCTCAGAAAAAGGTGAGGGAGTGATGAGTGCCACAAAGAAAATTGAGGGGAGAGATCACACAAAAATGTTCTTTACTCTTGAATTTTCTAACAATGCCCTCCCTAGCTTGGTTAATTCCTTGTTGCAGGAGATCGTAAGACCGACTTATCAAAGCAACCAAGAACTCAAAAGTCATGCCGAGTGGAAGAAATTTATGGAGATATTTTCCTACCACAGCAAATACAATCAAGGTAAAGAAAATGTGGTAACCGATGCAACATCTAGGAGGTACGCTCCTAACACTTCTTCAAGAGCAAGGTTATTATATTTGGAATACATCAAAGGATTGTATAACATTGATGTGGACTTGACAAATGAAATTTTGTCATGTGGAAATGTTGCATGTAATGAAGGTCCTTGGCATGATAAATTCCTCATTTGTAAATTCAAATTTTTATGTGTGCCAAATTGTCTGAGTGCCAACTCATTTTGTATTGAGCATGTTAAGGGCATCCATGTTAATAATCTGAATTTTTTAAACATTTGTGAATCGTGCTGTGAGCAATATTTTGATGGATTTTATGGGCATGATAACTATTTGTTTTGGAAAGTTGGATTGTTTGTTTTTAAATGTGCCATGCTCGAATTTCTAACGAGTGAGACACATGTTGGTTGTTTGATTGGGCACTTTGAAACCAAGGGGGGCATGAAAATATTTGGTGATCACTTTTATTGGCCTCTTTGGAAAATTGGTGATAAACATGTTTGCACTTGTGGTAAAGGTCGAACGTTCCAAATGGCTAAATCTAAGTTTTTACCTCAAGTTTTATACACACATTTGCACTTTCCCAGTAAACCTTGGATTAATCATTCTATGGAGTTTGTGTTGGGTTTACTTAGACTAAAGAAAAGAAATGATGTTAATTTTGTGGAGGTTGATAGGGGTATTAAACTTTCACATTTTACTACATGTCATGAAACCCGCATTGCTATCAACATGATGAATCTTTTCTTTGGGGGAGTAGTGCATTGGCATAAAAATGATGCTCAATTTGTAGTTATTAAATTTGCCTGTAATAAAAGCGTTTATCCTAGTAGCAAATTTTCTCCACTTAATGTTGTTTTTGGCCCTAACCTACTAACTCTTTTGAGATTGATGCACTTGTTTATTTATGAAGATTCTAGTTTAGGTGGGTACAAAAAGGCAAATTTGGTTGAGCCCCTGATAGAGCAGGGCGAGCGTCAATTTAGGGCGCTTATTGAAAAATGTACTTCCAATTCGAACCAAGATCGAATGCGATTTGTATTTGACCCGAGTGGTTGGATGTTGTTCGTTTGGAGGAAAGAACGAGTTCCCGATTTAATAAAATCCAAATTTCTACTCTGCGGTGTTGGCACCTCTCAAGTTCTTCGCAACGCCTACAAATTGATTTTACACGGTGAGTATGAAATTTCAGTAACATTTATTGTGTCTGAATTTTCTATTTTTATTGTAGGTGTCGATTCGTGGTCGAATCCCTTTCTAGATGGAGGAGATGATGAGAATCACGAGGGTCCAACTTCATTGCACGAACATGTGATCCACAATGTTGCAAGATCAAAGTTAAAGGAGTTTCATGACAGTGCATTCAAGCAAAATTCGAGGTTGAATCCTTTTCATGAGGGAGGGGATGATGAGAATCGGGAAAGTCAAACCTCGATGCACGTGCCCGTGGGACCCATGACGAGGTCCGATGTTGAAGAGGTTCAAGATTCGAGGCTAAACAATGTGAATAAATCAAGAAAAGAAGCCAAGAATCAAGTTGGAGCCAAAATTGGAGTTTCAGCCACTTTCGGTCGATCGATCTTCTGCAGAGGAATTTTGATCCAGCCTCAGTCACTTTCGGCTGAGTGGCGGTCGACCGAAAGTCCCATTTCGGTCGACCGGAACACTCCATTTTACAAAAAACGGGGTTTTTCTTGTAAATACCGAAATTGCACATTTTGCCCAATTTTGTAATTATATACACATTTCTTGTTCATTTGTAACACAACTTTTGGATGTTATGAAAATTGCTCTTGAGAGCTAGGTTTTGAAGACCCCCTTCTTGAGGTAAGATTAAACCTCTTTGATCTTGAATTTTCTTGGAAGTTAATCAACTTTGCTTGAGTATTATTATTCTTGTGTTGTTGTTTATTTTCCACCACCTTGAAATTTGTTTGATTGATACCCATTGGGTTAGGGTTTGTTAATCCTTGAATTTTGGGTTAGATTTAAACTTGGGTTAAGGTGTTTATCCTTTATTTTACCACTTTAACTTTCTTGGGTTTGTATTAAAATTGTTGTGGGAATTTTCGGTCAACACACCGAAGGGGTTCGCATCATAAACAATAAGGTAACCTAAATGAGGTTACACATGTGAACGTGTGACTGAATGAAATAAAATGTAACCGGAATAAGAAAAACGAAGCAAATTGTTGTATTCTATCTATACATATACATATACATTTATGAAAATAGAAGTAAGGAGAGAGAAATATTAAATGTCATTTTCCCTTAAAAATATATTTACAATTTTTGAAAAAAAAAAAACTAAAATAAAAATAGAATAAAGATTTCAGTAGAAAAATTCACCCAACTCATAATCTATATCTATATCTATATATTTTTAAATTTTAATAATAATTGTAATATAATATTATTATTTTATTCATTTTACGAATAAAGCAACATTTACTCATTTGGAGATAAAATTAAATGTACAAAAAATTTAACAATAATATTCTTTAATTTCAAAATTACCAAATCAAAACAAATATAGATTTATGGTTGTTAATTTTATTTATTATAAAATATTTTTATTTCACATATAAAAAATTAAGATAAAAAGAACTTATTTAGAAGAAGAAAGTTCAACAAACAAATAATAAATAAATAAAAATATATTTTTTAAAAGAAAAAGAAATCTTATAAAGATTAGAATTCCCTAATTTTGTACATGTTGCATTTCTTATTTTGATTAGTTTTGTCTTTTTTAAAGTTTTGAATTTGATAAAATTTTATGTTAAATTGTTATTGTATTATGTTTTTATTTGATATAATTGTATAATTAACATATTTTTTCATAAATTTTGATCGAAATCACTATCACAAACATATTCTCGTGTATCGCACGAGTGTAAATACTAGTATTATATATATATATATATATATATATATATATATATATAATGTTATAAATGATAAGTGCACTAGTCATTAATAAAGTCAGGTCACATATGATCAATGCACTAGTTATCAACAAAACCAAGTCACGGATATTTTGTACTAAGGTTACATTATTGTTTGAAATATATATATATGAAACGAATGTGTGGATGTTGATCTTCTAGGCCATATAATTCGGCATCTAAAAGTTGGATTCAACAGACCATAGCTTGATTTTTTTTTAGGTGAGATTTAAGCCATATCAAACACAATTCACCATAGACAATAACTTGGCTACTGAAATGCAACTAATCAATAGAATACAAAGGGATCTATCTTAGAGGAAAAGTAGTAAAGTTGAACACTTGTAAGCTTTGTAAACCAAGGGATTGAAAATATGAAAATGTATTTAGTTCATTTCACCAGAAAAAGGAGATTGCATACATTTTGGAAAAAGAAAAATGAAATTCAAAAAATTGAAGGATATAGAGAGAGAATGCCTGTATAGGAATGAATAATTTTACACCCTGAGAGAATATGTTTGGATTTAAGTGGTTATTGCCATTTTGATTGTTTTCACTGCCTCCTGGATAAGGCAATTGGAAACAACCAAACAATCTCTATTTTCTTGCTTTCTCTCTATAGGTAATGGAAATGAGAGAGAGAGAGATATGCCGAAAGGAGAAAAAACAATAATTTAAACCTTCAATTTATACTTTTAATCTTCATTTTTTAATTTTTATTTGAATATTTTGGTATTTGAATCTCCAAAACTAGTCCCTTAATTAAATTTAAAAGGGAGAGATGCCATTTTTATTTTTATTTTTTTGACTTGGACTCAAATAGACTCCGTCATTTTGGTTTAAATTTCTTAAGGTCACAATATATATGTAAGGTAACAAATGTTCAGTGCAATAGTCATCAACAACACCAGGTCACAAATGATCATTGCACTAGTTATCAACAAAATCAGGTAACAAATGTTTTATGATCACAATATGTATGTAAATTCACAAATGATCAATGTAATAATCATCAACAAAGCAAGGTCACAAATGATCATTGCAAGAGTCATCAACAAAACCAGGTCACAAATGTTCTGAATCTCAAATCACTTCACGCCATCTCAAATCAAGATGAGGAATAAGGGGGGTTCACATTCTGCTTTTAAGTTCATAAAGGTTCTGGTTCTGGTTCAGTGCAATGCACATCAACTAAACTAGGTCACATGTGCATTATTTCAACATGGTACCAATCAACAAAACACAATTTCATAGGTATATGAGTAGGCCACAAATTTCATGTAGTTCAGGTCACATTTTCTTCAACTCAAATCACTTCACACAAAGACAAATCAAGGTCACATATAATGAGTTTACCAAACCCGTTTTTTAAAGGTCATAATTTTTACATTATTTTAGAGCACTACCGACACATATAATGAGCACATCTTCAACCAGTTCACATTTTCATGATGTCAACAAAATACCTATCAACAATATCCAAGTCACATGTAAATGATTAGGTCACATTTGTTAGAATCCTTGAATATGTTCACATATCATCCTCGTTTCACCCGGCTATCTATTTTCTGATTTCATTGGAATATTAGTTTGAATTTCTTTTTCAACATCATCTCTCTTCCTTTCACGACACCTTCCTTCTCCTTCTCTTTCATAGGCATTGAAGTCCGATTGGTTGTCCAGATTTTCTGCATTTTCAACAATGGTTCTCTCCCGTTTAAAATTTTGGGCGACATAATTGAGTTTGTAGACTAGATTGAACAACGTAATGGAGGCGATAGTGTATAGGTTGGGCGGGGTAATAAAGCGGGCGGATATTTAGGGATGGTAATATATCTCAAAATATTTCCTTCAGCAATTAATTACGTAAATGACGCCTATTGGCTTCTTTATTCATATATATATATTCTATATTAACATAATTTATTAATGAATTATTAAAATCCTAATTAAAATATGAAATTTGAAGTTTTATATGTTTGACTTCATTTTTTAATTTAGTTTTTAAAATACCATTTTGCCTGTAATTTCCACTCTAAAATATGTCCTATTTAACCTCCATTAAAAAAAAAAAAATTATTTATAAACAAAGAAAATGAGATGTTTTCGAGGTAAAAATGTATGTGATTAAAAAGAAATATAAATACGTTTATAAAAAAGTTACCAAATGAAGGCTTAGAATCCGATGATCGAGTAAGAGTTATAAAAACGTGTACAAAAAATGCAAAGAAAACATAATAACGTACAATAAGAAATATTGATGGATTGAGATACATGTGTAGCCATAAGACTGTACGTTCTGAACGACGTGTCCTATATTTGATGACGTTGGATTCTCATTTAGAATTTGAAAACCAATGATGTATGAAAAATATAAAAGCAGACAAAAAAAGGTTTAAGACCAAAAGCTCTAAATGGCGTATCCCATAATACCTTTCCTAGACTCTTACTACTTGATTAACTTACCATGGAATGTGATAGTCTTAGTCTTAGATGATCCAAAAGTCTATAATAGGGTTAAGCTAACTTGCAAGATGTTGATTTTTTTATATATGCTCGAAAATCTTTCTTACTTCAACGGATTATGAGTGCAGTCGTCAATGTTTAGATTATCTAATGAATTGTAATTTTACCTTAGGAGCTCGTTGAGGCTGGTCCAATCTCCAATTTTTTTCCCATTTTTTTGAATATTAATTGATGGTGTTTGGCAGCCTGTTTATAAACGCTTGTTTATAAACATTGTTAATAAATAGCGATGTGATAATGTTTTCTTGGTTGAAATTTTTAAAAGGTAAAAAATGTTAGACGACAATTTTTGACTGAATAAAATTATTGACTCTAGGAAAAATGTTTCACTTAGAGCTTGTTTGGTAATGTTAAAAATTTTAGTTTTTGTGATTTTTTTATTTTTTGATGGATGTGTGGTTTAAAAAAGTTTGAAAAGTCAAAAATGGTGAGCTTGTCTAAGAATTGATTGTTAAGATTAAGTTTAAAAAGTTAAGGTAAAATTTTTACCATTATCAAACAGGCTCTTAACCTCTATTTTGTAAAAGTTCATTTATATAAAACAAAATAATTATCAACGACGATGTGACAACTTTTTGTCCTTTTTTTTAAAAGTAAAAAATGATAATCGATTTATAAATTATACAACTTTTTAAACCACTTTTTAACCACACATTTCTCTCTCCACTTTCTAACCATAAATTTTAGTGTGTGTTTAGTATTGTTTAAAAATATTTTTTTTTAAATGAATATTAATTTTTAGACGAATGGATGGTTGAAAACCAAATAAGCGATTACCTCACAATCATAAATAAATCTGTTCATAAACTATTATAATTTTTAGCATTTGTCAAACAAATGCTAAAAATAATATATTCTAATGTCTTGCGATAAAACGTGAAAATGATTGAGAACCGCCGCAATGTCGATGGGATTGCTTGCGTCATTTTCACTTGCCCCCACCGCCACTTTTGTAGTTTATTGTAACAATAACGATTGGACATGTAGATCTATCTGTATCTATATATTTTTAATTTCATTCGCTTTCATAAAAAAATTATTTTATAGACTTTAATATTCTCTTCTCCTTTTTGGCAAAACCAATAGAAAGTAAAACATAACAAAGATAGAAACATCATGAATGATATTTTATTTGATTAAATATCAATAATTTGAGTATATAAAAGGAAATATTTGAATAAATTAATTATTAATCTTTACAACGTGTTAACGTTTTTAACAATCGTTCAACATATGTAGTATGTGTTTGATATTGTTTAAAAATAATTTTTTAAAAATGAATAGTGATTTTTAGAAGAATGAATGATTGAAATTTGATTGAAAAGTCAAATATTTTGAGTTTGAGTTTTAATGAATGGTTGAAATTGAATACTGTGAAAAAAAAAAAAATTAAACAAAACCAAACAAAGGCGTAATAGGAAATGTACACTATCAAGGTCAAGTTAATATATAATTTATTTGTGTAGTTATCAAGGTCAAGCTAATTTGATATTTATCTATGAAGATTGTGCACGTATCAAACATTTAATTAAAAAATAAATAAATAAAAAGAGGATCTTGTCCCTCGACTTTAAGATGAGGTAGTCTCGAAATTCATGATTGAATGGTTTGACAAATATACCCCTTGATTGGTGTATTAATCCTGCTACCTGTACATATGAATTGTATAGGTAACTGTACAAATGTATGCATAACATGCATCTGTAAAATTTCAATCAATGTACAGATGCATGCCACGCATGCATCTATACACCTTCCTGTACAATTTTATTCATTTCTTGTTGCTTTAATCCACATTAAAAGATGTTAGCTAACTTAGTTATCACATTTTTGTGCTCAAAACCACCACTTGAAGCTTATAAATTTTTTTAATTAATGGAAATTGAAAGTCAAGCTTAATCTTATCATATAAGTTTTCAAGAATATACAAAGAATAATTGGTGAAATTCTTGTAAACAACGATATGAGAAGGAAGTTTTATTAGGCGATAAAAGTAACTTTGAAAATTATGTTAACAAAATAAGTAACTTAAAGTTTACTTATTTTTAAACGCTTCCAAGCATGATCGAATATGTGTTGAAGTTTGTTTTGAGGTTCCTTGACATACCCTCCAATGTCTAATGAGAATGTGATGCCTCTAGGGTATAGCTCAAGTGGTGAAGGTGATGGTAGAAAAAGTCTCGCTTGTAGCTACTGGGTAAGTGTTCGATTCCTGAAATATGGAAAAAATCCTTGACAAGTGGAGTTAAAGGGTAAACTCTCAACCCTATACCACTTAAGGCACATCATGCGATTTACATTTTTCACCAAGATCTAATGAATGTGATGTCAAAGTTGGGAACTATGCATGTCTACAAAGGACATGGTGCAAATTGTTAAAATCTTAAAACTTTAGGTGCCAAACTACAAAATTCCCTAAGTCAAAAGATTGTTATTCTTTCCTTCCTCAAACCAAAAGATAAAAAAAATGCTTCAATCATCTTTCTGGACACTGGAAAGTTGTGTAATTTTATTCTCTTTAATTGTTATATATTTGAAATTCCGGCTTCAGCCCTATAACAATTCAATAATAATTATCTCAGGGCACATCTTTAAGTGGTAAAGGAGAGGGTTGATAAGTATTCAGCGCGTTCGGGTGTAGGGTTCGAATCCTGAAATATTGGATTTGCACCTTGTGAAAAGCGGGAGTTATTAAGAATTGCTCATACTTACTCAATCTCTCCACCCTAGTCCCTGGGAGGCATAATCTAAATTTACAATCTCGAACCAATGGCCTTGGATGTGGTCGGTTCGGGCCCTCAGGGTGTGGGATATACCTTTTTTTTTTATTCAATAATTATTTCGTGAACAATAGTCGATGAAAATAAATTTTATTGTTTCATTCACTGTTCCACTGCAAAAATGTTAGCTCGTAACTATGTCGAAACAATAAATTTGAACTCGACAATTTTGTCACGTCACTTTTACTGTATAATTTACAATGTTCTAAAAAACGTAAAAAGTGGCGATAAAGAATGACGAAGCGTGAATGTCAAACTTCAAGTTTAAACGTATTTAAATATAAGCGTAAACAAATTTTTTAGAACAAAGATGATTTATATCACCAACCATTAACTACAGAACTCGATTATTAGGGCCGGCCCCAAGCATTATGGATGAAAATTACTTGTTATTCCTCAGAAATATCTAATGTCCCTTCGCAACAAGGAAGAATAGCGGTGGAGAAATTTGTGGGTTTTTCCTCGACGAAAACCCGCAATTAGCATGCGTGTGGAGAGGAAAAAGCTGGCCATGTATTTTGCGGTCTAGTGCAACACCAAAATCCATTTGGGACAATCGCATAAATACCCTAAATTTTGGATTCAAACTGAAATTTACGTTCTTTCACGAAATATAACACAGCTTGATAGTTGATACTTTCAAAATTTTATGATACTTCTTATTTACTATGTCTAAATTTTTGAATCACATCATGATACTTATACGTTAATTTGGATAATAATAATAATGACGAAAATTTTAGGTTGCGTTTGATAGCGATGGTGGAAATTGGGTGGAAAGAAAATGAATTCCAGGGAATTGAATTCCTGGAAATTGAAAGTTTATGTGTTTGATTGGTTTAATTTTCTAGGTAGAAAAGGTGAAAAATTTTCCAACTTTTGTTGTTTGATTGACACTATTTTCTATGGAAAATAAAGTAAAATTTAGCTATTATAATATTTTTTATTTTTTATTTTTTTCATTTTTTAACAAGTTTGTACTTAATAATAATAATGTTAATTTTTAGAAAAAAAATAAATCAATTAGCAACAACAAAAAAGATCAAACGTAATGAAAATGATATAAGATTTTCCATGAAAAATAAAACCCCCGGGAAAACGAATTCATCCAAAATAAGGAAAATACCGGATTTCGAGACAAGTATAAAATGAATTTCATGGAAAACTTAGACAACCAAACAGCGCAAAATTGGAAAATCACGTGGAAAACAATATTTTCCACGGAAAACTTCGCCTATCACACACTCTTAGTAAAATTTTGCAATGACATATTTCAATTCATAGAGAAAAAATGGTACAGGATGCTATTATGCCAACACGTTTTCAGCAAAATTTCTAGTTGGACAAAGTGGACATTACACATACCCCTACTTTTAAATATCAAAATTCATAAATCAGATCAAAATTATATAGTTTCAAATTTTCAGGTTATAATTAAAATTTTAATTAATTAATTAACAAATTAAAATAATAATATTTTGAAATTAAATTAATAAATTAAAAAGAAAAAACACATTCCAGTTTCAAATCTACCTAAACCTAAGGGGTCGTTCTCTTTGTGTTTCGATTTTGGATTTTGAGTTTTGAATTTTGTTTTGAATTTTAAATTTTGGTTGTTTGTTTTGGGATTGCTAAAAACATGTTCTCTTTGTGATTTTGAAAAACTGTTTTCAAAAATAGAAAACTGAAAAATGCGTTTACTTTGTAATTTTTTGATATATTTATTTTGTAATATTTTATATGTAAAAAATGGTTGATTTGTTGAATATCATTAATTTTAATGTTAATAAATCAGTTAGTTCTCTATGTCAATAAATTCATCATTAATATTGTTTCAGTTAAACAAAAATTTAACCACATACCAACAAAATCTTAACATGGATTTATATATAATGACAAAATAATATAAGAATTTCAAGTGAAGGAAGTGTCTCACATTTACAAATAATAATAATAAATAAAAAATTACAAAAAAGAAAAAGAATTTTTTTTTTTACATGGATCTATATAATGACAAAATAATATAAGAACTTCAAGTGAAAGAAGTGTCTCATTTTTACAAAAATAAAATAAAATAATAAATAAATAAAATAAAATAAAAATCTTAAAATGGATCTATATATAATGACAAAATAATATAAGAACTTCAAGTGAATGAAGTGTCTCACTTTTACAAAAAAAAAAAAATCTTAACATGATCTATATATAATGACAAAATAACATAAGAACTTCAAGTGAAGGAAGTATCTCTCACTTTTACAAAAAAATAATTATAATAATAATAATTTACAAAAAAAAAAAAAAAAATCTTAACATGGATCTATATATAATGACAAAATAATATAAGAACTTCAAGTGAAAGAAGTGTCTCACATTTAAAAATAATAATAATAATAAATAAATAAATAAATAATTACAAAAAAATATATATATTAACATGGATCTATATATAATGGCAAAATAATATAATAACTTCAAGTGAAGGAAGTGTCTCAAAAAAAAAAAAAAATTCAAAACGAGCGTTTTGGTCATTTTGGACTTTTTAACACAAAATATTCAAAACGTAATAAACTCGTTTTGAGTTTCCTTTGTAATTTTTTTTTTGTGTTTTGGAAAACCCGTTTCTGAAAATAGGCAAAGTGAACCCGTTTTCGATATTTCCAAAAATCGAAAACTCAAAACGGGCTCAAAACAGTAAAAAGAACGAGCCTAATCCTCTCTCTCCTAGTTCCCTTCGTTTCATCCCTCTCTCTCCCAATGGATTCAATAGACGATGACGCCGCCACCGCCTTCGCTCATCTCTCATGGCCACACCATCGATGAACTCCGCCCCTAGTTCGAACGTCATTGGTTCAAGAAACGTGACCCCACCAACGCTGACAGCAACGATTTTGAAGGTTAACGTAACGTTGCGACTTACCTAATCGTCGCTGCTAAATCGAGCAGCAGCGCCGCTTCATCCATCAACCAGTGGCGACACTGCTTCCATCATGTGACCTTGCATTAATATAGGGATTTTCAAAGGATTTTCGTATGAGGTCTAAATCTAGATTTTCAATATAGTTTTTGTTTCTTGAAATTTGCTGAGATGTGAACTTGGTTTGCATTTTATCTTGCATCTTTGGTGACTTGAGAGGAACTTCTCGTTCTATCTCTTCTGTAAGAGGTCCCTGTTCGTGTTATGTTTCTGGTTCAGTTCTTGTTGGCAGATTGAGCAAAAGGTTTGATTTACTTGGCTATGCAATGAAACTCTAATTTACTAAATTGAGTAATTTTTCATGCTTTTATATTCTTCTTCTTTTTGCCTCTCTTCCATTGGATTACCAATTTCGAGTGGTAGAAATTTGAACTTTTGGTTTTGGAATTTGGAGATGGGTAGAGTTTTGCTGGTAGTGATGGAGGCCAAGGCGGCATCGTGGTAGTGGCCGTGGCGTTGAGACAGTGTTAGCGAGGACACGATTATGTGACCTGAAAATTGATAATTGTTTGATACATGTGGCTTCACGGAATGTGACATGAAAATTTAGATAATTGTGACTTAAAAATATTTGCTTCCTATTAATTTGTAAAGCAAAAGGAGTGAACAAATAATAAGTTAAATTTGATTAAATTAACATTTTGTGATCTACTGATTTAATAAGTTGAGATTTTTAAATCAATTTTGACTTGAAAAACTGTCAATGTGACCTAAAAATTAGTTCGATTTGTGACCTAATATTTTTATCTTTCGTGATCCTAAAATAATATGTGACCTAAAAATTGATAGTTGTGACATTAGAAATGATGATTATGACTTAAACTATTTGTATTTTGTTACCTAAGATTTTATAATATTTTGATCTTAATATTTATAATCAATAAAATATTTATAATTATTTAATTTAATTAATTAATTCTAATTACAACCTAATTTTTAAAATTATAAAAGTTTCATCTCAATTTTAAAAATTACATTTATAATCACCTTATTTATGTATTTTTCTTGGGCAAATCTCTCGTATAGTCATTTGGGCTTTGGCCCACCAATATCTTACAATTCCCAACCATGTCCAGACCTGACCGAGACCAGCAGATGCTAACTGAGCTGATCAGGAATACTTCAAGCCGGACTCGTACGAGCAGGTTAAAAAAATAGCCAGATCAACGCTATATTTGTTAAAAGTTTTTTGTTTAAAAATATGTTCTTTTATGTTTTAGAGAATTGTGTGTGATTTAGGGAGAAAATGTGTTTTTTTATGGAGAGAGAAAATGTATGATTAAAAAGTGATTTAGGGAATTGTTTTGTAAAAACATGTTTGTCCAACAAAGACCTAGAACCTAGGCCGCCCAGCACATATCAACACTGGTAGTCTCTAGGGGTAGGCATTATCCAATCTAAACCATCCAAACCGCCCGACCCAACCTGATCAATTTGGATCGATTTTTTTTTATGAAAAATGGGTTGGGTTCAGGTTATATTCAATTTTTTTTGGTCGGGTTGTGGGTTGGATCACAAACCCGACCCAACCAAAAAAAAATAAAAAAATTGCCCATTTATTTAAATTTCAACAACCCAAGTCCAATATTTGCAATGAAAATGAGTGTTTTCGTTACTTCTCTTTTTATTTTTTTAATTTGACGTCAACTTATTTAATTGGGCCAGTAAAAAAAAAGATGATTTGCAAAAAAAAAAATTCAATTTGGGCCAAAGCCCAAATCGCGAACCCAACAGAGACTGGGTTGGGTTGGGTTTAAACAGGGTATTGGGTTGGGTTGGATTTATTTTTTATAAAACTAACTAAGTCAGGTTGAGTTCGGATTGGAGTCCATTGGACCTGACCCAACTCGACCAACACCCACCCCTAGTAGTCTCTAGGGCAGGGATGATGACATTACCTTTCCACTCCACAAACGAGCTCAATTTTCAATGAGTTATGCTACTTTGTCATCCTCTCATATCTGAATGAATGACTGAATTTTTGTTGGTGGTTAATTTTAGAATTGATGTGATGAGTAAATAAATAAATTTTTGTCATGTGTATAGGTGTAAAACTTTCGATCAAATTTTCGATTCCTATAGGAAGATCCAGTTTCAATTTTCTCCTACTTTTCAGTTTTCATGTACATTATGTCACAGATTTAGGCTCTGTTTATTAAAATATTATTGTTTAAAATAAACAATGTAATATTTTCGAGATAAAATATGTTGTTGCAAAGTGAGAAAATGTTTGTGATTAAAAATGATTTAAAAAAATGTTTTGGTTAAAAACAGTTTACCAAACAGAGGCTAGCGATTACAAATTATTCGATTTATTAATACGATAACTTAGTATTTAGCGAGTTGTTGCATGCTCTTACAAAAATCACTTGCTATATAATCATATAGATTTACCATTGTTGATATCATAGTTAGAAGGATCAAAACACATATATACAAGGTACTATTCACTTTGTATCCTAATATTTTGGATCTTTATGAAACTTTAGTATTCTGGTCCGATTTGTCTTATTTTGAGGTGTAGTTATGTAATTCCTTTGCCCGGGTATGCCCTGAGTACATGTATGAAATTTGTACATCATTTTCCCGAGCATGCCCGATGTATTTGTATTCAGACTTTCTGGGTTTTCCTACATTTATTCCTGAGTATGCTGAGTGTATTTGTTTAGGGATCTCTTTTGACATTGATGTGGCATGTTGCCCATTTTGCAATTGGCTGAGTCCAAGTTTCGATTTTATTTTCTTGCTCTTTTTAGATGTGCAAGCAAGATCCTTCTAACTGTTTTCCTTGTGTAACTAAACAAGTGATGCAGCACATTCATGAGATACAAACAGAAAGGAGTTCACTGCCATCCAAGATTTCCATAGTTCAGATGCTACTTACAATGGTTTACAGTAGCAATTTTCAGGTGCAGATTCGTTTGTTGCATTACTTTGCATATGTGATCAAGCACGACTCACAGAAAATGTATTTCACACCTTCAACGGCCCTTCTCCCATGGACATTTTCAAGAACTTGCTACGACATCCCAGCGCCATATTGTACCATCCTCACAGCAGCAAAGAATGGTGCTGCAGCATACAGATACCGCTGATTATATGCTCCAAGATTGTACATGATATGTAGACGTCAAACAAAAAGAAAATCCATTCGGGAGCTTTTACCTTCCATCGAAGGACATTGCGGTCTGCCTAATCGCTGATTTTGATTGAACATGTGAAAGCCTTAGAAAGCAAGAGTGTGTACATATCAAATAAAACATACCGAATCACTTGTGTGTGCCAGGTGAGGGGTGTGTTTGTTTTTGTTGAAAGAATAAAGTAACAAGCGATGAATCGAGGAAACAAACCTTGAAATGAGAACAGGTGGGCTTGACTGGATTTCCCAGACATATATTTTCCCTTCCCTATTCCCTACATTTAAGACAGAAAAGTAAGGAGCCCATTGTAGTTCTATTTTGAGCAACTCCTATTTTGGCCACCAACCATTTTTTCAACATTTCCCTCAAATTCATTTTCAACTACACATTTCTATGGGACCCACAGCTTTTCACACTTTTCAACCACAAATTTTCCCAAAAATCCAACATTCCCCCAAAAACTACCTTCATCAAACAGCACTTAATAATCAGAAATACATCTTACATCATCCAGACTACATGCAATTTTATAATCCTGCACACTCAACTGCATACAAAAACGGAAACCAGACACAGAGAGAAGTGGTCTAATAATTAGTTATACGTTGATTGAGCAATTTGTCGCCATTAAAAGGCATGACATGCACAACGGGTTAAACACAACACGAGTATAATATATAAAGCTTGGAACTACCTATGGCTGCTGCTTTATAATGGAAATCACAGGAAAACTTGATGAACCAAATGTCACATTCTGGAACCGGATACTTTTGAAGGATGTCAACAGAGCCCTGGACAAAATTTAGACAAAGTTATAAATGATACAGCATATAGGATCAGGATTTGCAACACCAATAAAATTCAACAGTATATGAAATTTTTGATTTCAAAGAACGTAATCTAACCTCTCCAGGAGATTGCTCTTTCATTTTAGGTTCCCACAGTACAATTTCGTTGTCGACACTCTGAAAATTAACAAGAAAAATGATGCCAATTGCAGAAGAAGCATTCTGAATTCCAATTTCCACAAAATTAAAATAGCCATGCTAAATAATTTCAAGTACCAATTAAAATCTACACTGAAAAAAATAGAGCACGTTTTATTTTACTGCATTTGGAATCTTTGTAATGGTAGAAATTCCCAACAATTCGTTGCGGACTGAGTTTATACAGAACTGTAGAAGCCACTTTAAGAAACGTGATAGAAATACGTTATCCCAAGGGAACTTACTCGATACTTTTCTATTAATTCATTACTGGTGAAAAACTAAACACAACATAATGTTAATACCACGAGCAGGAATAAATTTGAATACCTTAGACAGGATGAGAAAGGTCAGAAGTGAAGTTACAAGATGTTGAATACCTTAGACAGGATGAAATCACCAATCCAACGGTTACAGTCGACATAGTTCGTATGCACTGATGCAATAAATGTCTGATAAGGAAAGGTAAATTCAGATACAGCTCGAAAAATTATTCATACTGACATTTAAGGGAAAGGAGAAGAGGAAAAAGAAGAAAACTACTACTCACTGGGAACTGTACGTATTTTGTAGGGAACTTGGAAGGAAGATCTGTCCAAGTAAATGATTTCTCTACATATGTCCAGAATTCTGTAGCAGAGTAAAATTTATCAAACAAAATACCAGGCTAAATCCACATTTTTTTAACTAGCATTGTAGTTTAACTATGGGGTGATGTTAGCAAAAACTATAAACAGTTTATCCAACTAAGGGAAATTAAGAATCATTGATAGTAAGATCAACTGCATGCTAAATAATGAAATTTGTAGTAATTAATAACATGGAAAGTTGGAAATTCAACTTCACGCAGATGAGATGCAAATCATACGCAAGTGAGACAAATCAAAGAACAAAAGTGATCACATATCATCAGCAAGATGCTTGACAGCTAAGTAACCTAAATCAACAAAACGCTAAAAGGTTTTATGCTCAAACTGGATCCTCAGATTGTAAAAGAAAGATCAATCAGATAGTTCAAATTAAAATTTTGATGAATGTTGAGTAATTTTCATAAAAACCGTGTTTTATATTTTGTAAAACAGAAGTTCACAAAATAAACTCCACAAGAACTGCAATATCTGTAGTGCAGATACCAAAAGTGCTACAATGCAGTTGAGAGCTCATTAATTATCCCCCTGAACTAGTACCTCATTCATTATTTTCACATGTCAATAAAATATATTGTGATGTAAAAGAAATATGGTGATTAGGAAAGCCAATTTTACCTTTCATTGACCAGATCTTAACAGTGTTATCCATTCCACAGCTCGCAATGCGATGCATGTCAGAAGGATGGAAATCCTAGAATTTAATCACCAAACAACTGAAGATGATTATATTCTTACCAAATTTAAGCAAGAGACTAAAAGCATATTTGGGAAGTGTTTATTGCTTCAGAAGATTACAAGAACAAATAACTAAGTGAGCATTTACATAAAAAACTCCATGACCCCAACTTACCACACTGAGAACTTCATTTCGATGACCGCCAGCACCAGCAAATATCAAAATGCATATTCCAGTATGAACATTCCACAGCCTAACAGATTCATCCTGGAAAAATCTTCATTATCATACTAGAACTAAGACAAAATTATGAAACAAAACTTTTCACATTCTATTAGCTGATTGCAAAAGATGAATTGATCATCTCTCATCTACCTATAAAGATAGAACAATATAAGCATTCATCGTTCTAGCATAAAGGTGCCCAACAAGATTATCAAAGTAGTTAGTCACTTACTTTACTTGCCGATACCACAAGGGAGGGTTTAAGTGGCTGAGTCTTAATCTCATTTATTGAGTCTCCATGACCGACAAAACTCTGCACAATTATTAAGAATGGTTCAAGGTCAAAAGGAAATCAAGCATTTTTATTCACAAGTGTTCCTACTTCTAGCAACTATAGCATCCATGAGGCGTTTGTCAACTAGAAGATGGTTTTGGAGAAATTAGATGTCTGCTGCAACCAATCAATTATCAGTATTTCTTTCCTTTGCACTTTTCCTTATTTTCGCTCCTTGTTTACAAGAGTCTATCAAACACTAGATAAAATAAGAAAAACAAGCACTACCACAGGCATTACAGACCTTGTATATCTTCTCGCTGCCAGCATCAATAACCCGGATAACTCCATTGAGTCCTCCGGCCACTAAGAGTGGGGTTCCATCAATATTGCATGCCCAACTAACAGTGTAAAATGACTCATCTTTCTGTCTAAAAAGCATATGGAAAGACCAAATCCCATATGAGAATATGCAGATATGAAATACTAAATGTTTTGAAGCACTAGACAAGAAGATGAATTCCTTACATCTTCATCAATGTATGACTGCAAGACAGCTATAACGCCACCCTCCAGGCATTGATATACGGTTACCTGAAAAAAGAAAATGTCAGATGTATGCATCAACAATGATTCAAGTGGAAAGTGCAATTTACTATGTATGTAAACAGAACGCTACTATGTCTCGACAGTTACGACAAAACTTCAAGTCCACATAAATTTACAGAAGGCCATGATACAAAATATGACTAGTATATCGAATTCAAAATGCAAGATATACTTTTTTTATTGAAATTCAGTTTTTTCACAATACTTGTACCTTTGTCTTACTGATGGAGAACTGTAAACTAATTCTTGTTTAAGAGATTTAAGTTTGAAAATAAAATATGATTGTCAAAATCACATATCAAATCCACATTAATAATTCAATTTATATGTTATTATACTTTTGATGCTTTACGGATACCAAACAACGAACTGGCTGAACACTAGTTTTGTACATCAGTAAAAGCTTTTCAGACATTGTGGTTCATCTTTATGGACTTTTCTAGCAATCAAGACAAAGAATAACCTGATTTTTAGTGTTTTTTTCCTCCAATTCTTCTACAAGGATTTTTTTTTTAGGACATGAAAATGGGACATGTCGATGTGGCACATCGATATTGGGTAATGAAAAGGTGGGTCGTGTGCTTCATCACATAGGCACATCTTTCATCATTCAACCAAGAGGCGTCACGTCGGCAATGTGCCTTTTTACGTCCCAAAAAAATGTGTACATAGAATTATTGTTTTTTCTCCAAGTAGTGATATATATATTTTACCCACTCTAATCCAGTCAAAGAAACTAACCTAACTGGCCAACTCAAACACCATCTACTCACCCCCATCCCTTAGCTCAACCCCCTTGATCTCGAGGAGTAGACACCACATCTTTAAATGTATATGTTTTCAGTGGCGCCCCGGAAATTTATTTTTTTTAGAAAGAAGACCGAAAAATGAAAAAATATTTGAAATTTTATTACAATTATTCTCTAAGCAGTTTATACTTTGATAACATTCCATAATCACATCATTGTCAATATTAAGTACACCTTCTCAATATTTGCTACATCAAATTTAAGGGTGTCACTCCTAAGTCCTAACATCCCTAACATTAACCCCGACGTTGAGGTACATCTTCAATTTCAACATCAGTTTCTTCACCAAGTTCCTCAACCCTTTCATCTCTAACTTCATTTTCATTACTTTGCTCAACAGAAGAAAACGTGGATTTACGCTTAAAATATTTTTCCATAATTGATACAAACAAACAAATAAATAATTGTAAACACATATTAACCCTTAATTCTCAAATTCTCAAACAAACAAAAATTTAAATAAAACAATAATTTCTCAAATCTCAAATTCTCCAAACTCCAAAATCTCAATCTCAATTCACCAAAATCTAAATCTCCATTCCTAATAGACCTCTATGTGGGTCTGCCCCTGTATGTTTTCTTCTTCTCTCACTTCTTATTCTCTGTCCTCAAAGAAACTGACCTAACTGGCTAACTCAAATACCTTCTACTTACCCCAATCCTCTAACTCGACCCTCTTGATCACGAGTAGACACCACATCTTTACATGTATATGTTTTCTTCTTTACTCTCACTTCTTATTCTCTGTTCTAGTACATATACAAAATTCTGAATTGAACTTGCTGATTCATAAAAATATCCAACTTAAAGGCACAAAAGTGGGAGGCCCAAATATAGAAATTAGGTCGAATGTTGAGGAACATTACCCATAATTGCTCGTGCAGGTAAAAACTTGGACGATTGGGGCGAATGGAGCAATGTTTGGGCGTATGCAGTATTGGACGAGCACGTAATTGAAGGAACAATTTTCCCACTCAACCCATGATTTAAAATAATGTTAACGGGTCATTATTTCCGGTTACTGGAATGAGAACAAGAGCATCTTTGTGACAAGTTATTGAAAAAAGTAGTATGTAGTGGGCAGTTATGGCACAAGATTACGTGGAAGCAGTTATCAAGTTATATAAAGGGGAAAATAAAGACAATAAAGGGATCACGAACACAACTCTCATCTTTTTATGAAGGATAAATATATTGCCACCACGATTTTTATATGTTATACCACATTATAACAACACCACAAATAAAATACTTTTTGATAAATACACCACAAGTAATTTACATATACAACTTAATTCAATTGCAATAAAAAAAGGAAAAAACAAATTACACCACATATCCCTTACTTGTTATATATTACCATTTTTATTTCACCCCTTCCCACTGATTCTTTCTTCATCCTTTATCATTTGACAATGCATTCCATAAATCAGCTTTTGGCAACTCATTTGCTCCCTAACAATTCCACTCCTTTTTACCGATTATCATTTTCTACCCACATTGACTTTCTAATAATACTATCCCAATTAAAAAATAATAAGTCCACTACAACTATTTCACAAATTCGATCTACAATAAGATTTAAGATAGTTGAAAGTATTCATCTCTTTTTCATTATATTAAAAAAAAATCATTTACTTTAATTGAATAATCGGGTATAGAGATTTTATTTATTTTTTATTTAAAAAGATTTTGTTAGTTTATATATATATATATGTTGCAGAAATTTTCATTTTCATTTTTAGTGATTAAATTAGGAATTGGTATAAACTTCCTTCACCAATATCACATCGATATTTTTTTTTTATGACTGAAATTCTTGTAGGAAAGAGAAATAGTTCCCATAAATTTTACGTGAAATGGTATTTTCTTGATGAAGTTAAAAAAAATGACTTAAATATGGAGAAGTCAAATGAAATGCTCATAGAGAAACTAAATTTATTGGAAATTTTGAGTACAGTTGATTTTTTCAGTTCGCATATGATTCATTTTTATTGATAGATGTTTTTGGACAGAGATGATTTTGAAAAAATAAAGACATGAAAATAAAAGAGATGAGATGGAGACGATAATTAGTATTAGAGACTAAAGTGCATTAATAAGAGAAATTAGATTAGAATAGAATATTTATTTCATTGTATTTGTGCATACTTCAATAAATAAACAAAAAAATTATAATTGTGGTGTGAAAAATAATTTTCGTGACGTTAATATAGCCACCCTTTTATTAACTTTTCTTACTTTTCACAAACTTTGCTTCTTTGTGTGCTTGGGCTTAGTCTTTCCAATTAAACACCACATTGTGTCAAGAGGTCCCATTCCTTAGACATCGTCTGAATTCATTAAATTCATTATTAATTATTAGCACGAACCAAACACAAGAAACATAACTCCATTACTTACATTTACACCCATCCAAATAACCTTGGTTATTTTTCATTTTCTCTAGACACTTTGGTTCCTCTATTCTTTTCCAGATTTTCCTTCATTTTAACATAAAACATGTTAAAACTGAAAATAAAATAAAATTATAACCTAAATTCTACAAGTGACAAAAAAAAATACGAAGACAAGAAAAGTAAAATTACATACCCTATTTCCGCCGGCGGTGGCAAAGACGTTGAAATAACGGGAGTCGATGAAATTGAAAACAACGGCGTAAATTGGACGTTTGCCTTCTTGGAGTCTGTTTGTGACTCTGTACTCCCTCTTCTTCGACGGCGTTAGGGATCCCACCACTGGCTCGCAACCCAACGAGATTTTCGCCATTGATTATCAGTTTTCACTCAGGGCGGGCAATCCTTCGCGCTGCTGCTGCTGCTGCTATTGCCCGCTGACCAGAAGAAAGTCATTAACTATTTTTCCTTTTTGTTTGATGACTTTAATAAATTTTTCTAGTCAACCAATATCTGACTGAAAAATTGTAATCGCATAAAATGTTAAGCTAATTAGACCCTCTTTGGTAATATGAAAAATTTTGATTTTTGTAATTTTTTTATTTTTTGATAGATGTGTTGTTTAAAAATGTTTGAAAAGTCAAAAATTATGGACTTGACTACAAATTGATGATTGAGATTAAGTTTGAAAAATTATGGTAAAAATTTTACATTTGCCAAACAAGCTCTTAGTTTTAACTTTTAACTTAAGTCGGAGATTAAAATGAGACGAAGGACTTAGTCTAATGGTTGGTAGTCCTTTCCCAGGCTTGATAACCTGGGTTCAAGTCTCATGGAAGAATTTGGATGGAGTTTATCCGTAATTAAAAAAGTTGGAGATTAAAATCGGATTTTAATAGTCAACAAAAATCTTGGAGGACCTTGGACCAATACATCTCAGCTCCTCCCTTTTGAACATGTGGACTTCTTGCTCACTAAGACAAACGATCAGCGTGCAAATAAGGCCAATGAGGCTCCCGTTTGCACTCCGACGCTTAAGTCAAGACTCATTTCGAGTAAATATATATTGAATGCGAGAAATATAAACGTATAAAAGAGAGAGAAAAGAGTGAGAATAGTATATTGAATTAGACTATAGAAATGTTAACCTCTCAGAATAAATATGTCCTATTTATAGTTGGAACTTTCTCCTTGAATCATGACACGTGTTATTTTTTTCAAGTGGAAGCATCCTTACCGGTTACCCATCATGAAGTAAACAATTTATTTAACTATAATCATTATATACTTTTCGTAGGACATGGCTGTCGTCACGTCCTTCTTAAAGGTACCATCACATCACGCCGTATTTCACAGGTGATAAGTGTATTTTATACATTTATTTATATGCCTAAATCATAATATATGATTGTCGTTTTGGAATATATGCTATTTAATTTGTGTTTATTTGATACTTTGTAGAAATATCTCAAAAGGCGAAGAATGAAGTATACAATGGGAAAATGCATATTTGGATGGTAATTAGAGCTAAAATGAGCAATTGATAAGTTTGTAACGTCAACTGGGAAGTGTATATGGTGCCAAAGTGAACGGAAATTGCACATCACGTGATCGCAGGATTCCACCGAGCGATCGCCCAATACCTCAAATTCTTCACCCGAGAGTTCTATTGTCTTCCACGCGATCGCTAGGTTTTAAACCACCCGATCGCGCGGCTTTCCGCTGGGCCGCGACTTGGGATTTTTCCTGCGAATTTTATCTAGTTTTCTTCTCTTTTGACCTAGGTCTACCCAATAACTATATATAGAACTTATGAGGCACGAAATCGGGACCTTTGCCTCTCCATAGAACGAGCTACAATTGAGAATTCAACATTAGATTTTTTGAGAATCAAGCATCGCAAGGGGGCATCAATTGAAGATTCAAAACTTGGTGCAAGATTTTCATTCTTTATATTATTTTCAATGAACGTTTATCTTTATTGTTTTTGTTCTTTATTAATGATGTGTAACTAAATTTAATGTTAGGATGAACGATGTAGCCTAGTCATATTATTTTAATTTCAAATTTCGTTGTTTTAAAGTTTTGTTGCATGTATTGATTTATTATTGGTCTTAATGCTTGAATTGCTTGATCATCAATTCATGATATATTATGTTATTTCCATAATTCGAGAGGCGAGTTAATAATTTAGAACGTGGTAATAAATTCGATAATTGAACAAGAGATAGAGATATACTCGTGTTATTATTGCAGTCGTGTGTAAATTCTTGTGTGTTATGCATCTAGATAAGAAATATTCGGATCCTCTGTAGAGATACAAGGTTCACTTATATAGGTAGAATTGATTTAAACTCGAGAGAGAAATTTCAATATACATGAGTGAATTCGACCGAATGCATATTTAGGAAATAAAACTGGAATTGGAGTTAATATAATTAGTTAGGTGAAATCATGATTCCCAACTACTTTACAATCGTTATTAAAACAAAGCAATTTTGCAATTTTATTACTTTTGTTTAATTCTTTAGTTGTAGTTAACAATCTCAAATAAATTCGTATGTTCAAATAGAGTTAGGAACTAATACATTTCGGTACTTAGTAGCAGTCTATGTGGGAACGATAATCCGGACTTATAGGTCCACTTTATTACTTCTCACGACTCGTACACTTACGGGGATATTTCACATAGTGAGATATCAGTGAACAAGTTTTTGGCGTCGTTGCCGGTGACTGTTTTTATATTAATATCGATACTCATTAGTTCTTACTTTTCTTTGA
Source organism: Ligustrum vulgare (assembly GCA_963555705.1). Lineage (NCBI taxonomy): Eukaryota > Viridiplantae > Streptophyta > Magnoliopsida > Lamiales > Oleaceae > Ligustrum > Ligustrum vulgare. The sequence goes on along the minus strand of OY743175.1, from coordinate 61,478,073 downwards.
ACTTTATTTTTCTTTATTTTTAGTTTAGTTTTTTTTTTCATTCTTGTTTTATTTAATTTATGTTAAGAAGGACTAAGTCGTTTGATTTGCTTCCTCTTGATACGGAAATTGAACGCACATTTCGACAGAGGCGCAAACAGCAGTTGGAAGAAGATCAACAAACATATTTAGCCATGACAGATGACAGAATTCAAGACAATCCGGGAAATCAAAATAATCTGTCGGTAGCTGTTGGACAACAGCAAAATCATGGGAGGCGCGTTTTGAGAGACTGCATGGTTCCTCCTGTGGGGAACATTGGAATGTGCATAGTGCCTCCTGCAATCCGAGCAAATAATTTTGAGATCAAGACTTCCTTGATATCCTTGATCCAAAATTCATGCATTTTTCATGGATTGTCATCTGAAGATCCACATGCGCATCTTCGGACTTTTTTGGAATTATGTGATATGTAACGTATGAATGGAGTTTCAGACGATGCCGTGAAATTAAAGCTATTCTCATTCTCTTTGGCGAACAAATCAAAAGCCTGGTTTTACTCTTTGCCCCTATACATAATCACTACATTTGAAGTTATGACCCAAAAATTTGTAGATAAATTTTTATCACTTGACCGCATGTCAAAGCTAAGGTATGAAATTTTGTCATTCAGCCAGTAGTTAAGGGAATCAATTTTTGAGGCGTGGAAAAGGTTTAACGAGCTCATCAGACAGTGTCCTACACATGGAATCGCTGATTGGATATTAGTTCAAACATTCTACAATGGTTTGAAAACGAAAACAAAAAGTATGCAGACTCAGTAGTTGGGGGATCAGTAATGGATATGACTTATGAAGAAGCATCTAAGATTTTTGAGAAGATGGCTGGGAGCAGTTACCAGTGGTACTTAGATAGATCTACACCAAAGTTTGGGAGAATTGTTGCAGTTAGTGAGATTACAACATTAAGTGCTAAGGTGGATGCTTTGACTAAGAAAATAGACAGTATGGTGTGTAGCCAGTGAATTCAGTTCAAACAGCTTTGTGTGATTTTTGTTTCGAGAATCACGCTGTAAATTTCTGTACATTACAGCAAAATCAATCAAATCCAGAACAAGTCAACTTCGTAGGAAACAGGCAGCAGGGTGGTCCTTATTCACAAACTTACAACCCAGAATGGAAGAATCACTCCAATTTTTCATGGTCTAACAATCAGAATATTTAGCGTCCACTAGATTTGATGAGAATCCAGGAAGTCAATCGAGTCAAAGTCAAACAGGTCAACCCTCTATCAGAATACCGATGGGGCCCATGACAAGATATAAGGCTAAAGAGGTCCAAGAGTCGATGGCGGGACTCATTTTCAAGCTCCGAAATCAAGTCCACATGGAAGAGAGCAATATCGAGGTCAATTTCCTAAGTTTGGAAGCTCAGGACATTTCGGTCGACTAAAAGTCCCTCCGGTCAACCGAAACTCTGCAGGATTTTGAGACGTAGCTTCAGGCGGGTTCGGCTGCCTTCGTACGACCGAAAATGCCATTTCGGTCGACCAGGTGTTCGACCGAAATAGGTTCGGTCGACCGGTTCGGTCAACCGAAAGTTTCCCGAATGTAATAGCGGGGTTTTTTTTTTGCAATTTCTCAAACTTTTTATCTTTCACTTTTTGTATATACTTGTACAGCTTTCCAAACCCTAGTTAGTTTTGGCCATTGAAGAACACTCCTTGAGAGCTTTCGAGAGGTATAATTCTTTCTTTATCTTGTAACTATTTCTTGGAATTTTATTCAACTTATATATTGAGGATTTGTTCTTGTGTATTTGTTGTTGTTTATTCCACAAGTCTTGGTATTTGTCTTAATCTCTCCATTGGGCTAGGGTTAACTTTCCTTAGAATTTTGGTTGGGTTAAACTTGGGTCAAGATTCCTCATTTATTACCTTTTTTAGCTTTCTTGGGTTGGTACAAAATAGTTGTGGGAATTTTTTGTTCAAACACCAAAGGGGTTCGTATCATTTGGTATCAGAGCTTGGCTCTAAAATTGGTAATCCTATCTTTACATTTATTGTTGTTGTTCTTGATAGTAAAAAAAAAAAAGAAAACGAAAATTACAAAAAAAAAATTGGGGGAAATTATTTGCCCATGAATATTTCATGATTCCTACATATTGGGCATTGTCGTTATCATCAATTTGAAAGTTTGTTGGGGATACATTTGAACAAACACTTGAAAATCCCAAACTATTCAAGTTTGCATCCTAAGTGTTTGATAAAATGTTTCAAAGAGTGTTTTCATATTGAAACCTACCATTCAACTACCAAACACATTCATAATTGAATTCCTTGTGTCTTACATCAAGTTATTGGTCAAGTTCAATTCCTTACTTCCTTGTATAATAGCAAGCAACTAAATTCTACTTGTTATTGTGTCAATCCTTCCTTTGCTTCCGTTGTTGTTTGTGGAATTTGTGCTACACAAGAATTGAATTCTCAATTTAGTTGAATTACGTTCCTTGGAAAGTTTGGGTAAGAAAGTGAGATGTAAGAGGCAAGAGTGGTGAGTTCATTAGAGGGAAAAAGCCTAATTGAGTGAAACACGAGCAAACATAATTTGTGAGGACACTTGCACACTTACACTCGATGGCTAATACACATACTTCGAGTGGACAAGATTCTAATGCACAAACTCAAGAGTTGAGGGATATGATACAAGCTCTCACGGTTACCATGGCGGATATGGGGGGGAAGATTGGAGGGGAGGTTAGCAAGGTTGGAGACTAGGAGGGAAGTTCCACCCCCAATGGATGATAATGTTAGGAGGGGTGATAGGAGAAGACCTAGAGATGAATATGAGGATGATGATGTTGATGATGATGAATTGGAGAGTGAAGGAGGTAGTGACCAAAATTGGAACATGGGTAGGAATAGAGGAGGTAGGAATGTGAGGGGAGTTAGTCGAGGTCATGGGAGGAACCCTAGGGGTAGGGATGAAGTGGATGGTAATCTTGGTAGTATCAAGATGAAAATTCCTTCTTTCCATGGGAAGAGTGATCCGGATGCCTATTTAGAGTGGGAGAGGAAGATGGAATTGATTTTTGAATGTCATAGGTACTCTGAGGATAAAAAGGTTAAGTTAGCGGTAGTGGAGTTTAACGACTATGCCTTAGCTTGGTGGGATAATTTATTACTCACTAGGAGAAGGAATTTGGAGGGTAGTGTGGATACTTGGGATGAATTGAAGAGCCTTATGAGAAAAAGATTTGTACCAAGTCACTACTATAGGGGGCTATATCAAAGACTACAAACTCTTACTCAAGGAACAAAAGGGGTTGAAGATTATTACAAGGAGTTGGAGAAAGCTTTGATGAGGGCCGACATAAAGGAGGATAGAGAAGCCACTATGGCTCGATTTATGAGTGGGTTGAATAGGGAGATAGCCAATGTGGTTGAATTACACCATTATGTTGAGATGGAGGAGTTGGTACACATGGTTATTAAAGTGGAGGCTCAATTGAAGAAGAAGGAGAAATTTAAGAGAAAGGGACAAGAAAAATTCTTGGGGGGTCCTAGTTCCAATTGGAAGTCTAAGTGGGGGAGTGAAAAGGTTGATAAGGCACCACTTAAGGACAATATTGAAACCTCCAAGGGAAAGGAAGTTAGCTTCGTCAAGGATAGACCCAAGGTTGTTCCTACCGCTTCTAGGAGTCGGGATATAGAATGCTTCAAGTGTAGAGAACGGGGGCATTATTCTCGAGAGTGCCCTAACAATAGGGTGATGATTATTAAAAATGGGGAGTGGTGCTCCGAAGATGAAGATGATGAAGAGGGGGAGCCATGTAGAGGAGATAGTGATTGCGGGGAACAGGGGGTGGAGGGAGTTGTTAGTCCACCTAAGTCTTTAGTCACCATTAGATCTCTCAACACCCAAGCCAAGGTGGATGAGGCGGCTAAGCAAAGGGAGAATATCTTCCATACTAGGTGTCTTGTGAAGGACAAAGCGTATAGTCTCATCATTGATGGGGGAAGTTGCACCAATGTAGTTAGCACTAGTATGGTAGAGAGGTTGGGATTACCTTTAATGTGACATCCTAATCCTTATAAGTTACAATGGTTGAGTGATTATGGTGAGTTGAAGGTAAGCAAGCAAGTATTACTTATTTTCAACATAGGGACCTATGAGGATCAAGTACTTTGTGATGTGGTGCCCATGCAAGCTACGCATATATTATTGGGGAGGCCATGACAATATGATAGGAGGGTATTGCACGATGGTAGGAAAAATAGGTATAGTTTCCAAATGAATGGAAAACCCGTAACACTCCTACCTTTGAGTCCGGAAGAAGTTTACAAGGACCAATTGAAACTCAAGAAGGAGGAGGAGGAGGAAAAAGAAAGAAGAAAAAAAAAAAGATGGAGTTGAGTGAGGGACAAAAAGAAAGTGAGAAAAAAAGAGGGGGAAAAAAGTAGTGAAAAAAGAAAAGAGGGGATGCAAGAAAAAAGAAAGAGAGCAAAAGATATTGAGAAAAAAATGAATTTTTATGCGAGTAAAGGTGATGTAGGTAGAGAGAGCTTTAAAAGAAAATCATTCAATTCTTTTGATGGTGTATAAGGAGTCCCTCCTTACACTTGATGACCCTCACACTTCCCTCCCCACTTTAGCTACTTCTTTATTGCAGGAGTTCGAGGATGTCTTCCCGGAGGAGATGCCTAGTGGGCTTCCACCCATTAGAGGCATCGAGCATCAAATTGATTTCATCCCCGGAGCCGTCATTCCAAATAGAACGGCATACCGAAGAAATCTGGAGGAGACCAAGGAACTCCAAAAACAAGTTGAGTAGTTGATGAGTAAAGGATATGTTCGTGAGAGCATGAGTCCTTGTACCGTTCCCGTGCTACTGGTGCCCAAGAAGAATGGAACCTTTAGAATGTGCGTCGATTTCCGAGCCATTAACAACATAACGGTAAAGTATCGACACCCCATTCCTAGGTTAGATGATATGCTAGATGAGTTGCATGGTTCTTGCATTTTTAGTAAAATCGACTTGAGAAGTGGATACTACCAAATTAGGATGAGAGAAGGAGATGAATGGAAAACCGCTTTTAAAACTAAATATGGTTTATATGAGTGGTTGGTTATGCCCTTCGGTCTCACTAATGCACCGAGCACTTTTATGAGATTAATGAACCATGTTTTACGTGCATTCATTGGGAAATTTGTGGTAGTTTACTTCGACGATATTTTGATTTATAGCAAAAATTTGAATGAGCATATTGAACACTTGAGAAGTGTACTTGTGGTTTTGAAAGAAGAACAATTGTGTGCTAACCTCAACAAGTGTAATTATTGCATGAAGAGTGTGGTCTTTCTTGGATTTGTAGTTAGTACTAAGGGGATAGAGGTCGATGAGGAGAAGATCAAAGTCATTAAGGAATGGCCCACTCCCACAACTATCACCAGGGTAAGAAGCTTCCACGGGTTAGCTAGTTTTTACCGTCGTTTTGTCAAGGATTTCAGCACTCTAGCTTCACCACTTACCGAGGTTTTCAAAAAGCATGTTGGATTTAAATGGGGGAGGCCCAAGAAAAGGCCTTTAAAGAAATAAAGAACAAATTGTGCACCGCCCCGGTTTTATCCTTGCCTAATTTTGATAAAACTTTTGAGATTTAATGTGATGCTTCAGGCACAGGTATTGGAGCAGTTTTGATGCAGGAGAAACGGCCGATTGCCTACTTTAGCGAGAAGCTCGGTGGAGCCGCCCTGAACTACCCCACCTATGACAAGGAGCTCTATGCGTTGGTGAGATCGTTAGAAACATGACACCACTACTTGTGGCCTAGAGAGTTCGTCATCCACACTGACCATGAGTCATTGAAGCACTTGAAAGGGCAAGGGAAGTTGAGCAAGATGCATGCCAAATGGGTGGAGTACGTGGAAACTTTTCCCTATGTCGTCAAATACAAACAAGGTAAGGAGAATGTGGTAGCCGACGCCCTTTCTCGAAGGTATGCTCTTATTACTACATTGAGTGCTAAATTGTTGGATTTTGAGAGCATTAAGGACTTGTATGCGCATGATGCGGATTTTTCTAGTATATTTATATCATGTGAGAGGGTTGGATTTGGTAATTATTATAGGCATGAGGGGTTTTTATTTCTAGAAGGTAAACTTTTTGTGCCAAATTGCTCATTGAGGGAGTTGATGGTAAAGGAGGCCTATGGCGGGGGATTAATGGGTCACTTTGGGGTAAGGAGAACCTTGGAGATCTTACAAGAACATTTCTTTTGACCTAAAATGAGTAGAGATGTTGGAAGAATTTGTTCTAGGTGCATAACTTGTAGGAAGGCCAAGTCCAAGGTAGAACCACATGGATTATATACACCCCTACCTGTCCCTAGTGAACATTGGACGGACATTTCTATGAACTTCATTTTGGGATTGCCTAGGTCAAAAAAAGGTAGTGATTCCATCTTCGTGGTTGTAGATAGGTTTAGTAAAATGGCGCATTTCCTTGCTTGTCATAAAACCGATGATGCCATTCATATAGCCGACATATTCTTTAGGGAAATAGTGCGACTCCATGGGGTTCCTAGGAGCATTGTGTCGGATAGGAACGTTAAATTCCTTAGCCACTTTTGTGTGGAGTGTTGTTGACGTTAGTATAAGCTAAGTGATGACCAAATGCTAGAAATCTAAGCCCATTTTAATTATTGCATTGCCCTATCTCGTAGCCTTTTTGACTCGAGTAATTAAGCCTGTAGGAGTATCTTGAAACTTGGTGCCTTAAGTTTGAAACTTGGGAGTCATCGGCCTAAAGCTCGCTACATGGGTCAATTAGAAAGTTTAATGAGTAGGGTACACACACACTTGTTAAAAAAAAAAAAAAAAAAAAAAAAAAAGCACATCATCATCATTGCATTTGCTTAATAAGTCTACCTCACTTCGTAGCCTTTTTGACTCGAGTTAGTAAGTCCGTAGGGGTATTTTGAAACCTGGTACCCTTTGATCTTAAAACAATCGGGGAGTTGCCTGCCTAAAGCTCGCTACATGGGTCAATTAGAAAGTTTAAGGGAGTGAGGAAGTCACGAGCAATCATCACATTAGTTTGTAGAAATCATGCATTTGCATTTGCATAAGGGCTTAGATTAATAGTGGGTTTGAATTGCTTGGTATAAACTTTAATGTTGAAACACTCATCTAGTGGAGAGTCACTGCATATCTAGATTGTTGAGATTGCTGGTAAGTCATAACCAAGCTTTAGTGGAAAAAGAAATGTGTGAATTGAGAGTCACCCCTAAGATTGCATTTCGGGAGAGAAAAGAAATAATACGGGGGGGGGGGGGGGGATGAATGTCACGAGAGGGTAAAAAATGAAATTGACCACTAAGGGTGGATTGTATTATTTTGAAATTTATCCTTCCTACAACGTTTCTTTGAACTTTAGTGATAATTGGAAGTGACTATGCACACACACACCGATCAAACATGAGATAAGCTCAACTTCTTTTTGTAGTATTATTTTTGAAAATATAAATTGTGAATTAATCATGAGGTTTTACACTCAAGAAAGAATTTACAAGTTATCTAGCATTGTTAATCATTCATTCATCTGTTTTTGTGTTAGTAGATATTCTTGCTCGAGACGAGCAAGAGTTTAAGTTTGGGGGTATTTGTTAAGTGCATTTTTATACACTTTTTATACCTTTAAATTAGCATATTTTGGAACATCTTGAGCAAATATCTACTAATTTATGCATATTTTGTGTTAAATAGGTTGATATCCAAGTTGAGGCCAAAAACCACAAAAGGAGTGAAGATTCTGCTGAAATTCCAAGTTCGGGGACCATTTTGCCACTTCCGGAAAGTTTAGGACAAGCCACGCAATTAACCAAGGGACCAAATTGAAAGATTTCAAAAGTTGAAGGGCCAAAATTGCAATTTTAGAAGGACATATTTGAAAGAAATCTGAAAATTTGGGGAGTAAATAAAAAGAAGACAGGAAAGCATGGCAATGGCTGAAGAAAGTGGCGACAAGATAGCTGGAAAGAGATAAGCAAGGCAGAGAAAAATGATGGGAAAAGGCTGGAAAGGTGGAAGGGAGAAAAACGAGGTGCAGGCTGTTGCTGAGAGAAAAAAAATACATATATACATATACACAGCTGGAGAAGAGAGGAGGGCGAGGGAGGAACCGTGTGTGGCTGGTTGGTGACAGCAATCATCCATAGGTTCCATTAGATAGAGATATACATATCGCTGCAATTGAAGGCAGAACCTGGTTGGTGACAGCAACCATCTTAGGTTCCATTAGATATAGATTTTTACACACAGACAGATACATATACAGAGAGAAGGAGGGGGAGAAACCGGGTGGAAGCATTTCAGGGTGACAGCCTGAAATGGAACTTACTGGTTCTATCCATTAGATAGAGGAAAATACATTTACAGATCAGAACAGGCGAAGAAGGAACAATTTCTTGCTGTTGGTGACAGAAACAAATGGGAAATTGCTGATTCTTGCCGGCTGTTACTGAAGAAACTGCTATTACTGATATAGGACTGCTGCTGCCATTTTCATTATTGCTGGATCTGTTTTATCTACTGAGGGATGTTGCTGCTGGTTTTAATTCTATTGCTGGTTTCTTTGCTGTGTTGAAAGAGTGTTGCTGATCTGATTTTGCTGCTGAAGCTGCTGCCTGTATTGCTGACCCGGAACTGATTTGCTGGTTCTTACTGCTGCTGGGATGCCACTGATCTGCTGATTCAGTGCTGAAGCTGGAAACATAAGCTGCTGGTGATGCTGCAGCTGCTGCTACTGCTGCTGGGAAGCTGAAGAAGGTTGAAGCTGGAAGAAACAGATTGTTGCTGCTGAAGTTTTTGAACTGCTGCTGCTAATTGAAACATAAGCTGCTGGTGCTGTTGCCTTTAATAATGCTGAAATGCTGGATGCTGGAATTGGAGAGGCTGAGCATGGTTGCAGGATAAAGGAGGTTGCGGCTGGACGCAACTCAAGCAGCGATGCAAATTCACAATCTTCAAACTCCGGGTTTTTATTTTTAATGCCTCTTGTTATTTTTATTTTCGAACGCATGTGTAGCTAAATTTTGCTAGTTGGGATGATTGACGTAATTTAAAATGCACTTAGTTATTTTTAAAGTTATTTACGTATTTTGCGCTTTTTAATTTCATGCATTTTAATTATTGTCATTTAATTTCAAGTACTTTAATTTATGTCGTTTAATATTGAGTATTTAAATTTAAGTTTAATGTCATGCATTTATTTTGAGTAGTTAGTTTTGTTTACAAAACTTGAAAATTAATTAAGTGTCGTTTAAATGAAATCATGAATCCCAACTATTTTAATTTATCATTTTCCGCATTATCTTTAGAGTTTAGAATTTACTTGTTTAAATTTCGCATTCAAAACCAAAATCAAAACTTTATTTTGTGACTCTCTTGTTAAAATTAAATTAACTAGCATGTGTAATTGAAGTATACATTCCTCGTGGGATCGACAACCTGGACTCAAAAAGTCCACTTTATTACTTGAACGCGACCCGTGCGCTTGCGGTACACGATTTTAGCGAACAAGTTTTTGGACAAGATCCAAGGCTAAAGAGGTCCAAGAGTCGATGGCGGGACTCATTTTCAAGCTCCGAAATCAAGTCCACATGAAAGAGAGCAAGATCGAGGTCAATTTCCTAAACTTGGAAGCTTAGGACATTTCGGTCGACCGAAAGTCCATCCGGTCGACCGAAACTCTGCAGGATTTTGAGACGTAGCTTCAGGAGGGTTCGGCTGACCTTCGTACGACCGAAAATGCCATTTCGGTCGATCAGGTGTTCGACCGAAATAGGCTCGGTCGACCGAAAGTTTCCCGAATGTAATAGCGGGGGTTTTTGTACAATTTCTCAAACTTTTTATCTTTCACTTTTTTGTATATACTTGTAAAGCTTTCCAAACCCTAGTTAGTTTTGGCCATTGAAGAACACTCCTTGAGAGTTTTGGAGAGGTATAATCCTTTCTTTATCTTGTAACTATTTCTTGGAATTTTATTCAACTTATATATTGAGGATTTGTTCTTGTGTATTTGTTGATGTTTATTCCACAAGTCTTGGTATTTGTCTTAATCTCTCCATTGGGCTAGGGCTAACTTTCCTTAGAATTTTGGTTGGGTTAAACTTGGGTCAAGATTCCTCATTTATTACCTTTTTTTAGCTTTCTTGGATTGATACAAAATAGTTGTGGGAATTTTTGGTTCAAACACCAAAGGGGTTCGCATCAGGATTTCAGCAACAGTTACAGTAACAATCTCAGAAAATCATGGCCGAGAACATGAAAATGTTAATCCAGCTGGTTAAGAGTCAGAATGAAGAAATAATGAATCAAGCTGCTGAAATAAAAAAATTGAAGAAACAGATGGGGGAGTTGGCAGCAAGCAGTGCAACAAGGCAGCCATAACAGTTACCTAGTAACACTGAAATGAACCCTCATGAATATGTGAATGCAATAACAACAAGGAGTGGGGTGCAATTACGTGAAGTGACTGATGAAGAATATGAAAAGAAGAGGAATTAGAGGGAGAATGTGGAGAAAGAACAGAAAAGTGAGAAAGAACAGGGATCGACTTTAGAAGCTCAAGATAAAATTGAAGAAAAAGTTCTAGTTAGATCGCCAGTCAAAGCACATGTGCCTCCAGTTCCATATCTACAAAGACTGAGAAAGCATCAGTTGGAACAACAATTTTGTAATTTTTGGAAATATTCAAGAAACTGCACATAAACATCCCATTTGTAGAAGCCTTAGCTCAAATGCCCCTGTATTTGAAGTTCATGAAGTAGATGCTATCAAACAAAAGAAAGTTGGTTGATTTTGGGACAGTAGCACTAAGTGAGGAGTGCAACGCCATACTTCAAAAGAAATTACTACAAAAATTGACTGATCCAGGGAGTTTCTCTATCCCTTGCACTATTGGTAATTTCAGCTTTGATAATGTTTTATGTGATTTAGGGGCTAGTGTTAATTTAATGTCTCTTTCTGTATACAAGAAACTTGGGTTGGGGAAGCCTAAACCAACGAATATCACTTTGAAGCTGGGCGAACAGATCAATCCAATACCCATATGGGATAGTGGAGAATGTTATTGTGAAAGTAGACAAATTCTTCTTCCCAATCGACTTTTGATATTGGACATGGAAGAGGACACTCAAATGCCCCTCATTTTTGGAAGGTCGTTCCTAGCTACCGGAAGAGCCCTAATTGACATTAAAAAATGAGAAATCATTTTTAGGGTCGAGAAGGAACAAGTCACTTTCAGTATCAAGTCAAGGCAAGATCTTGAAGTTCTAAAAGAAAGTTGCTTGAAAGTGGAGGGAGTGGTCCAAAAATGGGAAGAAAAGATGAAGCATGGTATTAAGATTGAGGAGGCTCTAATCACAAAATATGAGTTCGTGAAGGGAAAAGATGGATGGAGGGATAAAAAGAAAAGCCTAACATCCATCAACTAATAGCTGAAAATGAGACTTTGAAATTGAAGAAAGTGAGAAAACGGTTTGAAAAATGCAAGGCGGGGAATTGCAAAGTGTGCAAGGCATCAAGGTCATATTTCAAGCCTCCATGATTTGGAAATACAAAAAGTCTGGCTTTAAACTTAAAACGTAGAGCTTGTTGGGAGGCAACCTAACATTTCTTCCCTTTTACTTATTACACTTTCATTATTTATTCTATTGTTGAAATTTTAGATAAATGCATAATAGGTAACTTTTTTTGAGTGTTTTGCATGTTACATGTTAAGGCACTTTGCATGTTAGTCTATTGTCGCATATTTAGGTATGTTTTAGATTTTGCATGTTTTATTTAATTAAGATTTATATCGTCATCCCATGCTCACACACAAACACACATTAATTTGGTTCATGAAGTTTAGTATGGAAGACCATAACATAGATCATGAAATGATTAGGGGGTGAAAACGATGTTGAAACTCAAAAAGAGAAAAAAATTTCACTTCTGCCGGGACTACTGAACGATTGCTCAGCAGTACTTTGTGGCGATCGCGTGAATCAGGTTATTAATTAATGGAAACAAATGCTTATGTGGCATAATTAATGTTAAACATTATCTAACACAATATTTAACTCTACCAGTCCCGCTTTGCCCACCGTGGACAACAAAATAATTGTCCACGTCCAATGAAAAGTAGTCAAGTGTCAAATTTTAAATATTATAGACACTTTGGCTATTTTACGTTAGAGACGGACAATTTTTATGTTGTTCACTGTAGACAACAAAGCATTTTCATTGACTACAGTACCACTAATCTAATAATCTCTACAAAATCAATATATTTATCTCTCTTTCATTTTTCTAGAATAATTTGTCACACTTGCATATTGAAAATTGTTGCTTGCTTGCTTTGGGGAAGTTTTTTGATGTAATGTCAATATTTTTGTTACAAGTATAAAGTAGATATAGTCATATTGGAGATGCTCTATCAACATTATCTCCTTTGTTGACTTGAATTCCAATTAGATTCAAACGTCAACAATAATAATTTAAATTTGAATTTAAAATGTCACTTTCATAAAGCAAATATAATATTTAGGCAAAAATTAACTTTTAATAAATTTTATTAAAAGTTGATAAAATTAATAATTTTAAAATTAATTGTTGATTTTGATTAAGTCTACGTTTGATGAACATTATAAAGAGAAATTCGAGGAAATGATGTTTTGAATAGTGAACTTTTAGAGAATGTGCGATTAAGTAAGTTTTTGGTAAATGATTTATTATAAACCACACAATATTTCAAATCACTTTTTAACCACACACATTTTCTTTTTACTGTTTTCAATCACACATTTTACTCTAAAATCATAAATAAACTAGTTTATAAATCGCTACAATATTACCAAATGGAGGATTAAAAGTATGGAAAAATTTTGAATTTTCATGTAGCTTATTTTATTGTGCGAATACGTGGTTCAAATTTTGCATAAGAAATAAAGAGTTTTTCTTTAAAGATGATCGAACAAAGGCTAAATTTTAAGTATATATTTCTAATTGAAGTTTAATTATCATTTTTTTAATCATAGATGCTCGAGTGTCACTTAACTAATTCACGAGACCATAACGATTCGACTAGGAGACTGTCACAATGATCACAACTATTTGACGTTATGGTCAATCGAACCCGAGACACTGCGCCTATTTGTACATCCTAATGTTTGCTCTTACTAATAGGCCAACCCCTTAGGATTAACCTTAATTATCTACGATAAGTCATATTTAGCTCAATTATTTCTAATTATATTCTAAATAAATTTAAATTTGCTAAATATGAGTTATCAAATAAATATCTTCTTATTTGCCTTTTGGGCTCTATTTTCTCCATGATATCGTGCTCAATTCTAACTTCAAAGTAGTCTCTACTCCACTAGTTCTTAATTTATAGAGTCCATCTAAAAAACAAAGTGCCTTATCCTCTTCACTTTCCATGGCTTCCACTGTCCTTCAACTTCTCCATCATCCACACCCTTCTCCATTAATTCACCCCAGTTCAACTCAAACACCTGTAAATTCATTACTACATGTAATCAATTCACCCCCAACGAAATCCTCAATCAAATGCTCTTCAAACTCCACTCCACATGAACCTGATTTCCCTCTTCCCCCTCCAGGTTCTGAAACAACCATCAGCCCTGAGAAGTTTCCCATAGAAAAACGAAGAAGATCGGAGATTATACGCGAAAGAAAGTCGAGAACTGGCATTGTCAAACCCGAGCCACCAAATTTCGAGATAGGATGGAAAAGAACTAAGCCTATTCCATTGGAGAAGCCTACAGGGTATGTGATCATGGACTTTTTGGAAAAGTTGCTGGAATTGATGGACAAGGAATTTGGTTCGGCTGCTCTGTTGGAGAAGGTCGGGGAGATTGTGGCGGAAAGAGCAAGAGAAGAAGCTGAAATACTGAGAGAGGAAGGGAAAGTTGAGGACAGAATGGTGACTGAATTGTCTAGAGTTTTGAAGCTAGTGGAAATGGACTTGGCTATGGTTAAAGCTGCAGTGAAAGAAGATACCCTGACCGAGAGAATTCAACAGGCAAAGGCAAGATGTAGACAAGCAATTCTTGTAGCCAATTCTTTCTGAAATATTGATGATAAAGAGAAAAATATAGAGCAAAAGGGGGCAATCGTTGACGAGTTCTAAGAAGGATAAAGTTGAAATCTTGTTCATTTTAATGCATATATCGAATATACACTGAGTGTGCATCGTAACGCTAGTTGATGCTTTTAGAAATTTGTATTTCTAGGTGATGGCGTGTCACTAATTTACTTCAAAAATTATCTAGCTCACGTCCCTCCGAAGTTAACTTTAAGGGTTGCTCGAGGTAAATGGTCCCTTATACCACAAGAATAGCTCATGTCAAGGCAACACAACAAGGAGTCTTAAGTTAGACATAAGCAGAAACCGGATGGGTATAGGCCCTTGCAGAGCAGTCGGCCGCTCTTGTTGAATTTGTCAAAAAAAATTGACTTATAATTAAGTGTGAAATTTTATTTTTTCTATTACTCATACTCATATCAATTTTTGCTCGTGCTGATTCGATATCGTAGATTTGTCACTGGACATAAGAGCTCACATTAGCCACATTACACACATGCTAAGCTCTGGGAGTATATCACAAAAATTACAAAAAAATTATCTGCCCATAATTTAACTTTGCAAAACTTACAACAAAACAACAAACACGCTAGAAAACAACAATAGTCGAAGGTGGCACCCACGCTCCGGTGAGCCGGATTTCAGTTTAATGCCTTTCTTTTTTACTTTCTTACCGGAATCGTTAACCTGAACATCAGCTCCGACCTCCAAATTGTGTCTCTTGGTATACCAAAAAATGATCTTGAACCTCACCTTGGTGGATAAACCCACTCTGAAAACTGAGACTGTCCCATTTGAAACATTTTTAGAAGCTGCCTCCCACGACGGTCCATGAGCCTCCACCACTGATTTCCGGTGAGCTTTCTTGCCGTGACCTTGGTGAAATCCGGGCACCGTGTAGTTGGCTATAGTAAAGCTAGTGTTTGGACTGTAATAAAAGGTTAAACTGATGTTATCATAGTATACTGCCTTCTCTTTCATTCCATTGTCGAGCTTGAGGTCGAAGAATATGCTGTTGTTCCGAGTACCACTAGATTGATCGGATTTGTCAAGGATAGGCACGTAAAAATCTTGAATGGAGCATGTTGGTTTGGAGGTACGAAGAGCTAGCCACAAAAACAGAGCAGCGATGCCGGATGTGATTATAAGGCGGCAGCAAGGTCCACATCCACAGCCTTTACTATCGTCCGACATATCGGGAAAGCTGTTTTCCGATGATCAACGGTGAAGAATCGTTGATTCTGAAGTGGGAAGTTGAGAGTTTTAGGAAATTATTTGGTTAGATATATCAAATTCTAAAGGATTTAGGTTGATTTCGTGGAAGAGACGGAGAAGATTTTTGGGTTTTTCTCGTACCTCGTAACTTTATGGGCTCCATGAAAGAGGAGATGCATGTAAAATTTGGTAAATTTGTTTATTATTATTATTTTAATGGTAAGGTGACAATATATTGAACATTTTTTTAAAAAGGTTAACAATTTTGATGGGTCAAAAAAATTTTCAGACCATTTTTTATTTTTCAAAAAAATGGACAAATGAAATATTGGGCGTGTTTAGTAGGTTGACTGGAAAAGGAAAATTAAAAGATTTTCTATGGAAAACATTTTTCCATCAAACTCATGGAAATTTATTTTTCTTGTTTTCAAGGAAAAACTCCACTTTTTAAACTAGAAAATATTTTTCATGCAACATTTTACATTCGAACACGAAAGGTGAAAAACATTTTCCTTATCCTTTTTCACCCACCTATCAAACGCACCCTACCATGTCGTTACTTATAAACAATATTTTGAAACAACAGTTTATAATTGATTTATTAAAGTAAGGTTTGTATTCTTTAAAACCATCGTTACAATTTATAATTCAATTTATAAAATACATAATTTTTCAAATAACTTTTTAATCACATTTATTTTCTCTCGTCACTTTTTAACTACATATTTTACGTAGAAAATATAAATAAAACACATTATAAACAAATATTTAAACTAAGGTTTGTTTTCTTTAGCCTCAGTTCGGTAGAAGGCAGTTTTTGGTTTATAAATCAAATTATAATCTACGTAATTTCTCAAATCACTTTTTAAACATACATTTTTTCTCTCTCCAATTTTTAACCATATATCTTACCTTTGAATTTGTAAAAAACTGGTTTATAAATCCAACTTTGGATCATAACAGAGCCATCATTACAAACAATAATTCAATTTATAATATACATAATTTCTCAAATTACTTTTCAACCACACATATTTTTTCTCTTCACTTTTTAACTACACTTTTTTTTACATAAAAAATACAAATAAATCACATTATAATATGCAAACAAGCCGACGAACAGAGCATAATTTATAACTGGAGAATGGAGATTGATAACTTTTCATTCGAACAAACACATCCGTAAAGAACTTATAAATCTGAATCAGAAGATTCAGAACAACAGGTGGTGGTTCTCTTTTGAAATCATATCCAAGAGATTAAAATCAAAATTTTAATAGAAATTAATAAAATATATGATTGAAAAATTATTGATGCTATAAATATATAATTAAAATTAATTTTTGACTTTAACTTAATTCATGATAAACAAGTTTATAAACAACGTATTTTTTCAAACAACTTTTCAATAACATATTTTACCTTAAAAAATCACATTCTTTATTTATAAATAAGAAACTTTTACTAAAAGGAGGCTTCCCAAATCAAGAGACCCAAACTCAGTAAGCAATAAAAACATTCGCATTCTTATGCTGTAAATGCAAAATGATACTCCTCAGCCTCTATTTGTTAAAAGTATTTTGTTTATAAATAAAGAATGAGATGTTTTTCAAGTAATGTACGTGATTGAAATTTTTTTTTTTTTAAAAAATGCGTATAGTTAAAAAGTTGTTTGAAAGAAAAAAAACATGGTAGGCTTAGTTTGACTACTCAAATAAATGGAATTTGATTTATAATGTGTATTATTTGGATTTCTAAGATAAGATTTGTAGTTAAAATTTGGAGAGAGAAAATGAGTATTGTTAAAAAATCGTTTGAAAAATTGTGTCAATTATAATTTGAAAAAATAAAGTTAACCGAACACAACCTTATTTATAGTAGGCAGTAACTAGAGGAAAAAGGATAAATTTGTTGGTACATCATACTTTTTATAATGGAGGAGATACACAAAACTCTGAATCGGCACCTATTTAAACTGATTTAAATTGATTTATTTGAGTTTTCTAAGTAAAATATGTGGTTAAAAATTGGAGAGAGAAAATATGCTTAATTAAAAAGTGGTTTGAAAAATTATGTAATTTAAATTTGGGTTTAAATTGCAGACATCGAACACAGGCTTAGCTGTTTCATACAAAAAAATTAGATTGGAGCGATTCGAAGAACAAACATATAAACCATCTTATCTTAATTGTGTTGTTCGATTTGAGTTAGGTTCATTGAAAACTAAATTAGATAATTAGTACTCTTGGATTTATACTTGGACTCACTCCCATTTTATTACTTATTTATGATACCGTCAAATTGCGGAGTTTTAGTGAACTAATGATTTTAATATTTGAATTAAATAAATGAAGATGCCATTGGTGAACACGATGACATATCGATCAAGCTATGTCAAGAGCACTGGTTATGCGAAAAGACATGGTTAATAACTCGCATTAATCATATTGTGTCTTGAAAGTCGTTTTGAACATGTCACTAACTTTGATTTCAGCTGGTGATAACTGAACTTAAATCGATTTTGTAGAAGACTGTTGCACCTCGAAATTGGTTGAATAAATCCTCTATTATAGGGAGATAATATTTGTTCTTAATAGTGGCTTGTTCAACTCTGGATAATCCATGTGCATCCTCATTGACACGCCCTACTTGAAAAATAACATTGACACTACTCTTCACGGTGATATACTAGGCTGGATGAAATCACTCTACAGCAACTCTGGCAAGTGAGATTGAAGTTCCTTTACCATCCTATGTGATGCTTAGAATATTGGGGCAGCTCTACAAATGTTAACTCGACATATTGGACATTCCATGCATCCGATTTTCAAAGTCACTCCTAAACTACTCAGAGCATCTCCAATAAGACATTGTTAAGTCACAATGTCTATCTATTTTTTTGACAAATGACAAAAAATACTATTGTGGCATAGTTAATACTAAACATTGTTTAGCACAACGTCTAATTCTAAAAATTGTCCTTGATAATGTCCACCATTAATTTAATAATTTCTACCTAATTAATATATTTCTCTCTCTTTCATTTTTCAAGAAACTAATAACAATTTACCACATTTGCATATTGAATATTGTTGTATTGAACAAGTGTTTTAATATAAAGTCAAAATTTTTACCACATGTATAAATTATAAAGTAGACATTATCCCATTAATAATGCAACGAGGGATCACACCCAATTTTTTTCCTTCCAATGTTTTTGCAGTTAGGTACATCATGATGATTAATTCTAGAGAGAGATTATTTGTGTACATTTTCACCACATAATGAATGTATGACATGTCACAATGTTACTTCAAAATGTACATAAATATTGTCTACTTATAATTATATGTACATCATGTTATTTGTAATTGTGGGTGGGGGGGGTGGGGTGGGGGGGTTTAATGCAAAAAATAATAAAATGTAAGGAAAAATAAGAATTGGGCTGCTTCTCTTTTTTTTTTTTTTTTTTTGTAAACAAAGGAGGCACATTAGGGCACGTGGTTTAGCCTATGTTTGGCGTCTTTAGAATTTTAACACATTTTTTTTTGGTACTTAGACAAATACCCTTATTTTTTGATCATTTACAAAAATATTTCTTTGAAATTTTTAGGAAGTAAAAATACTTTGTAAATCTTATGTGCCACTTTTTAATATTTTTGTTACTTTTTTAATAATTTTGTCACTTTTTTAGAAAAGTAACACAATGTCACTTATTTTTTTTAAAAAAAATGATATTTATGTCACTTTCTCAATCAAACATAAATTAAAACCTTAGAATAAATTAATAACTTTTTGTTAATTTTATTCAAAATATTAGAAACTTTTTCTTTTAACTAAAAAGTGATAATTTTTCACTTTTAATGATAATTTGTCACTTTTTTCTTCTTGAATGTTAATTTTTCAATTTTTGTAATATTCATCGTTGACTAACAAATTACACAAATTCACAAACGCTATAAGATACATTACACATTCTCCATTCTTCATACACAAACAAAATGTCACATTTTCAATTTTTTTCTTTTAACTAAAAAAACTGACATGGCTTCACTTTTTTGTCGCTTTTTTGTGACACTGTCACCTTTTTTTTTTTTTACTTGAATGTCACTTTTTCAAATTTTGCAATATTTATCATTGACTAACAAATTACAAAAGTCTACAAATACTAATAGATACATAACACAATTTCACTTTTTATCACCTTTTGTTTTAACTCACATTCTCTTTTAACTGTATCATTTTTTAGTTAAAAAAGTGACGTTTTGCCACTTTTTATTACTTGAATGTCAATTTCTCAATTTTTTGCAACATCCTTCCTTGACTATATGCATTGTAACTTAACAAATTGCCCTTAACAGTATTTAGGAAGTAAATTTTGAGGGTCCCACTCCAATGTGAGTGAATTGTCACCCACATTGTGAGTGAGATTGTGATTGTAGCAAGATTGTTTATTTAAAAAGTGATACGATGTCACTTTTAGTTAAAAAAAAGAAAAAAGTGACGCAATGTCAATTTTATTGTTTTTTCTTTTATACTTAAAAAGTGACACGATATCACTTTTATATCACTTTTTAGTTTTTACTTAAAAAAGTAACAGTGTAACATTTTTTATTTGAATGTCGGTTTTTAAATATTTGCAATATCAATCATTTACTACTATAACTTAACAAATTATACAAGTCCATAGATACACTAGAAGATACAAATCACATTCCAAGAAAATTATGAATCCAACATCACTAAAAAAATAAAAATAGTTTATAACAAGTGAATAACTTGCATGCTGAATGCTTTCAACTGTTAGGAACTCGGGTTGCTCTACTCACAAAAATTGATTTTTTGTGATAGATCATCCCGTTACAGGATTTTCTGTTCTATGTATTTAACTTGGAATAAATAATTTTGCACACAAAAATGATTTTGAGAAGATTACCTTTGTAGCGTACTTTACAATAATCTTCATCAACTGCTTCTTGATTCCACCAAAGCTTCAAACCCTCAAGCTTTCCCTGGTGTTCTCCAATGGCAGTTGTGCAGGTGTGTGGTCACCTTTCTCAAGACCTAGGTTAAACTAGGATTAGGGGTTCTTTGTAAAGAAGAAACACACACTACACATTTTAGTGTGTGTCTCGTCACTTTTCCAATTAGGTTAAGAAAAATAGTCTTGGAAGACTATTTGTAACATCTTTACACTCCAAAACCCTACCAGGCCTAGTACCATAACCCAGGCTCATTTCTGCACAACCCAATACAGGTAATAAACTTGTATAAACCCATTATAATGAAGTCACCGAGGGAACCTGATCGGACCCAATTAAACTAAGCTCCAATAAATTAATTATGACCCGATCAACTCTTGATCAATCAAAATTAATTTATTAATCACGTTCTATTCCACTAAAAGAACGAGATTGCAGTCTTAGTACAATTGAAATTACTGAAATAATTAATCAATAATTATATTC
Organism: Ligustrum vulgare; assembly: GCA_963555705.1. Taxonomy (NCBI): domain Eukaryota; kingdom Viridiplantae; phylum Streptophyta; class Magnoliopsida; order Lamiales; family Oleaceae; genus Ligustrum; species Ligustrum vulgare. The sequence goes on along the minus strand of OY743175.1, from coordinate 61,457,258 downwards.
TCTGACTTATCGTTCTTACATGTTACCCCCGTCGATTAACTCGAATATTCGAAGCAAGTTAAAATGACCAAAATGTCCTTCTTCGAATATTCATAAATTCTCAACTCTCATCTTCTATTTGACAGTTCGATGTGATCCCATCACAACATAGAATTCAACAGTCACTGTCGAATTACTGAGCTCAGATTCAACTGTCCACTAGAAGAACCAGTGAGATTATGATCATACCTAAAAAGTGACGGATTCCATAATACGAATATATGTTCCTCGTTAGTTCACTTTAATTCCCAAAGTACCGAGATATTGATCAGCAATTTGATCTCACCCATTGATACCTCAAAGAACTTCAAGTTAGTAATCGAAGTCCATTATCCGATTAGGATTAAGGTCCCACGTACGATAATCAAGTGAAATTAAATTTGTATGGTCAATGTCACAAATTAATTTCACGTGGTCCCGTCCAATACGTTCCAAACGTACTCTCAATTTTTATTACCAAAGTCAAAGATAGACTTTAATAAAATCGAGATAATCTTATCAAAATAAATTGTCCATATTTATTTACTGATCGTGAACGTTAATTTTAGATCGAATCACAAATTGAATATTTCTGTGTTTAACAACTTAAACACTCAATTTGTAATATCAAATCGACCCGTGGACAAACGTAACTTCATATTAATACAATTAATTAATATTTTATTTTAAATGTCGTGAATTATACTCTATGAGCATATATAATTCCAACGTCAACAACTTATATAATTCAAACGTCAACAACTTCAAGATTGCATTCATTTTCAAATAATTCACCAGGCCTCTTTCACAACAATTCTTCCTGTAATCGGGTCATCAAATGAATCATCAACTCCCTGAGTCGAAGCGGGGTTAATTCACTTGGATGTGAGTGGTCCAAAATCTAGTTGAATTCAACTTAGGCAAAGCAAGTTTTGGATGTACGTGATGAGCTGGACCCAGAAATAGGTTTGGGGAGGTGATTAAAGATCTCAACTCAGTGATTCGAAGCTTTGAAGAGGAACTCCATCCGAACAATAGTCCACCCTCGCCGGAAGTTCTTCGGCATTAATCAGAGGTCGACGAGTCTCAACGAGACCTCGATTACTTACTTGAAGCCTCTGACAACGAGGTCGGCTTGCCACCTACCGTTCCCAATTTCCAGGAGGAAGAAGCAGACAACGAGTCAGTCAGAAAACATAATAATTTGAATAAAACAAACAAAAAAACACAGATTAACAAAATCATATTTGTTTAATGTTCAGTGATTCAAATATTTAGTCGATAAAGCCGAAATTATAAAAAGAAAAACATGGAGCAAAACATAATTAGAAAAAAAATTACTTGCCATCAGCTTTTCTGGAAACAGCCTTGAATTTTCGTTCATTTGGATGAGCACTGGTGGAAGATGAAAAAATGTGAGGTTTTGCAGAGAGTTTAGAATGAATTAATACGGTTATTAAAAGTTAGGTCGAGTTAAGGGTATTTTTAAAATTTCAAATTCCATTAATTTTGAGGTTAATTGGTGTAATTTCCTTTTTTTTTTCCCTTCTTTTCAACAATATTTTTATCAATAAAATAATATTACACATAAGTTCAAAAAAAATCTACTTTTTAACCACATTCTCCTGAAAAAAACTATTCGTTTCAATTTTTTTTAAAAAAACAAAATCAAAGAGGGGCATATATATAACACTAGACATGTTGGGCTATAAATATTTTGACAGAGCTAGTGTGATAATTGTGAATAAAAAACTATGTGCCAACTTGGTAATTTGTACAGGTTAATATGAAAGACAATTTTGGTAGAGTTGTTAGTTTGGAGTCGAATCGGAATCCTGGAGGGAGTCTTCTACTATTGCTAAATTTTGTAAGGTGGCCAAGACGATACATGTTGCTAATGGCAAGAAGGTTGAAGAATGTAATTTAAAAATGTCAAAACGGAAAATGTGTGTTGCTAATGGCAAGAAGGTTGAAGAATGTAATTTAAAAATGTCAAAACGGAAAATGTGTGTTTTGATGAATATTTGAATACAATTCGTGTTTATTAAAATTCATTGTTGTTGTGAAATTATCAAAATTCTAAATACAAGAATTAGAGAAAGATGGAGAGAGCTTAGAGAGCTAGAGAGAAGGAGGAGAATTCTTTTGTTTCTTGAGAATTGGTGCAATTCTTACAAATGATATAGGCCCTTATTTATAGAGAGGGGGCGGATAATGACATAATCGTAATATGTAAATTTTACAGGGGCATATCGGTAATATTTCATTCAACCTAACATTTACCTAACTTCATTACATCATTTCCCATATTTCATAACATTCCCCCTTGAATGACATATTACTCGTTTGCTCAATTGTCTGCCTCGTTAAAACCTTGCTAAGAAAACCCAGTGGGATAAAACTTGAGCGAAGGAAAAAGAGTACAGCTGCTCCCCTGAGGTTTTGGTACTTTAGAAGAAATCTTTAATATTACCTCATGGGCTCATTTAGATCTCCATACCAAGCCTATTGGGATTTTAAATATTAACAATTTCTTTGATGGTTTGGTAACATTTCTTGATTATGCTGTGGAACAGGGATTCATCTCTCCATTTTCTAGGAGAATCCTTATTTCTGCTCCTACTATCGAGGAACTGCTGGATAAGTTGCAATCATACGTCCCCATACAAGATCCAGCAGGAGTTAAGATAGATTGGTCGCAAGGAAGGGGAATCAAGCGAAAATGGAGTCCGGTTAATGTAAATTTAACTTTGTGAACCCTAGAATAGATGATGGTAGAGTACGAAGTATTCTTACTCTTGAGACACACCTTAAATTTCTAGGATTTTATCAATGTTTCTTTATTTCCTCAAAAGATCAGAGGTGGTAGGATACGGCTACTCCCGAAATACATCTCTAATTTTGAGGATCATAAATGTTTCCTCCCTTTTGTATTTTACATGTATGACTCGTTTATACTTCTTCAGGAGCAATAATAATAATATCATTTCAGTATGTTTAGATGATAATTTTTACTTCTTCTAGAGTAAATGATGAGAATCGGGAAAGTCAAACCTCGATGCACGTGCCCTGGGACCCATGAGGAGATCCGAAATTGAAGAGGTTCAAGATTCGAGGCTAAACAATGTGAATAAATCAAGAAAAGCAAGTCGAGAATCAAGTTGGAGCAAAAAAGAAGACAAAATTGGAAACAGCCAAGTTCGGTCGACCGAAACTAACTCCGGTCGACCGAAACTCTGCAAAGGATTTTAGACCCAGCTTCAGTCACTTTCGGACGAGGAGCGGTCGACCGAAAGTCCAGTTTCGGTCGACCCAGAGATCGACCGAAATATTTTCGGTCGACCAATTCGGTCGACCGAAACACCTCAGTTTTCAAAAAAAACGGGGTTTTCTTGCATTTCCACAAAAACGGGGTTTTTCTTGTAAATACCGAAATTGCACATTTTTCCCATTTTGTACATTATATTCTCATTTCTCTTCATTTTGTAAGATAACTTGGTTTGTTCATTAGAGAGCTCTTGAGAGCTAGGGCTTGAAGTCCCCCTTCTTGAGGTAAGGTTAAACCTCTTTGATCTTGTATCTTCTTGAAATTTAATCAACTTTATCTTGAGTATTATTATTCTCGTGTTGTTGTTTATTTTCCGCCACCTTGGAATTTGTTTAAGTGACCCCCATTGGGCTAGGGTTTGTTAATCCTTGAATTTTGGGTTAGAATTAAATTTGGGTTAAGGTGTTTATCCATTTATTTACCACTTTAGCTTTCTTGGATTGGTATTAAAATTGTTGTGAGAATTTTCGGTCAACGCACCGAAGGGGTTCGCATCATTTGGTATCAGAGCTTGGCTCTAATTTGGTAAACCTATCTTTACTTTCTTGTTATTGTTCTTGTCATTGTGAAAAAAAATAAAAAAAGGGAAATCCGAAAATTGAGAAAAATTTGGAAAAAAAATCTATATATCTATGTGTATTTGTTGATTCTATGTATTGGGTATATTGATTGTGAGTTGTTGGGAAGAATTCCATATTCATTCACTATAAAACCTACACTTTCCAAATTGTGTATTCAAAGTGTTTGATAAATTGTCCCAAAGAAAAATACTCCTTTATGCTTTATTGTTCAATACCCATATATTGCTAATTACTTGGGGCTATCCAATTCCCATTATTGAGAGTGTCATCAACATTTTATTCTATATATATCACTTGCTTCATCCATTGGATAATTGTTGATCATTCACTTCTTGCCCAATTGTGTTGTTGGGGAGTTATCATATATCCACATTTTATCCATTCAAGGTCATTTAAAGATTGAGTACAAGGTGTTTGATAAATTGCTTCATTCAAAATTTACACTCTTGTGCTTATTTGCTCTACATATATGCCTTGTCTAATACTTGTGGTTTTTCAATCCCATTATTGAAATTGTGATCCTAGCATCTTATCCCACACAAATATTGTTCCTTTTGAGTTTAGCAAGCACATAAATTCTACTTGCTATTTGTGTCTATTTGTTCTAAATTCCTTCTTCCTTATAGGTGATTTCTTTAACTTCACAAGAATTATACTTGGTGGTTTGGTTGATTACCTTCCTTGGAGAACTTGAGAAAGGAGATTTTGAGTGAAAAAAAAAGGCAAGAGTAGTGAGCTCAATAGAGGGAAAAAGCCAAATTTGAGTGAAACACGAGAGAAATATTTTTCTTGTGAGAACACTTTCACACTTGCACACCATGTCCATTTTCAATTCTCAAACTCAAGATTCGAAGTACTTGTCGAAAAATCTTTCAACCACCATGGCTAAACAAATGGAGAAAAGTAGGGGTGAGTTGGAAAATTTAGGAACAAGAGGGGAGAGTACATCAAATATGGGAGGTAAAGAAATGATGTGTAGTAGAAGAAGGGTGAGGGATAATCTTGGGGACGTAGTGTATAGGGATGGAGTTAGAAAACAAAATGGGAGTTTGAATAGGAAAATTATGAGGGATGATAATGAAGGAGAAGTTGAAGGAGATGGGAGAATGGGTAGTGGGTAGGTAGGAATGGAGTTGATGAAAATATTGATAGTGCGAGAATGCAAAATTCATCACTTCATGGAATGGGTATAAGTGGAGAAGTGGAAGAAGATTGGAGAATGGGTAGGAGACGAAGAGAATGGATAGATAGGAGTGGAAATGGGATGGATGAGAAGATTGATATTGAGCAAATGAAGACTTCATCATTCCATAGGAAGGGAGGTAGTGGAAGTAGAGAAGTAGTGAAGGAGATGAATGCTAGGCCACCACAATCTTTGGCCCATGCTAATGAGATGGAGGAACATGGGGAGGATAATTTCTACACTAGGTGCCTAGTGAATGATAGACCATGTAGTCTCATGATAGATGGGGAGATTGACACTAATTTGGTGAGTGCTAGTAGAGTTGAGAAATTGGGGTTACCGGTTATGAAGCATCCTAATCCCTATGTATTGCAAAGGTTGAATGACTATGGGGAGGTGAGGGTAAGTGAACAAGTTCTTCTTACTTTTCACATTGGTACTTATAGTGATCAAATATTATGTGATGTGGTTCCCTTACACACTACTCACATAATTTTGGGAAGACCTTGGCAATGTGAGCGAAATGTGAATCTTGATAGGAGGAGGAACCGGTGTAGCTTCAAAATGAATGGAAAAAAGGTTGTGATCCTATCTTTGAGCTCGGAAGAAGTATGCAAAGACCAAATGAAGCTCAAGAAGGAATTCGAGGAAGAAAAGGAGAAGGAAAAGGAAAAAGAAGAGGACGAAGGGGAGGATAGGAAAACAAGAGAACCTTCAATTGATAAAATTGAAGAAAATAAAAATGAGAGCAAGAGAGTTGGGGCCACGTCCCTAGAAAAAGGAGAGGCAATGAGAGTTGGAGTCATGACTCCAGAAAAAGGAGAGGTGAGAAAAGAACCGAGGGTTGAGGATTCTACCTCAGAAAAAGGTGAGGAAGTGATGAGTGCTACCAAGAAAATTGAGAGAAAAGATCACCCCGAAATGTTCTTTACTCTTGAATACTTTAACACTTCCCTCCCTAGTTTTGTCATGTCTTTGTTGCAGGAAATTGTGAGGCCAACTTATCAAGGCAACAAAGAACTCCAAAAGCATGCCTTATGGAAGAAATTCATGGAAACATTTTCCTACAACAACGAGTACAACCGAGGTAAAGAAAATGACATAACCGATGCAACATCTAAGAGGTATGCTCCTAACATTTCTTTGAATGCAAGGTTATTGTGTTTTGAATACATTAGAGGGTTGTATGATCTTGATGTAGATTTGACAAGTGTGTTGTTGACTTGTGAAAATGTAACATGTGGTAAGAATCATTGTCATGATGAGTGCTTAATTTGTAAATGCAACTTTTTGCGTGTGCCCAATTACATAAGTACCAAATCTTTTTGTAAAAATGTTGCATATAGTACATATCATTGGCATGATAAATTCTTATTTTGTGAAAATATGCTTGACTTGCATATTGGCTCTCTAAAAGAATTGCTAGTTAGGCGAGTCCATGGGAAAAATTTATTGGGATGTTTTGATGATAAAAGGACTTCGCTTCTAACATTTCTAGATGCTCCCTCATTCCGTCTTGAACATAGTAAGAGCATGCATGTTAAATATCCGAATTTGTTAAACATCTTTGAATCATGTTGTGAGCAATATTTTGATGGATTTTATGGGCATGATGATTATTTGTTTTGGAAAATTGGATTGTTTCCTTGTAAATGTGCCATGCGTGAATTGCTAGTGGGAGGAGCACATGATAGTTGTTTGATGGGGCGATTTAAAATCAACGGGGTTTTAGGGGTATTATGTGATCAATTTTATTGGTCTATTTTGAAAATTGGTGTTGAGCATGTTTGCACTTGCAGTAAATGCCGAACTTGTAAAATGGTTAAACTCAAGTTTGTCCCCCAAAAATTCCATACATATTTGCCCATCATGAGTAGACCTTGGATTATTCATCTTATAAATTTTATAACAGGTTTACTTGGAACAAAGAAAGAAGATGAAGCTATTTTTGTGATTGTTGGTAGAAGAATTAAAATGTCACGTTTGATTGCATGCTATGAAACCAACAAGGTCATCAACCTAGCTAATCTTTTCTTTCAGGAGGTCGTGCATTTGCACGAAGTTTGTGCTAATTTTGTGGTTGTTAAATTTGCTTGCGATTTAATTGTTCATCATAATAGCAAGTTTTCTCCACTTAAAATTGCTTGTGACTTTAACCTATTAACTCTGTTGAACTTTATGCACATGTTTATCGAAGAAAGAGTTGGTTTAGGTGGGCACGAGAATGCACATTTGGTTAAGCCCCTTTGCAGGAGGCTCGAGCTTCCATTTAGGGGAATTGGAATACAATGTATTTCCAATACCAACCATGGTAGGAAGCATATTCCATTTGACCCGGGCGGCTGGATGTATTCCCATTCGTGGAAGGAGCGACCTCCCGATCAAATAAAATCCAAATTGCTACTTTGCAGTGTTGGCACATCTCAAGCTTTTGGCAACGCCTACAAATTGACTTTGCACGGTGAGTATGAAATTTCAGTTACATTTATGGTGTCTGAATTTTCTATTTTTATTGTAGGAGCCGATTCGAGGTCGAATCTCTTTCGAGATGGAGGAGATGATGAGAATCGCGAAGGTCCAACTTCAACGCATGAACCTGTGATCCACAATGTTGTAAGATCAAAGTTCAAGGAGTTTCACGATAGTGCATTCAAGCAAGATTCGAGGTCGAATCCTTTTCAAGAGGGAGGGGATGATGAGAATCGGGAAAGTCAAACCTCGATGCACGTGCCCGTGGGACCCATGACGAGATCCGAAGTTGAAGAGGTTCAAGATTCGAGGCTAAACAATGTGAATAAATCAAGAAAAGCAAGTCGAGAATCAAGTTGGAGCCAAAAAGAAGACAAAATTGGAAACAGCCAAGTTCGGTCGACCGAAACTAATTCCGGTCGACCGAAACTCTGCAAAGGATTTTAGACCCAACTTCAGTCACTTTCGGACGAGGAGCGGTCGACCGAAAGTCCAGTTTCGGTCGACCCAGAGATCGACCAAAATATTTTTCAGTCGACCGAAATCGAAACACCTCAGTTTTAAAAAAAAAACGGGGTTTTCTTGCATTTCCACAAAAACGGGGTTTTTCTTGTAAATACCGAAATTGCACATTTTTCCCATTTTGTACATTATATTCTCATTTGTCTTCATTTTGTAAGATAACTTGGTTTGTTCATTAGAGAGCTCTTGAGAGCTAGGGCTTGAAGTCCCCCTTCTTGAGGTAAGGTTAAACCTCTTTGATCTTGTATCTTCTTGGAATTTAATCAACTTTATCTTGAGTATTATTATTCTTGTGTTGTTGTTTATTTTCCGCCACCTTGGATTTGTTTAAGTGACCCCCATTGGGTTAGGGTTTGTTAATCCTTGAATTTTGGGTTAGAATTAAACTTGGGTTAAGGTGTTTATCCATTTATTTACCACTTTAGCTTTCTTGGATTGGTATTAAAATTGTTGTGGGAATTTTCGGTCAACGCACCGAAGGGGTTCGCATCAGTAAATATGTACTTCTTATGGAATACATAAGTGCTCGTGCAAGAACTTTTCCAAACAATTATCATCTAATATTCATCTCATAATATTGATGAGATTATTTTCACATTAGCCATATCCGTGCTATCATGTAATGTTATCTTATCATACATCAACATTCTCTTATTGAATAATCCATTTTTATCTATCTTTTCAATATAGATAATGGTAACTTATTGTACCGTTTGATAAAATATTTTTATTAACATTTATCAACTTTTTGGTAATGATAACTCCTGGTATCATTTGATAAAATATTTTCTCACTTGAGTATTGATAACTTCTGGTATCATTAAATGAAATAAATAACAATAATAATACTGGGGTTTTACCACCACGTATATATGTTGACAACAACCTCTAATATGTTAGAATTAACCAACAACTGAGGTGTTTCTGAAATAATATAAAATATGAATATATGTAAAGTATTCCGTAAACCAACCATATAGGCGGTGTCAACATAAAGAAATAATTACCTTTCATGAGTGAGCGAGTTATATCTTCCAGTCAAGGTATTCATAATAGTCCAATTCGTTACGATAATGAGTCATATCCAGTTAAGGTATAAATTCAGTCCATAATAACTCAGTCCATCACGGTATGCCAATGATTATATTAATTATACCTTGTTTAAAATCTTTAATTTATCTTGTTGATCACATATTAATCGTTAATTTTTGATTAATTTACTTTTATGTATTACCAAGGGTAAAATGGTTCATATTTTAATATGTTGCTCATATGGATAAATCGAAACCGTCAATAAGTTTGAAATTTAATTTAGAAAAAACTTACTTTTGGTCTGAAGTTCAAAATCATGTCGGAAGTACTTCAAAAACGATTTTTAAGAAAAACCGCCACGTTCGATCGCTGGAAAATCTCAAAACTGCACAAAACAGAAAAGTAAGATTATAGAAAAATCAAGATCGTCGATATGAACAAACTGCCTGTTGACGTCATCGCCGGAATCGCCTCCACGCGCCGTGACGACGTCTGCGCGTGGGATTCACGCGCCGCCGCGCCGGTGCCGGAGCCGTCGACACGCGCTGGTGCCGGAGAATCGTCCCGTCGCCGTGGTCATGGATCCGGTCTCCGATCATCGTTTGGATATACGGTTTGGCGTGAATTTGGTTTGGAAGTTTCGGATTACACAATTTCTTCAATTTTTCTATGGACTTGAAATTGATCTTCTAATCTATGATGTATAAATGATTTTCTAACAACAAAAACACTGGATTTGGAATATGGAATGTTGATTAGTAATAATCTGGTTTCTGATACAAAGGTTTATCATTTAGATGCAACTGTAGAGCATACTCCCGTCATATTACTCAATAGGGTAGAGACTCGTGCTGATAACGTGTTGTGAAATTATCAAAATTCTAAACACAAGAATTAGAGAGAGATGGAGAGAGCTAGAGAGAAGGAGGAGAATTCTCTTGTTTCTTGAGAATTGGTGCAATTCTTACAAATGATATAGACCCTTATTTATAGAGGGGGGCGGATAATGACATAATCGTAATATGTAAATTTTACAGGGGCATATCGGTAATATTTCATTCAACCTAACATTTACCTAACTTCATTACAACATTTCCCATATTTCATAACAATTGTGTTATTATTGCACCTACCGATAAAGGGTTGAGAAGATATAGTGTTATGAAGGCCGAGATTTAGAGATTTTTGAGTTAAGGTGGATGGAGATTGCTTGATTTTCAAACCGAAAATAATAAAATAAGAAAAAGGAAAAAGAATTGTGTTGTGATTGGTAAGCAAAAGATGTCGAGCATGAGGTTTATATAAAACATTGACAATAAATTAACCTGTGCGAGTGCCGTGAAAAGAATAAAAAGGAGGGTGAGCAACCGCGTGAGTGGAGAAAAAGGAAGAAGGAAAAAATTTCTGTTTTATGATTATTTTATTTTTTCGTGTATAGTTATCGACATTTAATTGAGATACGTTAAATTTTTCATTTTCTTCTTTGTAAACTTTAGATTTCATTCATCATGTTCATCAAAAGATGAGATTGTCACGATACTCAAACTAAATCTGGACCGGTGCCCCGTGCCCGTCACAGTGTATGTGGGCCCACAATCCCACCTATATGTGGCCCGCACCAAAGTGCTAGTGATGGGCACTTGATCAAAAGTGTAATCAAACAAGAGCTTATTATACAAGGATCATCATATTTAGGGTGGGCGTTTCATTTTACGGTTCAGATATTGAAGGAATCGAAACTGAATAAAAAATCTCGATTCGGTTTTCAAAGCTCAAGAATCGAACCACTTCAATTCCGATTCAGTTTCGGTTATTTTTTAAAAAAATTCATTTGAGGAAACGTGAAAAATGTATGAAAAAAACAAATAAATGTTGAGTCAAAATTTTTCGAACAAAACCATCCATGCGGTAAAATTTTCAAATTGACTATATTCGGGTTCTAAAGAACTAAGGATAGTTATAATATTCTTTATATTCCCACTAGCAACTAGAAATGTATGATTTTCATCTTCTGTTGTTCTATTTACTGCTTATGTTGGAATGTCCGGATCATTAAGACTAAAAAATGATAATAATGGCATATAGATAGATACCTTTACTATAATATAAAATCATTTAGGTCATTTGAACATATATATATTTCGAAGTTAAAAATGATTTCTATTGAACTCATCTCGGACTTCTATGTCAAACCACAATTCACTAATGCACCTTCACAAAAGTCACATAAATGTCAAACCACACATTCTTTCTTGAAATTAGTTCAATATATATCGACACAATAGTCATTGCCTTAATTTGTAAATATCGTAACAAAAAGATGGACCAAACAAGTGCGAATGAGAAACCAGACATCCAATTTTCTAAAATAGGTGCACATAATTTCATATAAGATGTAACAATATATGAACAATTCAATCTTTATCATAATATATCTAAGTAAACTGGATTTGTATACTCTGTCATGTAAAGTGATACAGAAAGTGTCAAAAATGTCACGTGGGCTTAATTTTTAAATTAACAATGTTTGGTTCTTGGTTTGGTTTTCGATTTTCAAATAGGAACTGCTCCATTTTCTGTTCTTCTTTTTCAATTTCGATTTTGGTTCTCAGTTTTTCCTAAAGAACCGATCGATTTCATTTTTTTTTGTTCCTGTTCGATTCTCTCGGTTCGATTTTTTTGTCCACCCCTAATCATATCTAGACATTTTTTTTGTTCCAATTGAAGTTTTATTTTAATTTAAGTCAAAAATCAACAATTAAATTTAATCATGCATTTTATGAGAAATGACACCAGCAAGAGGACTGCGTAAAATGACGCTGTCTTGATACCTTGTTATCAAAAATTAACATAATCTGAACGACGCCGTTTCTTGAGTTGTATATTTAGAGATGACAAAAAAAATCCAATCCGCTTTGAACTCGACAAGATTTATTTAGTGTGTGTTAGGTATTGTTTAAAAATAGTTTTTTTTTTAAATGAATAATTTTTAGGAAATTGGATGATTTAGATTTGGTTGAAAAATCAAATATGGTGGGCTTGATTTTTAATGAATAGTTAAAATTGAGTAGTGTTGAAAAAAGAAAAAAATTTAAAGAATACCAAACAATAAAAAGATTATCAAACTCACACATTTGGTAAATTGTTTATAAATTCGTTACACCATTTTCTAATTAGGCGTATTTTTCAACTATTTCTCACCCACGTATATTTAACTTCAAAAATACTATATTTCTTTTTTTTATTATTATAAGCTTATGTTCGGCTGCTCCAATTTAAGCAGGTGTTCGACTATTATGTTATAATACATAATTATAATTATAATTATTATAATTTTTAATATAACTTTGTAATCACCCATTTTTCGAAATCACTTTTTAATTACAAATTCAATCTTAAAAATACAAAACATAAAGATAAGAATGTAAAATATAAATTAAATTACAAAATTTTTCAAATAATTTTTTAATCATAAAAATTTTTTCTCTTTAATTTTTAATAACACATTTTACCTAAAAATTAAAATAAATCATTTTAAACTACAAATAATTGATAACAAATTTTTTTTCCTCAATTTTTTAATCACACATTTTATCAAATGTTTTCACCTACTCCCTCTCCATTATTTTCCGCAGACGGCTAATCAAAGAAAACGACAACACGCCTTGCTATGTGGTGCTGGTGTGCTACACGTCATTGAGACACGTGGCGTTATTCAATTGGTCATCTTTCTAGGTCGGTTTCAACCTAAAGACGGTCACCAGGCTATATAAATTAGGCCTCCTCCACACAGATTGATCATAAAAAAAAATACAGAGTTCTCTTCTAGTTCTAATCGTTTTCGTTTCTGTAAAGCGCTCCCAAGTATTCGTTCCAAGGTATTGATTTCGCCTATCGTTTCTAGGATTTCGTTTTTGATTCGTCACTTTTTTTTTTTTTTTTTTTTGATATTTCTGATCTGAGATAAAAAAAAATTTCATTACGTGCGATTTGATTCTGAATTTTTCTTTTTAGAATTTTATGGATAACTGTGTGATCTATTTGTTGATCGATATCATAACTTATTCCGGGCCTTTTAAGAAAATCCCTAATCGAGTGTTGTTGATTTATCGATACTTGATCTGTTTAATCTATGAACACCGAAGAAGGATTTTGGTACATAACGGAATTGTAGACTCAAATCTCAATAAGATCTATTTCCTTCAACCCCACCTCCAAATCTCGTTTTGTTCCCGTATGTCAAATTGTTGTTCAAGGAATTTTTGCGTTTGATTATGATAACTTTCTTTGGGCTTATATTTATTTTTAGGAGTTTTCAATATATTCTATTTAATTTTTCCTAGATCCATTCATTTTTGTTCTGTATGTTTGTCAATGAATTTCTGCGGTTCGAATTGCCATTTTTGTCAACGATTTGTATATCAGCTGTATATTTTCTGTACTGTTTGGAATATAACAAGATGAATTCTGATAGGGTCTTGTGTCTGGTTTCAACTTTGCAGATGCAGATTTTCGTGAAAACCTTGACTGGCAAGACTATCACCCTCGAGGTGGAAAGCTCCGATACCATTGACAACGTTAAGGCTAAAATCCAAGACAAAGAAGGAATTCCTCCCGACCAACAAAGACTGATTTTTGCTGGTAAACAACTCGAGGATGGCCGTACCCTGGCAGATTACAACATCCAGAAGGAGTCCACGCTTCATTTGGTCCTCAGATTGAGGGGAGGAATGCAAATTTTTGTTAAGACCCTGACTGGCAAGACCATCACCCTTGAGGTCGAGAGCTCCGACACTATCGACAACGTTAAAGCCAAGATCCAGGACAAAGAGGGCATTCCCCCAGACCAGCAAAGATTGATTTTTGCAGGCAAGCAGCTAGAGGATGGCCGGACTCTCGCAGATTACAACATTCAGAAGGAGAGCACTCTTCACTTGGTGCTCAGGCTAAGGGGAGGGATGCAGATCTTCGTCAAGACTCTGACCGGCAAGACAATTACTCTTGAGGTGGAAAGCTCAGACACTATTGACAACGTTAAGGCCAAGATCCAGGATAAGGAGGGCATCCCACCGGATCAGCAGAGGCTCATCTTCGCTGGAAAACAGCTTGAGGATGGCCGTACTCTGGCAGACTACAACATCCAGAAAGAATCCACCCTTCACTTGGTTCTGAGGCTACGTGGAGGTATGCAAATATTTGTGAAGACGTTGACGGGAAAGACGATCACCCTGGAGGTGGAGAGCTCAGACACCATTGACAATGTCAAGGCCAAAATCCAGGATAAAGAGGGCATCCCACCGGATCAGCAAAGGCTTATCTTCGCTGGGAAACAGCTTGAGGATGGCCGCACTTTGGCTGACTACAACATACAGAAGGAATCAACCCTTCACTTGGTTCTTAGGCTTCGTGGAGGTATGCAAATTTTTGTCAAGACCTTGACGGGCAAGACGATCACCTTGGAGGTGGAGAGTTCGGACACCATTGATAATGTCAAGGCAAAGATCCAGGACAAGGAGGGTATTCCACCAGACCAACAGAGGCTTATCTTCGCTGGGAAGCAGCTTGAGGACGGCCGTACTTTGGCGGACTACAATATCCAAAAAGAGTCTACTCTGCACTTGGTGCTTAGATTGAGGGGAGGTATGCAAATATTTGTCAAGACTTTGACTGGGAAGACCATCACTTTGGAGGTGGAAAGCTCGGATACCATAGACAACGTGAAGGCCAAGATTCAGGACAAAGAAGGTATACCGCCAGACCAGCAGCGGTTGATCTTTGCTGGGAAGCAGTTGGAGGACGGAAGGACCCTGGCTGACTATAATATCCAGAAGGAGTCTACCCTTCATCTTGTCCTCCGCCTCCGTGGTGGTTTCTGAATGTTATATGCTGATAGTTGTCTTGCAAGTGGTGCAGTGTGGTCTATGGTGTCGTTAACAGTCTTAGTTCTATAGTTGTTTTTAGCCATTTTTTGAATGGCTTATGTTGAACTTTTAGTATCTGATGATGATGTTCATGGTGATTTCCCCAAATTATGAATAAAAGTTAGTTTTGCACATTCTGTCCCGAATATTTTTTAGTTACTTGTTTGATGAATGCTAAACAAAATGCAATAACAGTAGACAATTTTTTGATACAAAGTTGAGAAGTTAAGGAGTGGGGAGGGAGACTCGAACTCAGGACCAAGTCTTCTTAACCACTTGGACCAACTCTTGGTCTCCAATAACAGTAGTCAGTAGATAGTTATGTGATCATTTGTTACTGTAATAATTTTAGAAGGATGAAGAGTAATTCATCTAGGAAGGAGGCAGCAGGGACGGTTTTGGGTGGTGCTTCTTTATCTGTAGCAGAACTATCCTATATTTATAATACTTCCTCAGTGTCTAACAATTTGATAAGTTGATTATTTTCAATACACGTAGTTAATATTTCAAGCTTGCCTAATGTACACTGAATTGCGCCGTCTCTGGTTGTCAAGGGAAGTTTGTTTGGATTTGTACGCTTTGATAAAAGTTCTGGGAAGGAAAAGAAGATAGAAAAGAACTTGCTTTCTAGGTCTTAAAAGCAGAAATTATATATTAATTCATACTTAAAAGCACACAAGTTAATGTGCTTGTTACACGAGTTCCCCTAAACTAGCCTAACAACCACAGAGAACAACTTATTATTCTACACAGAACAAGCATCTCCAAAAGTCTCATGATTTAGAAAATCAGTGCACGCATTTGGCACTCCTTAGGCTCCAAATTACATTTACTGGGAAGATTCTTCGCTTTCTGTACAATTTCTCCCATCTCTTGAGCCAGATAGCTTCCCTCTAGCTGCTGTTGCTGGCTTGCTGCTGCACAACTCGCTCAAGGTTTCTGCACCTGCAACCCTCACTGATTTTTTCCAATTGTTGGCAGCAATCGTTGAGATGCTCCTCTGTACTTTGTCGGGTATTGAAACTTCTGAGTGAAATTTTTTCAGATTGACTTTGTTGAGTTAAATACATCTTGCAGTGATAGAGCTTCTGCTGCTGCTCGAACTGCCTCTTGCACCCATGCCCTTGTTTTCTTCTTCCACCACCGTGATTGTGGTGGTGGTGCTGTAGCCGAAGGCAGTGGTGAGGGCAAGAAGAGCCACGAAGCAAAACATGAGTGGGGCGAGTTTAGCCATTGTTGGTACTTGGTATATGCTTGAGATTTTGCTGGGGTGTATTTATAGTTGTTTCGAGCGTTTGCATGGGCAGTACGTGGAGGTGGCGAAATGAAGTGGTGCTACTTCACTTACCAAAGACAAAACACGTTTTATCCTTTATTACTTAGGCCTAATGGGTATTTGACCCATATACTTGGAATATAAAAACAAAATGGACTCACTGGCTTCAAAAAAGGAAGAATTGAACTCGGCTGAAAAACATAAGCACAGACAGAACGCGAGAAAAATCGGACAGAAAAGGAACGCAACTTTCATCCAAAATCAGAGGCGATTTTTGGGTTCGATCAGATTTTTCTCTTGGTGAGATCAATCCTTTACTCTTCCTTCATCTTCTCTTGGTGATTAGATTGATTACAATAGGTGTAATCTTGTATAAATGAGAGTTTTATTCTTAGTGATTGTTTAGGGTTCGATCGTGTATAGCCTCTGTTTTGGGGGTGTGTTTTGAGCGTTTTTTTGGTCTTTGTTTGTGGTTTGTAATATTTGTAAAGCAATTGTTAGGGATTAGATTCTTGGTGAATCTTTGGCAAATTCTTCAGCCTAAGGTAGTCCGAAATTAGGGATTATCATTGTGTTTTTGGGATTGATTGTAATTGCTTTGAACATTGCTATGTGCCTAGTGGATTTGAGCGTGAATCCAAATTTAGTGGATTGCTCAACGGGGGAGTAGGAAATTCTTTGAATTACCGAACATCCGGGGTCTTCGGACCGAAAAATTCTTTGTGTTCTTGCGTTACTTTCATTTTATTTTCTTTATTGTTCATTTTCGATCCAACAAGTGGTATCAGAGCTTGTGTACTGGCTGAAATCCAATTTCTTGACTCTGCAGGTTCATAATTTGGTGGCTGCAGGTTCTAATTTTTAGGCTGTCTGCACTCTCCCTCTTATCTGCAATTGGTTTTTTTCTTTGGCAGCCTTGGGAATTCCCTGTATTGAACAATTTCGAATTCTTGGTAACTTCTATCCTTATCTTGATTCGGCATTTTGGAGTTAATAATATTTGGTATTTGATTTGTTATCCAAATTGTTTTTGATAAGTGAAGTTAATTTTAGAGAAATTACACTAATCTGATATAATCTTGAATTCTTGCATAATTGTTTCATCTATATAATTTTGTTGAAATATTGCACATTATAATTATCTGCATTATTTTTAATATTTTTATATACTTGGATTTTGTTGCTTAATTTCTTGATATATAGGTTAGATTTTGTGTTTTCAAATTTTTGGTGATTTGCTTTGAGAAACTTGGCGTTTCTCTCTTTCAAAATGTCTCCTACTAAATTTGAAATAGAGGTGTGGACTGGAAAATGTGATTTTAGTCTATGGAGACAAAAGATTAGGGCTCTTTTATTTAAACAAAAATGTGCATATGCTATTACTGAAAATTGGCCTACTGAATTTAGTCCTTTTAGAAGGCAAGAACTAGATGAACAAGCATGGAGCACTATTTTTCTTCATCTCTCTGATGTTGTCCTTAGAAAAGTAGGTGAAACAGAAACGACTGTTGAATTATGGTAAAAGTTAGAAGATTTATATCTATCTAAATCCATTCCCGATAAGTGTTTTCTATTGAAACCGTTTTTTGCTTTTATGTTTGAACCATCTCAGGATCTCGAGTCTAATCTTGATAGATTTAATAAGCTTACACAAGACTTGTCTAATTGTGATGAAAAGATATTTGAAGATCAATTGTGTATTGCTTTATTAAATGCTGTAGGTGATAGGTATAAAGATGTGAAATATGCTCTTGAATATGGTAGAGATACACTTAGCCTTGATATTATTACCTCTGCCTTAAGAAATAGAGATTTGGAATTAAAATCTGAAATTAAAAGAAGTCATCAAGGAGAAGTTTTAATTGCTAAATCTAAAAGACCATTTAAGCCACATCAAAATACCTATAACAATAATACCCAAAGAAAAGGAAAATCTCCTACAAATAAGAAACCAGATTTCTCCAAATCCCAGGATAGATCAATCAAGAAATGCTATTATTGTGAGAAACCTGGACATTACATTAAAGATTGTCTCAAGAGATTAAATGATCTTAAGAACAAACCAAGACACAATAATGAGTGTGATGATAATGATGGTGCCGTTTACACGGTGAATACTCAAGACACTCATCAATCTTGGGCATTGGATTCTGGGTGCACATATCATGTGTGTCCCGAAAGAGAATGGTTCAATAATCTCACACCTACAGATAAAGGGAGTGTTTACATGGGAAATAATTTCCCTTGTAAGATACGTGGTGTTGGTGACATTGTCTTAAAACTTGAAAATGATAAATTTCTCAAATTGGAACAAACAAGGTATGTTCCCGAGGTTGACAAGAACCTCATTTCTTTAGGAATCTTGGATTCTAATAATTTTGAGATTTGCTTTAAGAATGGGTTTTGCAAAATTCAAAAGGATTCTTTTGAAATTATAAATGTTTTAAAAGCAAATGGTCTTTACAAAATTTATGCTACTCCTCAGAAAGAAGAATGCCTATCCGTCTTACATTCTCAAAACAGAAACTCTTCCTTATGGCATCGAAGACTTGGCCATATAGGAGATAAATCTCTTAAGTCACTAAGCAATGATGGAGTTATAGGAAATGTCAATTTAGACAAGGAAGATTTTTGTGAAGAATGTATTTTGGGAAAACAAACAAAACTACCTTTCAAATCTGGTATTCATAAATCCACCTCCATTCTTGAATATCTTCATGCTGACCTATGGGGTCCAGCATCCACTCAAACTGTTTCTGGTTTCAAATATTACTTGTTGATTATTGATGAGTTTTCAAGAAAGGTTTGGACTTTTTTACTAAAATCAAAAGATGAGACTTTTCAAAATTTTAAGGATTGGAAAATCTTAATTGAAAACCAAACCAACAAGAAAATAAAGGTTTTGAAAATTGATAATGGATTGGAGTTTTGTAATACCATATTTGATGAGTTTTGTAAACAAAATGGAATTTTAAGACATAGGACTGTCACCTATACACCACAACAAAATGGGACAGCTGAGAGAATGAATAGGACCTTATTAAATAAAGTGAAGTGTATGTTGTTGAGCTCTGGTCTCCCAAAATGTTTATAGGGAGAGGCAGTGAAGACTAGCACTTATTTGGTTAACTTGAGCCCTCAAGGGCTACAGGTTTTAAAACTCCTGAATTTCTTTGGTCTGGTAAACACCCCAACTATTCCTCCTTAAAGGTTTTTGGATGAGGAAAACTCGATCCCAGGTCTAAAAGATGTGTTTTCTTAGGTTATGGAGAAGGTGTAAAAGGTTACAGGTTGTGGGTAAAAGAAGACCAGGGTTTTAAAATAATAATAAGCAGGAATGTTGTGTTTAAGGAAGATTTAATGCCTTGCCTTATCAAAACTGAATCTAAAGCTGATAATCTTAAAAGGATGAAAACTGTCATATGGGACTTGAATGATCTCAGTCTTGATAACACAACTATACAAGCTCCTCTTGAGGTGGAGCACTTGAATCAGAACGACCAAAATGAAAACATGGATCAAGAGGATACTGATTCTAATACTTAAGGTGAACTTAGTCAAACACATGATCTATCCCACTATCAGTTAACTAGAGATAGGGTGAGAAGGGAAGTAAGACCTTCCACTAGGTATAATAATGATGATTTTATGTCTCTCTTTACTGATTGTGATAATCTGTGTCCTGAACCAGCTTCTTATGAAGAAGCTATATCTTGTCCTAAATCTAAAAATTGGCTTGCAGCTATGAATGATGAAATGAATTCTTTACATAAGAATAAAACTTGGATATTGGTTAAAAGACCTAAAGATCATAAAGTCATAGATTGTAAGTGGATTTTTAAGATTAAGGAATGTGACTCCAGCAAACATGGCATTAAGTACAAAGCTAGACTAGTAGCTAAGGGCTTTTCTCAAAAGGAAGGTATAGACTATAATGAAAATTTCTCACCTGTTGTCAAGTACACATCTATTAGGATCCTTTTGGCCTTAGTTGCTCATTTTGACTGGGAGTTAGAACAGCTTGATGTCAAAACTGCTTTCCTTTATGGTGAATTAGATGAAACTATATATATGCAACAACCTAAAGGATTTGAGCAAAAGGGTAAGACTGAAACTGTTTGTCTTTTAAAGAGATCTCTTTATGGTTTAAAACAAGCTCCTAGGCAATGGTGTAGGAGATTTGAATCTTATATGAAGGTATTAGGCTTCAAGAAAAGTAATTATGATTCATGCTTGTTTTATGATGGAAATGGAGGACCTGATTCTGTTTATCTGCTATTATATGTGGATGATATGCTTTTAGCTTGTCATGATATGAATAAAATAAACTCAGTTAAACAGAAATTAAATTCTGAATTTGAAATGAAGGATCTTGGCCCTGCCAAGAGAATTTTGGGTATGAACATAAAAAGGGATAGGACTAATAGTACTTTAATTTTAAATCAATCTGCTTACATTTCTAAAGTGCTTGAAAAATTTTCTATGATGCATTCTAAATCTTGTTCATTACCTTTGTCAAATCATTTGAAACTTTCATCTGATCAATCTCCTAAAACAGATGAAGAAATCATTAGGATGAATAAAGTACCTTATGCTAATGTGATTGGTTATGTTATGTTTTTGATGGTATGCACTAGACCCGATTTAGCATATTCTGTGAGTACTCTTAGCAGGTTTATGTCAAATCCTGGTGAACTTCATTGGGAAGCATTAAAAGGTATGCTTAGATACCTAAAAGGTACTGAAACTGTTGGTTTGCATTATTCCAAATGCAAAGAAGGTATAATCTTAAAAGGGTATTGTGACTCTGATTTTGCGGGTGATTTAGATAAAAAGAAGAAGTACATCATCATATGTTTTTACTTTATGTAATTCATCCATTAGTTGGAAATCCCAGTTGCAAAGGGTAGTTGCACTATCATCCACTGAGGCTGAATATATTGCTGCATGTGAAGCATTAAAGGAGGGGCTTTGGGTGAGGGGTTTATTGCATGAATTGAACTTTGTTGATAATAATGTACTTCTATTTTCTGATAATCAGAGTGCCATTCATCTTAGTAAGAATCCCATGTTTCATGATAGGACTAAGCATGTAGATATTAAATATCATTTCATAAGGGACATGATTGAAAATAGAATGGTTAAAATTGAAAAGATACCAACACTTTAAATCCTTCGGATATGGGAACAAATGTGTTACCCATTAATAGATTTAAGGATTGCATGAAAATGCTGAACATTCAATATTCGGTCCTTGTTTAATTTTTGAAACTAATACTTTGTTTTTTTTTTTTTTACAGGTATTTATGAGCAAGATGATATTGAATTGGTTGCTCAAATCCACTAATGGTGCACTCAAGTTCGTAGCAAGGTGGAGAATGAAGTGGTGCTACTTCACTTACCAAAGACAAAACACGTTTTATCCTTTATTACTTGGGCCTAATGGGTATTTGACCCATATACTTGGAATATAAAAACAAAATGGACTCACTGCTTCAAAAAAGGAAGAATTGAACTCGGCTGAAAAACATAAGCACAGACAGAACGCGAGAAAAACCGAACAGAAAAGGAACGCAACTTTCATCCAAAATTAGAGGCGATTTTTGGGTTCGATCAGATTTTTCTCTTGGTGAGATCAATCCTTTACTCTTCCTTCATCTTCTCTTGGTGATTAAATTGATTACAATAGGTGTAATCTTGTATAAAGGAGAGTTTTATTCTTGGTGATTGTTTAGGGTTCGATCGTGTATATCCTCTGTTTTGGGGGTGTGTTTTGGATGTTTTTTTGGTCTTTGTTTGTGGTTTGTAATATTTGTAAAGCAATTGTTAGGGATTAGATTCTTGATGAACCTTTGACAAATTCTTCAGCCTAAGGTAGTCCGAAATTAGGGATTATCTATAGCAACCCAGAATTTTTATGCAATAAATAATTATTTTAATATTTAGAAAATTGAGTCGCTATTGTTTTGAAATTAATGCCGCGACGGATTCGTCTAGCCAAGTCAAGAAATATCGAATTTGTTCGATTTTAAATTAAAATCCGAATTTCTAAAATTATGTTATTTTAATTATTTATTCAAAATATTATTTTCAAAATCATTTTGAATTCCAAATTTATTAAAATATCCCAATGATCCTTATCAAATTATTTTAAGTCCAAAATATATCTGTTTTAAATACGTGTATTATCCAAAATTATATCTAATCACCTAATCTAACCCCACCTACCTAGATTCCACAAAACACCATCATCACCACACCCCACGCGTTTTCTTTTCCACATTACCGTTACAACCCCTACCTTTACTTTACAGCTCCATTTTCTAGCACCTTTCTTCTCCTTTATCACCAATTCCAACCTACCACTTCAATCTGCACTCATATAACCTATTTCAGCAACATCACTCCTCCATCATCGATCAAACCATCACCAAACTGCATTATACTGCCCAGCTACAATCAGTCATCATCATCACCAAATCAACCACCCAACTTCACAATTTATCAACACCATTCAACCAAACTATTGAGCAGCCACCACCACCACGACAGTATTACCAAAATCGGTCTCACCTCAACCACGTACCACAGCCAGAAATCGAATCATTTTCACCAAACCACTTCAACTGCCAATCTCCAATTCACCATCAATAAATCTTCACCCAAACCCAAAATCAAAGAATAGACGGAGCTCAGTTAATCACCTCAATACCGGAAGAAGCGAACCACTGAAATCCCGTAACTAAGCTCTAAAATCTGAAACGTCCTACGTAGTTACTTCTCGCCGCCACCTCGAGGTGGTATTCCACCGGCCAAATCATCGGCTGTAGCGCCGGATTCTTGCACCTCCTTCTTCCGTCTTCTGAGTCGCAGAGAGTGAGAGAATAATGTGTGTGAGAGAGAGAGAGAGAGAAGATCTGAAATTTTATATTGATTTTTCAAGATTTACGTTTTGGTCCCTGAAGTTTTAAAGCCTTTCAATTTAGTCCCTCAGTTTCCAAAATGAGTTTTCCAGCCCTTTTAGTTTTAAAGTTATCCATTTCAGTCCCAAAGTTTTAAAATATATTATTTCAACCATATTGTTTTGAGTTTCCGACTCAACTTTCTAAAGTATTCATTTTAGTCCCTGAACTTTCAAAATATCTATTTTAGTCCCTCAACTTTCAAAACATCAATTTTAGTCCTCAAATTATAATTTATCATTTTGAACTATATATTCGATAGACTAAAGTGACTTATTGGCTAAGACGAAGCGTACGGAGAATTCAAAGAAATTGAAGTCATTCCCGCTCAACTTTGCATTCGTCGGATTTGAGGTAGACTCGCACTTATTAATTGATTTAAATTATGATTTCATATAAATGTCATGTGACTTGTGAAAGTCAATTTTCAAGAAAATTAAGTATGTTTTATGAAAAGTAAGTATACCCTATGTTTTTACGATAATGTTTTATATGTTTTGGATCATTGCTACGCATAAGAATTCTTACCACCTAAGTTCGGTAGAATTCTGTGTCTCCATAAGTTTATGAGGATTTACCACCTAAGTTCGGTAAAATTCCTGCCTTTCCATATGTTTATGAGGATTTACCACCTAAGTTCGGTAAAATTCCTGTCGCGTATGTTTATGAGGATTTCGATCCTATCTTATGTTATGATGGAAATGATCCCTATGAATTTCATGAATTATGTTTTGGTATACTTACTGTTATTATGATCTTACTGTTATTATGATCTTACTGTTATTATGATCTTACTACATAAGAATTCTTGCCACCTAAGTTCGGTAAAATTCTTATGTTTATGAGGATTTCGATTTTATCCTATGTTATGATGAAAACTTACTGTTATTATGATTTTACTACATAAGAATTCTTACCACCTAAGTTCGGTAAAATTCTTATGTTTATGAGGATTTCAATCCTATCTTATGTTATGCTTTCAAAAGAAATTATGCTTGGCATAATTAAAACGTTTTATAAGTATATGGTTTTCAAAGAACTGTTTTCAAAGAGATGTTTTCAAAGAGCATATGATTTGCAAAATATGTCCCTTGCTGTAATGCACAATATGAGTTTTATCAAGAGCAGTTTTATAAAGAAGCTCTATCAATGCCCGTTTTATAAAGAGCCGGGATTTATGTGTTTAATCATTTTATAAATTAAATTAATTTGCGATGAGTCTACTGAGTATTTCCCCCATGAAATACTCACCCTACTTTTTAACAGTTTTGCAGATTTTGGAGACGGTGGCGAGCGATGAATGATGGTGGCAATAATCGTTGAACGGTTGAAAGTTTGACGTTAATGATTTCCGTATTTTCCAAACAATCGAATAATTTAGAGAAGTTCATTTATTTGAGAAATTATGATATTGGCAATTTCTTTACAATATTAATGGTTCGATTTACTATTTCAAATGGTTTCATAAATGTTTTCAATTTTAGCGGCCATTACAGTTTATTTAATGTTGCCAAAAATGAATTTCAATTATTTCTTCCGCAAAAATATTATTCGAAAAATTTAGACAGAAAATGACGTAGTGAATCGGGTATACGGAACTCGGGGCGCTACATTATCATTGTGTTTTTGGGATTGATTGTAATTGCTATGTGTCTAGTGGATTTGAGCGTGAATCCAAATTTAGTGGATTGCTCAACGGGGGGTAGGAAATTCTTTAAATTACCGAACCTCCGGGGTCTTCGGACCGAAAAATTCTTTGTGTTCTTGCGTTACTTTCATTTTATTTTCGTTATTGTTCATTTTCGATCCAACACGGAAGAATACGGAGGCTAGGCACGGTGGCGAGGTGGCGGGATGGGAGAGTGAACCTGACACGTATATATACATGCATATAGTGTCAAAATATGATTGCACCTGGTTTCCAATTTCCACCCACTGATCCACAGAATTGAAGGCACTGAATGGCATTTTACTTACTTGTTAGGGAGTGATTTCTTGAACTCATAAGTTGGTTTAGAGGAAGCTCTAAAAAAATCTTGTTAAACGGGGTTTTCATATCTTTAAACGTGGATAATCTACCCGGTGCTCCGTTCTCTAAATAATTTTTGGAACATTTTGGTGCCCTGCTTTGACATTATTTTTTATTTTTTTAAAACAAAAAAAACAACAAATTTATAGTTTCAAAGGTAAAATATGTGGTTAATAATTGATTTGAAAAAATGTATTGGTTAACTATTTGTTTGGTTAAAATTTTTTTGTTTATAAATAAAGAATTTGCTGTTTATCAACTAAAATATATGATTTATGCACATGTTTGACATCATTATAAACAAAACACATTTTTCTCTTTTTTTCAATTGTGACCAATTAATTTAGAATTTGTGATCGTTAAATGAGTTTTGACCTACAAATATTTTGAATTGGGACCTATAAAATTCGAGATTTGTAATAGAAAAGTAACTCGCGACCAAATAATTCTATAGTATTTGCCCAAAATTATTTTGTGATCGAAAAATAAATTGTAACAAAATATTTATATAATATGTGACCAGGAAATAGATAACACTTGTTATTTGTGACCAAGTAATATATCGTGATCAATTAATTTTATAAATTGTGATCCAGAAATAATTTATAACCTATATATTTATAATTTTGTGATAAAAAAATAAGTCGTGATCAAATTATTCTATAATATGTGATCAAAAAATAAGTAACATTTGTGACTTATTACCAAGTAATATATTAATGTTTTTGAGTAAAATTTGTGGTTTAAAAATGGAGATATAAATTGTCTTTGGATAAAACATGATTTGAAAAAATTATGTTGTTTATAAATTATTTTATTAATTATAATACTTGAGTTAAAGAACAAAGGCTAATTTATTTTCAAGTGCTTGTCTGGTATAAATTATTGTCATATCTTTATTAGACTGTGATAAATGTTGATGAGATATGTAGTTGAAAAGTTGTGTCTCTCATTAAATCATATGTGAATCAATACCAAAAATAGACTGTAATATTCACATTTTCTAATATTTTAATATAATCTTGCATATATCGCAAATGTGCGATTTAATTAAATTAAAATTTTACATTGATTTCCCTTTTTATTAAGATTTTGTGTATGAGGAGATATTTCAAAATTTGTAATGTGGAAATGTTAGTATAATCCAGATTGAGACTGAATATTGTTACTTTTTAATGTTATTTTTTTAAGTGTTCCATTTAAATACATTACATTACTTTTTGTCAATATGATATGTCCTTGAATTGCACAGGTGTGGAATTAGTTATCAAGCAATAAATTATGATTGGTTAATTTTATAAATTGTGACATATAAATTTTTAATACTAAAATAAGTTGTAACCAAATAATATTATAATTTGTTATCGAGAAATTAATCGTGAACTATAAATTTGGAATTTATAATCTAAAAAATAAGTCTTGACATTTAATATTTGTAATTTCTGATCGAAAATAATTTGTCAACTATAAATTTGTGATTTTTGATCGAGAATTAAGTTGTTGACCAAATAATTTTTTAAATTAAGGTCCAGAAATCTTATAATTTGTGATGTATAAAATTTCTTTGCATCGTCAAGCTCGTTGTTCAAATTCTTTGTTCGGATATATCTTTAGTGACTAGAAATCAATTCATTTGTTTTTTTTGAGATAAAATGTAATTAAAAATTAAAGTAAAAAGTTAAAAACACATGTGATTAAAAATCTGCCACGTATATATCATAATCATAAAATTGTGAGGCGTTCTAGACCGACTAAACATTTTCCAACCCGTTTTCTCACAAGTCACGGATCCCTTTCCCAATTTCTCCTTCTCCGCTCAGACTTATCTGAATTTAGGTTAGAATTTTCCGAACCCTTATTTTTGATCAGGTAATTGTTCTCCTCCAATAAATCTACTGAATTATTTTGTTTAATTGTTTTATAATCGAGAAGAAGTGCACGTTCTTCTTTGTAAAGTTCTTGTAAGCTGAAATTGTAGGCTTTTGTTTGTTCTGATTTATTTATAAGATCTATTCGCTTTTGATTCCCTTGGTTTATATGGTTTTGTAGATCGATCTGTTTTTTATCTATTGGTTTTTAGTTCCTTTTTTTAAGCTCATCTTACTTCTCTGGCCAATTATTTTCGATTTCTCTCGTTATGTTGATTTTTCTATTCGATCGATTTCTTTCTTCCCCAGTTAAAACAGGGGATCTTCAATAATCAGTCTTTTAATGCATACAGTATTGAAATATTTGATAATTAATTAATCATTTTTAATTTGCTACAGTTTTTATTTATTTCATCCACCCTTGAGCATTAATACCTAAATTTAAACTTGTAACTATAGATTATATATGTTCATTTAGTTCTCATTATGATTTGTAATTTCATTTCTTTCATCCAGGTCTGAGCAATCAAATCTTCCAGCCAAGTTTCATGTCTGATTTTGACATCCAGACTCCTACTGCTTTTGGTATGCTGTTCTCTTGTTTTTTGGAAAGAATTATGTGTTCTGCCACGTTTAAGAGCTTAAGAGGGAAACCATCTTTCTTGCAATTGACTCTTGGAATTTTCATGTAATTCATAGATCCTTTTGCTGAGGCAAATGCTGATAATTCTGGTGCTGGTACAAAAGAGTACGTTCATATTCGCGTACAGCAAAGGAATGGTAGGAAAAGCCTGACGACTGTGCAGGGATTGAAGAAAGAGTTCAGTTATAATAAAATACTCAAGGATCTTAAGAAAGAGTTTTGCTGCAATGGAACTGTTGTCCAGGACCCAGAACTAGGCCAGGTGCGAATAGTTTCTTGTTTGATTATCTATTTTCTTTGCCTCCTTCCATTTAATTGCGACTCAGCAAGTGGATGTTGAAGTATGTTTCTTTTGTGAAGGTAATTCAACTTCAAGGTGATCAGCGAAAGAACGTTTCCACCTTTCTTGTTCAGGTGATTATTTTGGCTGTTTCATTATGTCTCCTCATATGTTAGAAAATTGAAAATCATAATTAGCCGAGGAGGAAGAGAAGTTGAAGAAAGCATGTTCAAAATTTTGATTTGATGCCTGTGTGAAAAGACAAGACTGAAAAGTTTTTGACTAAATATGTCTTGCTTAATTTGGTTTCAAATCAGGCTGGAATTATGAAGAAGGAGCAGATCAAAATCCATGGTTTCTGAGCAGTGCACAGTTGACAGTTCTTGTTCATTCTCGTGCCAGTGCGGATGTATGTGTATTTACAGTTAAATTAGCGCCAGTCCAAACATGATATGCGAACATAGTCTTTTAGCCTAATAGTTCTTTTATGTTTTTTGGATACTGTAAACTTTATTCCGTTGTTTGCTTCCCAATGTCCCATGACAGTAATGTTATGGTTATTACTGTTAATGTTTGTGCACAATAATGGATATATTCATGGCGTTGAGATTCTGAATTTGCTGCGGCTGCTGCTTTATTGTCGTATCGGTGTTACTTCTCTAGTCCATGGTCTTATTGAATTCTCTTTCATCTGCTTTCAAGGAGACGTGAATAACTAGTCGAGGAACAACATAGTTGAAGTCATTTTCCATTGAATAGAAAAAGAAACTTGGATACATTTTAAAACATTTTTCTGCCAATAAAAGGTGGAATTAAGGGTGAAACCGTTAAGTGAAATAAGAAACCTTTGTGTTTCCTTGGGGAGGGACAGAGATTGGCCCTCGAGTGTAAAGGTAGAAGGGAGCTTGATTGCAAAATCAGTCGATGGGAGGTTAAAAGAATTAAATATCATATTGACCAAATTGAACAAAGCCAAAAATTGAAAGGTAAGGATATTTTGCACAAGCAAGGACATTCTTTTCTATTTTTATTTTATGTGGAAAGACGAATACTCTTCATTTAACGTAGCATGTGGATGGAAATGTAGAAAAACGATTTTTTGCTAGCATGTGGATGGAAATGAAGAAAAAAAATGTTTTTTGCAATAAAATGTGAAATTAAGGTGAAAAATGCCAAAATTGAAAGGTGTAGACGTTTTATTACATAATAAAAGTGTAAGGCTATAACGTTTGTGCTAATTGCCCTAATTAAATCTTGTTATCATATTGTCTCGTTGAACATAGTGGTCTTTTCCACGAGGAGCAATATCAAAAACATTGTAGTTTTGGATATTTCAATCTATAAGTATTGCACAAGAGTATCAGTATATCAGTACCACCTCATTTTTCATGTCATCCAATCCCATACAAGATTCTTTTAGTTCTTCCAAAGGGCATCCCTCCACTGATGATGGTCAGTTACTCCCTTCAAGCTCCCAGAAATTTATTAGTATTGCACAAGAGTATCAGTATATCAGCATCACCTCATTTTTCATGTCATCCAATCCCATACAAGATTCTTTTAGTTCTTCCAAAGGGCATCCCTCCACTGATGATGGTCAGTTACTCCCTTCAAGCTCCCAGAAATAGTGATAATTGCTAGATGCAGACCAGCACTCCTTGTCACTTTTTTTTTTTTTTTGGGCTCTCTTTGAGAAATTCATTAACTAGAGAAAGTCCAATCTTCTGTGAAGGAAAAGGGGTGCAGACATCATTCAACGACCTTAGTATCTTCTCTCTTCAATGCTTGACCCAATTTGGCAGCTCTCACGTCCTCATCGCAAGGCTTTTCCCATGTAATTCGGAAACTTTTGAATGTTTAGATCTTGCGAGACAATGAACCAAAGTATATTAGTACAGAACATAATTTCATTCTTGAGCTCGTTGTGCTAGAGTTGTTTTGCCAGAAGATCCTCCCATACCGTAAATGTCAACACTTTGAAACCTCATTTCTCATTAACATACTTACAATCCCCTTGGGAAATGTACCTTGATCAAGAAGTTCTGCCACTTCCTCAATCATTTTATCTGCACGTTTCACCAAGGTCAGACACAAATACGACTGTTTTGGTTCACTTCATGTTCCAAGTTGTCGATTTTTATTTTTTTATGACTTGGGCGTCCAAGCAAGGGAGGGCGATCTTCCCTGGTTGGTTCTTCAAGTAAATTAGAATGCGGATACATTTTATGCACATTAGGAATAGACATTTGGACAATGATGCTCCTCCCTATGAACTTCCCTTTACGTCGTGCGGACGGAACCTCTGGAGGGATGACGGACGCACAATTATCCTACTTCCATATAAGTACTTGCCTTTGAGCCTTCTAAGAACCAAGACAAGCTTTCTATTTCTTTTTGCTTTGATGCTATGTTGCTAAACCAATATTTGACCACACGTTTATTCGCCTTTTCCCTGGATGGAGTTCTACCTCTTTTTGCCATGCAACCGTATCTTGAAGGCCGAGGCGCTCAAGCTTCTTTTAAGACTTTGCATCTTTTCCTCAAAGTCAAGGCTGTGGTAATTGCTTGCTACATTCACTGCAAAGTTTGCCAACGTCGTTCATGGTATTGTCAGTTGAAATATTTCAATGTGCAAATTTATGAAACAAACTTATAAATTGTTGGTTTGCTTTGTAGTTTCTATTTATAGAAACAAAACTACCTCACCTAAAGAAAATTAATTGAATCTTAGTATGTATTTTCCGCAAAAATAGGTAAAACTAGAGGAAGAGAATGTGGGTGAAAAGGTCTTAAAAATTTCTGCGTCTCCTATAACCCCATATTAACTGTCTCAAACAAAGTTTTCTTTTCGAGTTTCTCTGTCACCTCCCTGCACCGTGTGTCGTCTCACGGGGCGTTGGCTGGTGAATATCCTCACCTTTCTCAAATAATATTTTCTTCTTCATATTCTCATAATATTTGTTCTTAACATTTAGTTAGTTTTAATTCCAAAATGTTGATAAGAAGCACATTTATAGGAATACCCTGGAGATTGCTTTCTTGCATTGCTCTTGTTGTGTTTTCTTGTAGCGTCGAGATAACTAAGGCTCAAGATTATGACTCCCCGGATACTCCGGCAGCACCGCCACCCGAGCAAGGAAAATGTGACGGCATTTTTGTCACCTATAATTTTATGGGGCGAGAGAAAATTTATCCATTGGTGAAGAACACGTCCGCGCAGGCTTGGTCGTTCAAAGCGATGGCGACGGTGTTGAATGCAGGGGCTTATGAGCTGAAATCGTGGAAGATTTCAATTGGTTTTCAACATGATGAGCTGCTGGTTTCGGTCGACGGGGCGGTAGTTGCGAATGGAGATGGAGATGGATTTCCGATTAAGGTCGGAAAGAACGGGACCCTCTTCGCCGGATTTCCACAGTCGGATTTGGAAACCGCAATTGACACTGCCGGGGATTATACTCAGATGATGGTGCAGGTCAATATTAAAGGAACTCTATTCGGGGTGAAGCCTTCTGCCACTCCCATGCCTAAGTCATTAAAGCTTGTCAATGATGGATATAAATGCCCTGGAGCCATGCGTCGAGGTATCTTCTATTATCCATTTTTAAGGTTTCACCAAAATTCGATGAATTTAGTCGCGATGAACAGATGAAGATGACAGATTTTCCTCAAGAAGTTTTGATATTTATTTACATCATTTTGCAGGGAGTTACATGCATGTCTGCTGTAAAAGGGATCCAAAATTTAAGGCTAAGAAAATCAAAACCAAGTTCATGCCTCGCCAATACGGCGATCTGTCCTTCACATACGACATTCTTCAGGCATACGAAAACAAATACATGGCACAGGTTACCATGGACAACAATCATCCACTCGGTCGCCTTGATCAATGGAACTTAACTTGGGAGTGGATGAGAAATGAGTTCATTAACACCATGAAGGGAGCCTATACTCACAGAAAAGACCCTTCAGATTGTATTTATGGTGCACAGGGACAATACTACCAGGATTTCGACTTCTCGACTGTAATGAATTGCCAGAAAAAGCCGATTATCTCCGACCTACCTCCTGAGAAAGAAAATGACGACAAGGTTGGGAGATTGCCTTATTGCTGTAAGAATGGCACCCTTTTGCCAAATACTATGAATGAAACCAAGGCAAGAGCTATTTTTCAGTTAGAAGTTTTCAAGCTTCCACCTGATATGAACAGGACAGCACTTTATCCACCCCAGAATTGGAAAATTGAAGGTGTGTTGAATCCATCTTACAAATGTGGACCTCCTTTTAGGGTCGATCCGACGGAATTTCCAGATCCTAGTGGAATTGCTGCAACATCTTCTGCTGTTGCAAGTTGGCAAATTTCTTGCAACATAACACATCCCAAGCCGAAGCATGCAAAATGCTGCGTTTCTTTCTCGGCTTACTACGCTGATTCTGTCGTACCCTGCAACACCTGCGCGTGCGGCTGTGATGATGAATCACGGTGCGATCAAAATGCTGCGCCGTTGCCTTTGCCTCCAGATGCACTTCTTGTGCCTTTTGCTAACAGGACGAAGAAAGCGAGAGCTTGGGCTAAACTGAAACACCACAAACTTCCGGCAAAACTGCCGTGCCCTGATAATTGTGGGGTGAGCATCAACTGGCATCTTGACACTGATTATAAAACTGGATGGACTGCAAGAATCACACTCTTTAACTGGGATGACATTCCGTTCATTGATTGGTTCACCGCGTTCCAGTTTAAGAAGGCCTTTCCGGGATACGAGCAAGTTTACTCTTTCAACGGAACCAAACTGACTCGGCCTAATAACACCATCTTCATGGAAGGCTTACCAGGTTTGAATTACCTGGTTGGAGAGGTAAACGGGACTCACCCGGATACAGATCCCAGAGTTCCTGGAAAACAGCAATCTGTTGTTTCATTCTTGAAGAAAGACACCCCACATATAAAAGTAGCACAAGGTGATGGATTCCCTTCAAAAGTGTTCTTCAATGGTGAAGAGTGTGCTCTTCCAAAACAACTTCCCAAAAGCAGTGGCGCCACCCGATCCTCCATCAGTATGCTGCCAGTGCCAGCAATTTTGCTTTCTGCTGCTACTTTTGTGCTGTTATTGGGTCGCTTAAACTGAGAACACATATCAGAATTTTCTTACCAGTGTACAAAATTTGAGAAATGAAAATTAATCATTTTAAGCTTTGATAAAGAGCAAAGATATTTTCTTGATTTTGATTTACAGGTATAGTCCTTTCTCTGTCTTGGGAAATCAATGGAAAGGATGTTCTTGACTCTTGAGAGGATAACCAACAGCACGGAACGCAAGGCAGATTATTTAAGACTGATTCCTATCCAACAAGCAGATGAAGGGATTGTAACAAGTTTGAGATGTATAGGAATTTGTGATTGTTGTTATGAATGATTATATTGCATTTAGCTATTATTACAAATTAACTTCGAATATTTTAGCATGTTGGTAATGAAAGTTGATATGCTCTCATCTTCAAGAATCAATACTCTACTTGTTGCTTCCAAAGCTTTTTTTTTTTTTTTTCCTTTTCGTCACTAGGGCAATCTTTCTCTACGCCATTCGCCTTTCGATGACGAGGCCACAAAATTTGAATTAAGCATTTTACTATCCATCTTTATCAACCAACTCACTAAGAGAACAGATCTAGGCTATTTCCATGAAGCTTATCATACATCGTTAAAGAAAGCTACTTTTAAAGTTCTTCTCTCTCTAATATGTTAAATTGACTATCTCGTTTAAAAGTTTAAA
Source organism: Ligustrum vulgare (assembly GCA_963555705.1). Classification (NCBI taxonomy): domain Eukaryota; kingdom Viridiplantae; phylum Streptophyta; class Magnoliopsida; order Lamiales; family Oleaceae; genus Ligustrum; species Ligustrum vulgare. The sequence goes on along the minus strand of OY743175.1, from coordinate 61,423,375 downwards.
ACATTTTTATCCGTAATCAATATTTTTGAAGAACTATGCTTTATCCTGGTTTTCACATTTTCAAATGTGTAACACTGTAAAATTATTTCTATTCACTTCATCTAAAAAATTAAGAAAGAGATTTTTTCTCAAATGGCTGTATTTACATTTGTAAATATGCTTCTTTCTTTACCATTTGTGTACGTCGAGAAGATTTCAGATTGGAAGGGGGATTTTCATTCGAGAGAACAAACTACAAAGTAAGATCTGAGAATTGATACCTGTGTTTAATCTGGAGTGTTAGGGGGAATTGACACTCCAAATTCCATTGCCCTGAGTGCAAGAAATGAAAATTCTTGACAATGGTGAAGCAAAGTATAAACTCCCAGAATAATAAGATACCAAAAAGATCAAGAACAGTATAGTCTTGTTGAAAAAGTGGCAATATGCTTTGGGCTGGAAGCCAAGAAATCCCAAAAGTGGAATAATAACAAAAGGACACAAAAGCTTCATTGCCACAGTTTGTAAAGAAAGATGCAATCTCATCTACAAATACCCTTACTGTCAACATTTGTGTTCATCCCAAATCCCAATAGCTTCAGCAAAATCTGACAATTTACAGTTTTGCTGAAAGGCTCGTTTTCGAGTTCTCTTTCAATGGCTGGAACTGTTTTAGGATTGAATAGAAAAGCCTTTTATGTGTTGGGGCTATTCAGTGTTCTGTTACTGATTCAGAAGGGTAATGCTTATGAATTCAAAGTGGGAGGTCCGAGAGGCAGTTGGGCAGTTCCTAGTGATCCTAATGCAGCCAGCTTAAATAAGTGGGCAGAGAACAACAGGTTTCAGATTGGTGACACCCTATGTAAGAATCACTCTTCCTTTATTTTATCAACTTGGAATTTGTTTTACTGAAACAAAGATAGAATGGCTTCATCTTCATCAAGTTTTTGCTATTTTGCAGTGTTTGTTTATCCTGCTGACAGAGACTCTGTGCTACACGTAACGAGGGATGACTACACAAGTTGCAACACGGCTGCGCCCCTCGAGAAATTCTCTGATGGCCACACCGTGTTCAAGTTTAATCAATCAGGGCCATGGTACTTCATAAGTGGAGTTGCTGATAACTGTAATAAAAATGAAAAACTTGTAGTGGTTGTCATGGCAGATAGAAGCAACAATTCTTCAAACCAAATGACACCATCTCCAGCGCCTGCCAGTGAAGTGGCCCCTTCTCCACCTCCCTCAGCAGAGGTTCCTCCATCTCCAGCTCCTGCTGGTGAAGGGTCCCCTTCTCCACCTCCCTCGGGGGAGGAAAACCCGGCTTCAGCTCCTTCTCAAGAATCTCATCCTCCTCCACCTAATGGTGCTTCTGCAATTGGCTCAACTGCTATTGGCTTCATTGGAGCTTTTGTCTGTTCATCCCTCCTAGTTTTTTGAACTGAAATATGCATCCAAATCGACGTTTTTCCTTCCTTTTCTTCCCCTTGGGAGTTCTTTGGTTTGTTTGTCCATAATTTTTTCCTTCCTTTTCTTGATGGATTCGATCCCCTACCGATTGTTGAAACAGTTTAGAAATAAGCTGATGGCTTTCTAAAGTTTGCATTGATACACTGCTGCATTACGTATTGAATGAATATATTATAATATATTTTTGTGTGCATGCTAAGTCTGATGTTTTCTGTTCATTTTTACATTCTATCCACATTTCATGAATGAAAAAAGTACATAACATTCTACTGTAAGTGTGCACAGTCTGTAACTGCATTCGGATTTACCTTGAGTGCGAACCACCGAGAAGGATGGTCAGGCGAAGTTTGGACACCTTAGTCATAAAAAAAATAAAAGAAAAAAGTACAGGACCCAAATGATGAATAGCATCACCTCCAAGTTCAATGGTGAAGATACTTCACATTTTAATTTATGGCACAGGCTTATGAATTAGTTTACAAGCCACACTTTCCACATAAAATGCGTCTCAATGCACAAACGTCGACTCTGAGTATCGGTAGCATTCTTCTTCAAACATATACTAGTTACCATAGCAACTGGAGCAAAAAATATCTTGCATATAGAGAAACATTTCACTAACAACACTTTCACACTTTTCAACAGTCAAAAACACTGTTAAATTTACTTTATTAAAGATGTCAAGTATACATGATTCATTTCCTTTATACACTGACTAACGCTAATTTCTGTTCAAAAGATTTTTCCTATTTCAACTTTCTTGATGAGTCTCATAGTGTTGTGCAGAATTGAATCCATAATTCCAGCAACCTAAAAAGACCAGAAATTAATGTCAGCCTCTGTAATTCTACTACAGGATGAAAAGGAAAAGAAAAAGAACAAGTAAATGTGCGTTTATTTAGGAAATGCGACAAATAGAAAACGCAGAGAGAGAGAGAGAGATGACCGAAAAAACACCTCCAATAATGGCAAAAACATTGGTAATGAAGTGTGAAAAGGACTTTGAATTTTCTGTTATCAAAACCCGTTAATAGCTATGAATGCAAACGGGTCAACGCAATCTTAAGAGCGTACTTCCAAATGAATTAGCTCAAACCTGCATTGGAGATAGCTCGAAATGAAATTTTGCAACAGGAACATGAAGACTTTGAACCAAACTACTGTGAGCCGTGTACTCGTACTCCTCAACAAATTTTGAAGATCTTGTCATCACTTCTGTTTTTACAATTTGAAGATAATGCTCGATCTGCAAAATACAAAAACAAAAATGCAGGATTATTGCAAGACCATAATTGGCAAATTTTGTCTCAGCGTATATGCAATTTTGGTCATATTGAACCTGTATAAAAAACCAATAAAGAATCTGTTAAAAGTGCAGGGTAAGTAAGGGTAAAGAGTAGTTAACATTGGCTTCATTACCCATTTACACTGAGTGTAATAGCAAACATAGTCCAGTTCCACCTCTTAAACATTTTATCAAAATTTTGAACATCATAAAACAAAATCAAGAATATTTTCTTTCTTCAAGAAATTTTGTTGGGAACAAGGAAAAGTTTGTTGTTCCTTTCTTCAAGAAATTGTGTAAGAAGCTAAACATCATTATTCTGTTATGCACTTTATAGTAAGTTAAAGCTCTTAATGCAAAAAAGAGAAGCTGATAGAATGTCCTTTTTGCTCTTTTTTCTTTTACAACAAAAACACCATCAATGCCTGGGCAGGGTTTTTAGGCCTCTACTAGACCCAGTGTACATCTTTCTTTCATCAAAAGGGAGTAAGTGTTGCGAGCGAGAGCAATTAAGCTTACAGTAACATTTGCATTGGAACCACTTGGATTACTGATGTATGACATTCCATTCAACCCGCCATGGTTTCTGCCAAGGTATGGCAGCAATCTCTTCATATTACTCATTATCCTTGAAGAGAACCTTTTATCAAAAGAAAATTGGGAAATTATGTGTGACATATTCATTTGATAAGCATCAAATGAATGGGCAGATGAGCGAGCTGATATGATAAGGTTCCCCAGAACCTGAATGACAAAAACCATTCTTCAGATCATACACAAAGATGGACATAAATGACTTTTCAAAATAAAAATGGTCTAGGGGGAAGCGAGCAGTACATTGATCAAGGGGAAACTCTAACCAAGTTTTTTGGTTTAAGACAAAAAGGTTTGACATCTCACACTTGTTGAAAAATGGGGCTAAAATGTGGCCTAATTTTGTTGAAATTGGCAAGCCACCATTAATAGTCCATGTTCACACCTATTTGGTAAGACACCATTAGCCTACAATCCTCATATGTTCACACCTATTTTATTCCTTCCATTGTTGATTCTTTATCCAAACTTTCCCTATAAATAGAGGGCAAAACCTCAATGAAAAATACACCACCACAACAAAGAGTGATTTTGTGTAGAGAGCAACACAAGAGAGGCATTTCACAAAATAGGGAGAAAAGTGAGTTGGAGAGAATAGCCTTTGCATAGGCAGATAAAAATACAGTGTAGTATTTTTGTACTCCTCATATTTCGAGTTAGTGAAATATATTGGTGTGGGTCCGTGGACGTAGGCAAATTGCTGAACCACGTAAATCTTTGTGTTTCGTATTTGCATTTTATTTTTGCGTATTTATATTTTCTCAGTCCAATTTATTTGTGTCACATCGATCCTGGGCGGGATTAGTTGCGTCCTAATTCCCAACAATTGGTATCAGAGCTTTGGCTCATTGAGATCTTTTGAAATTCTTAGTATGCTCTGTGGTTGCAGCTTTGACTGATCTTCCACATCAGAAAAGATTTCTTTAGACTGTTTTGTGATTGAGTGTGAACAATGTCGACAGATGAGAAAATATCCAAAATTGACAAATTTGATGGTTCAAATTTTGGATTTTGGAAAATGCAAATGGAGGACTATCTGTACCAGAAGGATCTATACAAGCCACTAAAAGAAAAGCCAGAAGATATAAGCCAGGGGGATTGGGAGTTGCTTGATCGAAAAGCACTCGGCACAATCAGGCTGACGTTGTCAAAGTCAGTAGCCTTCAACATAAAAAATGAGAAGACGACAGAGTCTCTCATGACAGCCCTTTCTAGCATGTACGAACAGCCATCTGCAGCAAATAAAGTCCACTTAATTAAAAAGTTGTTCAATATGAAGATGGCCGAAGGCGGAAGATTTGGGGAGCACCTAAATGAATTCAATGAAGTGACGGACCAGCTAAACACAGTCGAAATCACTTTTAGTGATGAAGTTCGAGCTCTGTTAATTCTTGGGCAGTTGCCAGACAGCTGGAATGGTACAGTCACAGCAATTAGTGGCTCTGCCGGAAAGTCAAAATTGAAGTTCGATGATGTCGTAAGCATGATCTTAACGGAGGAGATCAGACGACAGTCAGAAGGTGTCTCAACTTCAGGATCGGCGTTGAACGTGGAAAGCAGAGGCAGAAGTTCCAACAGAGGAAATGGGCGGGGCAACGGCAAATTCAGAAGTGGCAGATCGAGGTCCAGAAATCCAAACAATTCCAACAAGACAAAGGTTGTGGAATGTTGGAAGTGTGGCAAGACCGGTCATTACAAAAATCAGTGCACAGCACCTCCAAAAGAAAAGGAGGACAGGACAGAAGTCAATGTTGTGGAAGAGGAAGCGGACGATGCTTTGATATGCTCTTTGGAGAGAAAAACGGAATACTGGGTGATTGATTCCGGAGCATCTTTTCATGCTACCTCAAACAAGGAGTTTTTTGTAAACTATACGCGGGGTGATTTTGGCAGAGTATATCTCGGTAATGATCAACCGTGTGGCGTGGTCGGAAAAGGTGATGTACAGATCAAGATCAATGGATCTGTGTGGAAGCTGAAGGACGTGAGACATATTCCAGAATTGAGGAAGAACTTGATCTCCGTCAAGCAATTGTCGGGAGAAGGACATGTCACCACCTTCTCTGGTGATAACTGGAAGATCACCAAGGGCGCCATGATTATTGCTCGAGGCAAGGATACTGGAACCCTCTACACAACGGCGGATGCTTGTGTAACAATTGCAGTTGCTGAAAGCAAGGAGGGCCCAAACTTGTGGCACCAGAGACTTGGGCATATGAGTCAGAAGGGACTCAAGTATATGCATGCAAAGGGGAAACTACCAGAGCTTCAGTCTACTGATATAGACTTATGCGAGAGTTGCATCTTTGGGAAGCAAACCAGGGTGAGTTTCAACACTAGTGGTAGAACTCGGAAGCGAGAGAAGCTTGAGTTAGTCCACACAGACGTTTGGGGACCAACCGCAGTTTCATCTATTGGCGGAAAGTCATACTTTGTGACTTTCATTGATGACCACTCGAGAAAAGTGTGGGTTTATTTCTTGAGACACAAGTCCGAAGTATTCGATGTGTTCAAGAAGTGGAAAGCCATGGTGGAAAATGAAACAGGATTGCGAGTAAAGAAGCTGAGGTCCGACAACGGAGGAGAATATACGGATATGGCGTTCAAGAAGTTCTGTTACCAGAATGGCATCAAAATGGAGAGGACGTTGCCAGGGACTCCACAGCAAAATGGAGTTGCAGAACGTATGAACCGGACATTAACAGAGAGAGCCAGAAGCATGAGGTTACATGCAGGCTTGCCCAAACAGTTTTGGGCAGAAGCAGTCAACACAGCGGTGTACTTGATCAATCGAGGACCCTCGGTACCGTTGGAGTACAGGATACCGGAGGAAGTATGGAGCGGAAAAGAAATAAAACTTTCCCACTTGAAAGTTTTTGGATGTGTCGCATATGCACATATTAGTGATCAGGCAAGGGGCAAGCTAGACCCCAAATCACTAAAGTGCACATTCATTGGATATGGCGGAGATGAGTTCGGCTACCGCTTATGGGATGACCAGAACAGAAAGGTCATCAGAAGCAGGGATGTCATATTCAACGAGAAGGTTATGTACAAGGACAGAAATGCAGTGCAGTCCGATGACACAGTACATGATGATCCAACGTATGTTGAGTTGGATGATGCTCCAGAAAGTAGTACGTCGCAGCAGACAGAGGAGGATCTGCAGTTACAGGAGCCTGTTCTAGAGACTGATGCATCACAGTCTCCAGTCCCTGTTCTTAGAAGGTCAACCAGACCTCATGTTCCAAATAGAAAGTACATGAGCTACATGTTACTTACTGATGCAGGTGAACCTGAATGCTATCATGAGGCATGTCAGGTCGGTGATTCTGGCAAGTGGGAGCTTGCAATGAAAGATGAGATAAAGTCTCTCATCTCTAACCAGACGTGGGAACTAGCCGAGTTACCTACAGGAAAGAGAGCTCTACACAATAAGTGGGTGTACAGAATCAAGGAGGAACATGATGGATCAAAGAGATACAAGGCGAGGTTGGTGGTCAAAGGTTTCCAGCAGAAAGAAGGAATTGACTACATGGAAATATTTTCGCCAGTTGTGAAGCTGACAACAATCAGATCAGTCTTGAGTATTGTTGCAGCAGAGGGTTTGCACTTGGAGCAGTTAGATGTAAAAACTGCTTTCCTCCATGGTGACCTTGAGGAGGAAATATATATGCAGCAGCCAGAAGGCTTCTCAGTCAAAGGAAAGGAGAAGCTCGTTTGCAAATTGAAGAAGAGCCTGTATGGCTTAAAGCAAGCCCCGAGACAGTGGTACAAGAAGTTCGACGGATTTATGCAGAAAAATGGCTACTTCAAATGTAATGCTGACCATTGTTGCTACTTCAGGAGATTCGAGTCCAGTTATATAATTTTGCTACTTTATGTCGATGATATGTTAGTAGCAGGCTCAGATATGGACGAAATCAAGAAGTTAAAGATGCAGCTGTCAGCAGAATTCGAAATGAAGGACTTGGGTGCAGCGAAGCAGATTCTCGGAATGAGGATTTTCAGAGATAAGCAGAAGGGTATCTTGCAGTTATCTCAGGCCAAGTACATTAGTCAAGTCCTGCAGAGATTTAACATGTGCAGTGCGAAGGCTGTCAGCACGCCACTAGCTAATCACTTCCGTCTATCTAGTGATCAGAGTCCTAAGACAGAGGACGAGATAAACTTCATGGCTAAAATACCATATGCCTCAGCCATTGGAAGTTTGATGTATGCCATGGTTTGTACCAGACCAGATATTGCTCATGCAGTGGGAGTTGTGAGCAGATTTATGGCAAATCCAGGAAAGCAGCATTGGGAAGCAGTAAAGTGGATATTAAGATTTCTACGGGGAACTACTGATAGATGCTTATGCTTTGGACGAGGCGAGGTGGCTCTACAAGGTTTTGTAGATGCAGATTTTGCTGGCGAGGTAGATCGCAGGAGAAGTACTACTGGTTATGTTTTCACAGTAGGTACTACTGCAGTTAGCTGGATTTCGCAGATACAGAAGATTGTTGCTCTATCCACTACAGAAGCAGAGTACGTGGCAGTAACCGAGGCTAGCAAAGAAATGATCTGGTTACAGGGTTTGTTGGCAGAATTGGGATTCAGTCAGGAGAAGAATGTTTTGCACAGTGATAGTCAGAGTGCGATACATCTGGCAAAGAATTCAGCATTTCATTCTAGAACCAAGCACATTGGACTCCGTTATCACTTCATCAGGTCTCTTCTAGAGGATGAAGTATTAACACTAGAGAAGATCCAGGGTAGCAAGAACCCAGCCGACATGATGACCAAGACAGTAACAAAGGAAAAATTGGAGCTGTGCTCAGCTTCAATTGGTCTTCTGAAGTGAAGACAAAGGAAATGACTCACACCATATTTCACAAGGAGTTGCAAGAAGGAGATATCTCAGGGGAAGCCACATTTGTCCCCAAGTGGGAGATTGTTGAAAAATGGGGCTAAAATGTGGCATAATTTTGTTGAAATTGGCAAGCCACCATTAATAGTCCATGTTCACACCTATTTGGTAAGACACCATTAGCCTACAATCCTCATATGTTCACACCTATTTTATTCCTTCCATTGTTGATTCTTTATCCAAACTTTCCCTATAAATAGAGGGCAAAACCTCAATGAAAAATACACCACCACAACAAAGAGTGATTTTGTGTAGAGAGCAACACAAGAGAGACATTTCACAAAATAGGGAGAAAAGTGAGTTGGAGAGAATAGCCTTTGCATAGGCAGATAAAAATACAGTGTAGTATTTTTGTACTCCTCATATTTCGAGTTAGTGAAATATATTGGTGTGGGTCCGTGGACGTAGGCAAATTGCTGAACCACGTAAATCTTTGTGTTTCGTATTTGCATTTTATTTTTGCGTATTTATATTTTCTCAGTCCAATTTATTTGTGTCACATCGATCCTGGGCGGGATTAGTTGCGTCCTAATTCCCAACAACACTAACTTAAGTTAACCTAAATCTTTTACCTTCTTCACACGTACAAAACCCTCAATTTTACATCCTCGTGTTAATGGTGCAGGTCTTTTTGCATCATCAGTCTTGTTAGGCTGACTGTCTGAAGCAATGCAAACCCTTGCAATGCCAATGAAATTGGTGCAACCAAATTCTCCATTGTCTGCAAGGATCAAACTGTGTTCACACTATTGAAAGCCTAGAGATTCACATCAACAATTAAAACATATAGCTAACAAGCTTCTACGCAGCATGCAATCCAAAGATCCAAGTAAAAGTGTTCCTACATGCGTATTCTCTTTTTTCCCAATTCTATAATTTCTCGTTCCAAATAATTACTTAGGTAATATAAGAATTCTCACCTTGACTAGGTTATCCGTATCACGGTCCCCATAATATGATTCATGATCATGATGGCCATGATTTTCTCTGTCAAAACGACAAAGCAGTTTAGATGGCTCAAATAAAATGACTACAATGTGATGACCACAAGGCATATTTCCTACAAAATCAGAAAAAGGAATGATGAAGTCCTTCAAGCAAGGGCGCTGAGAACAAACTCATTATAAAAAAGGCATTTTGTGCAAAAACTGGCGCCTACAGAAATGAGAGGACGAACTTGCCATTGTTATGTGAACTTTGTACCTACTCGGTTATGTACTCTAAACAGAACAAAATTAGTAAAACTGCCATGATTAGCAGTAAGACAAAAAATATTATTTGCTTAGGTCTAGGTTGGCACATTCTACCCAAATTATATGATAGGTTTTCCACAATCAAATACTTCTTTGCAACAATGTAAAGCTAGTCTGTGCATGTAGAGAAAAGGCAGATCCTGCTGCATAATAAGGAATCGAAACTAAGTAGTACTCAACTAAATCAAGAACTTTGTTTCAATAGCATTAAGCTATATAATAAGCACAGGAGGTTAATGACTTGCAGAGAGAGAGAGAGAGAGAACAAGTCTCAAAACAAAGCAAGTTTTTCATTTTAAATGCACCACGTGTCCTTTTAAGAAAAATCTCAATGTCATAGATTTTTGATGAATGGAATTGGAATGAATTACAAGTAAGCTAAAGATTAATAATTTAATAAAAACATAAACTGAAATAAACTACAGAATTCAATATAAAAAATAAATTACAAAATGCATTTGATAAGAGATAGTAAAAGATGATTTATTTTTTACTTGACATCCGTTCCTTTACGGAAAATGCGAATAGATGGATAACCTTGTATGTGATTCCTGAAATTAAAAAAATAAAATTAGATATTTAAGCAACAGAAGCGAGAACTGCAAGAAAAAAAAAAAAAAAACATAAGAGTAGTATGTTGGCAACAAGCAACTACTTCAGAGTTTCAGAAAGGTATACACAGTTCAATTTCTTCAGTGCAATCAACCTTCCCCCAGAAGAATGCGCCCATCCATTTCTGGGTCATATCTAAACCCAAACTTGCAAGTGAGATTTTGAATGGAACAATACCATATAAATTTTTATCAATTCCATTTTCAGAACTGAGTGGACTGCCATGTACATAGTTTAATTTATATTTATCAAGCAATATCAATAGACTGTTCAAGGATTAGACCTTTCTGTCATAATTTTGGCTGCTTTTCCCATGAAGGTTTCTGGAAGGAATTCGTGTGAGAGGCAAAAGCGTTAGCAAATCCATAATTGTCATTTCATATTATTGATTCAGAGCCAGAGGGAATAGTTATTATGAAGGAAATTGAGAAAGCAATCTGAGGCCAGCCAGCACAAGGTCGCAAAAATTTATAATAGTAATAGTACCAGGCGATTGCTCCAATAGCACCAAGGAGCGTAGAAATTTACTACCAAAATGGCATGCCTACAAAGATGAAATAACCAGTATACAATATGAGAAGAGAAACATGTGTAATGTAATAATAAAGCCCCTGTTTGGGAGGGATTTTATTTTTGATTTTTATCAATGTTAAAGTCAACAATTAATTATAATCACATATTTTATGAATTTCACAACCTTTTAACTATACATTTTATCAACTTTTATCAAAATTCGCTAATTTTTTTTGTTTTAATCTCTATCAAACTGGGGCAAAATAAATAACAGGGTTAGAAATTTGAAGTTTTGCAAGCTGTATACAATTTACTTACTGCTGTGAGATTCTATCAAAATTGCGCGTCTTGAGTGTAACAGAACCTTCACCATATTCCTCATCAAATTCCGCATCATGCTTAATTGCTTTTCTAATTGGCCCCGACTCGACCCAAATAAAAAGAGACTCAACGTTAAAGGATCATTATAAGTAAGAAATGGGACGACTGGACTATTGTGCGGCAGCTAGGATATTTGGGCGACAGGGCGAGCGATAGAGCAGTTGGATGACTAAGCAAGTAGAAGCGATTTTGACACTTGTTTTATGATCACATAGTCAGTTGTTGACGAAGGTGGCAGTTGAAATAACAAATTGTAAAAGTTACTTAGAGAGACGTGGCAAGCGGATGGTACAAGGACGTGAGCGACGGTTATACAACGTGGAGGAAGCAAATTAATTCATGCAAGTTACAAATCAAGGCGGCAAACCAAAGATTCAAATATTGGCAGCGGTTGAAGAAAGTTCGTGTATTTGTATATATTGTAAAAATTTAGTCATTTAAAGGGGCCAATCAATCAAATCTCAACAAGAGAATATGTAATTTCCTTTATCTTTACTTTTATTATCAAATTCTTAGTGTAATTTGTATGCTTGCGCCCTTTGGAGGTGTTTTGTCTTCACCGTAATCTTCATAAATATAGCACCATTCGTTGGGACTTTGTCTTGAGAGGTTTGTTTCTTACACATTCGTCTGATCCTCTTTTGATAATTGTTAGCGAGGTGACCTCCGAGCGAAACTGAACCGGTTGTCTTTAAATTTGAATCTATTGAGTACTTACGATCAGTTTTAGTTATATTTAACCTATTTTTTCTGTGAAAAGAGGATATATACTCAGTAATAAATATTAGTAATATACAATACATATCAAAGCAACGAATGCAATATGATAAAAGGAAAGCAATCAGATAGCAGAAACTGTGAGAATAGTATGAGTGCTTATTATTTAATTCCAGACAAGAAAACAAGAACCTTGTCAACTAAATAAATGGTTGAGAGTGCAAATCATACTAAGCCATTTCAGATATCCCTTTTACAACACAGCCCACTTCGAAAACATACAATCTACCCCTGATTTCTACTATAGACTACAATTGTGGTCAATCAGAGGTATGTTGAGCCAGACAAATCTACAAGTACATCATCTCCACAAGGTGTATCAATTATTTAATTGAAGAACATGTTGCTGCCAAAAAAAAAGATTATACAACCACAGCCACCACCTTCAATTGTAGGTTCCAATGCAAAAACACCAAAAACTATTTTTGAATCAGGTTCTGTTTGATTGCAAGCATAGAATTAGAAGGGAAAGAAAATAGGTTCCTACTTTCCATGGAAAATAAATTGAAAGAATTTTGATTTATTTGATTGAAAGTGGAATTGATATTTGAAAGTGTGGTAAAGACAAAAAATGAATTCCCAACTAAATCAAAAGAAAATATTTTCCTTGTTTTAAAGGAAAATCATGGAATCAAGACAAGACGGTAAAAATGAATTTCATCCAACAAAAACGCAATCAAACGGACCAAAGATGTAATTCCATGAAAATCATTTTCCATTTCCATGGAATTCGGTTGTATCAAACACACCCTTAGTGCTTGTTGGGATATCTTAAAAAGTTGAGGTCAAAGTCAACAATTAACTTTAATCACTCATTACATCAACTTCCATTCGGTTGTATCAAACACACCCTTAGTGCTTGTTGGGATATCTTAAAAAGTTGAGGTCAAAGTCAACAATTAACTTTAATCACTCATTACATCAACTTTTATTGAAATCTGCAAAACTTTTATCAAAACTTTTGTCAAATAACCCTTTATTGCATATAATCCATTTGCAGATTAATTCAAAAACGCTATTTTTATGTTTACTATCATCTATGGTAAGAATTCAAGTTCAAGGTAAGGTACTGTTTGGTATATATCAGCTCAAGCATTAAGAAAGTTTAATTCATCTTTAAGCCAACAATATCATTCCACAAGCACCTTTGATATTTAGGAAAACTTCTGAATTAACAACCAAATCGAAGCGTTGTTGCCAGAATTTTAACCCCCACCCAGTTGTTAACAGTGTGACTAATTATTGTTACTTCAATCTTTGCCAATTGGAGTATACTCCGGGAATAACATGAAGATTATTTTCACCTCGAGTAGAAGGTTCAAAGGAAATTTCCCTTTGTAACATTTTTTTAGTTCTTTAGTGAATATAAAAATTAAAAATATTTTCTATATTGCGGCTACACTAATTTCTTTACTTTTTTTTTTTTTTTTTTTTTACTTTTTGGTGAAATTTTTTTATTTATAAACAAAGTTGTGATATTTCGAGGTAAAATATATGATTGAAAATTAATTTGAAAAAATGTGTTGTTTATAAATGTTTTGAAAACTAACTTTTTTTTGTATATGTATGATACAATATATTTTCTATATTTTATTGTTGAAAATTTATTCGATAAATATTATCTTATTATACCCAAAAAAATTAGCATGTATAGAAAATTAAAACTTCTACACTTTGAACATTATTATCTTATTATTATTAGTGCATGGAAAAATCTTACATCTTAGCATTAAATGTCTAGTTGAGAATGCTATAGGTGAATTCCAATAATTAAATAAATTAATCTTTGCATGAACGATATTCTTTCATCGGTATATACTTGTTAATTGATATCTTGCAAATTTATCGAAAATATAATTGTACAACTGACAAATATTAGAGGAGCCTTACATTCGTGATAGTTTGGACAAACATAAGGATACCTAGTGTCTGGATTTCGTCATTCTTGGAGCCAAATTGGCTTATAAAATGTGACATGCTCGTGGATTCGATTGAAACGCATGATTAAATTATGTAGACGTCTTCCAAGAGTACAATAATTAATAATTTAATACTGCACGAGATGATAAAAAAACGTAACTTCGGGACCAAAAGACGCATTTATTGTTAGTAATGTAAGAAATGAAATTATTAAAAAAAAAAAAGGGTCTTATTGTTCTCAAAGTCGTGCTTCTTTTCTATTTTGTTATTAGTGGGGCGGGAAAAGGAGAGAGTTTGCTATTTACAAGTGATGTGTGAGGATATTTGTATATGAAGTGAACTATAAATCGTTGACAATATTAATATTAAAAAGAGAAAAGAAACTATTGACGTCCCGTAAGCACTCCAAGAACAAGGCAACGTTGCCCTGCCGTTGGGGTGTTTACGGAACGTCAACAAAAACTAAGATATTTTCTTATGTACAATCCAATTCAATCTATTTCTGAACATCAAATGCCCCATAAAATTTAATAGTCGATAATGGGTTCACCAATTGTCAAATTTCTCTCTAGAGTCCATGGGAGGTTAAAGAGTTTAGCCATGATGAACTTGAAGATCTTGTTCACATTGATGTTGTGTGTTGCACTCGAGAAGAAAAGTGTTGCTTTCATAACCTTGGCATATGCCCTTGCCTGCTTTTCCATATATATTATTCAAATTTATATTTAATATATATCATAAAATTAATCAAAGTAACAAATCTACAAAGTCATTGAGTAAAAAAGAAGTATTGTTTGCACAAACTCAAATGTAACTTTTCTTTGAAGTCATTTGCATATTTGAACATATGAGATAAATTTTGATTTTTACAAGAATTTTTTTTTTTTTTGGCAATTATATATAATCATTTATAAAGAAAAGAAATTTTACCTGAGTCACAATGGTCCATTGAATATCTGGTGGAAGTTGGACGAAATCGTCAAACTTTGTTCCGATTAATATTGGAATTGCAGTCTGTAATTAACAATTGTTGTTTAATTTTATATAGGACAACAAATGCACGCTATAAAGTATAAATGATGTTCATACCCGATTCCACTTCGTTGCTTCATTATACCATCCAATAATACTACAATAACACAAAAACTCACCCATTAATATATTTATTTTTACATCATTATCCAATTTAAGAAAAAAGAATTAAATTACCTATTGAGTGTACATCTACTAGTAAGGTCAAACATAAACAAGACTGCTACTGCATCTTTGCAAGAAATTGGAACTTGATCAAAAGAACTTTTGTCACCTGCATTATGGTTTAGAAAATAAACAAATTAAAGAATTTTTTGTAATTTAATACATAGTAAATTTAGCCTTTGTTTAATAAATCGTTTTTAGTTAATTTTAAATAGCGAAGTGTCAAAGTATCGTTGGTCTTTTTTTTTTTTTTTTTTTAAAGTAAACAATAGTAGGAAGAAATTTTTGATCAGTCAAATTATTGATTTTTTAAAAAAATTGTCCAATAAAATGTTGTTACGTGACCATTTATAAATAAATTTTACCAAATAATGGCTAAATTTAGAAAGAAATAAGTGTGTTTGGTATTTTTTAAAATAAGTTTTTTTTTTTTTTTTAAATGAATAGTTTTAATCAGTCGAAATTATTGATTTTTCAAAAAAAATTGTCTAATAAAATGATGTTACGTGATCATTTATAAATAAATTTTACCAAATAAAGGTTAAATTTAGGAAGAAATAAGAGTGTTTGGTATTTTTTAAAATGAATAATAATTTTTAGGAAAATGGATGATTAAAATTTGGTTGAAACGTCAAATATTATAGACTTGACTTTTAATTGATGGTTGAGATTGAGTATCGATAAAAAATGAAATTTTTTTAATGAAAATCAAATAAGGGCTTAATCATACCTCCCACATCCCATATTCTAAAGGCAATCCTTGCACCTTGAACATGTAAAATTTTATCCATTAAATTTATTCCTTTCATCTGAAGTCCTCTTTTTTCTTCATCCCCTGCATACTTTATCTAAGACATTCGAAAATTAATTAAAAACAAATAAATTAAACACTTCAAGATTCAAAAAACCCATAATCGGGAAACAAATATTCTTAATAAATTTAGTATCGATTACAGGAAAAAGAGGAAACTCACCATAAAGCTTGTTTTTCCAATCTGGCAATCACCTAAAAGACTGATTTTCAAGGCAACTAAATCTGAATCACTCATGTCTTCTTCATAGCTACTGCTGCATGTAGTCATGGGCCGGTCTTCTTCAAGTCCTATGCCGGACTCCATAGCTTCCATGGAAGACGACGAAGAAGAAGAATTACGGGATCTTCGGGACAATCTTCTGTACCGAATAGGCCTCCCTGTTGAACAAACAAGAATCCTATCCCAAATGAATCTAAAGAACTGCCGGAATATTGAAAATTTGTCTGTTACGCTCCACCGGATATTGACGTGGACGATTCTCCGGCAGAGTTTCGTCATCTTACCGGCAGCTTCATGAATTCTTATAGCAGCCCCAGCCATGACTGTTATATGGTCTGGTGGCTTATTGTTTACTCCTGCTCTTAGTTAAAAGTAATGATGAATAATCTAAGAAGGTGTGTTGAATGCTGGGGCGGGTTTTGACCCGTGTTGGGTGGTGTGGATAACCGAAACGGTCCAAATTGCCGGCTTATTGCTTTCTACGTAGCATGGTTATATAGGTCAACTTAAGATAAGTATCATGAAAAATGTTTTTTTAATATATTAAGGTTCTACCTAGTAAAATCTATTGAGAAATTAAATCATGATTATATAATTTATTTAATTATAAATATATAATAATCAGTGGACCACAGCATTTGATTGGTGGATCCAGATCAATAAAAAATAATGAATTTTATATACTTGGGAATAAAGAAAAAGCTACAAACACCATAGGCATGACTCATGTTATAATTCTTATCCTATCTATAAAGCATTCACCAAAATAAAATAAAATAAATTCAATTTGCCCCTCTTTTTCCCTGCCAAGCAGCCCAAAATAAGAGATTAAAGTATTAAAGTTGAAGTACAATCCAAAGTGATATTCTTTAATTTAAATAAATAAATCTTTATAAATGTGAAAATTAGTGAAGTTGGAAAATGATAAAATCTCTATTTGTGGTTAAGAGAAAATGTGTATAAATCAATTTAAGTAAAATTTGAAGTCAATACACTTCAGGCTACTTGAGAGGACTTTTTAAAAAATCAAAAGATGATTATGAGAATAAGAATCTATTTTTGGATATTTTTTAAAAGTATTTTATCTTGCCAGAAGAGTCTTAAAAAGAAACCATAAAAAAAAATTTCTCAGGATATTTTTTCTATCGGACTATTAATCTATATGTTTTATTCGCATTCATTTCACATCAATTCTCCGGTGAAACACGTGATTATCAGGAATCTATGTCTCATTATATATGACATGTACTGATAAAGTAATCAACTCTTCAAAAAAAAAAAAAAAAAAATACTTTTTCTTAAAACCACTGTTTGACTGTCATTATTTGACAAAAAATATTTTGAATAATAATTAATGAGATATTGTGAGATTGAAAATGAGAGAAAATTGTTGAATTTGTATATAGAATATTTTATTATTAAATGTGTAGTTAAAAGTGAGTTTCGTTGAAAAATGAGTTAAAAATAATGAGAATCAAATATATACTAAATTTTATTAAATACTAAACACCAAATGCCTTATGGCCTATACCTATAAGCAGTTTTTGATCTAGTGCCAACTGTGGGTTTAGTGTTTGTGCCTTGATTGGCAAAATAGTGTATGTCATCGGTTGACACTAGATCAATTTTGTACCTATAAGAGTTGAGAATTTGAGTGCCCTTTCGAAGTTGGGTGATGGTCCAAACAAAGATACCTAGAACAAACCACCTAACTAATTTTGAATATTATTTGCTAAAACCTAAGTCATGGGGTTGGGTGAGAATTTTTTATGAACCATCACCAAACTCAATATCAATTATTAAAAAAAGGCTAGGTTTATTTCGTTAGGATATCAAATGTAATAGTTTTAAGATTAAGATAAGAATATAATCTTTTAACAAGTGGCATTAGGTACGGGAATTATCAATATAGTGTACGCACGTGTAGGCATGTCAAAGAAAGCTAAAAATCACACTTATCTCAAGACTCAAATGATAGAGGCAATCTTTGCCTATTGTAATTGATCGATGGCTACCTTCTAAAATAGACATTTCCCTACCATTTTGCTTTTATATATTCTTCTTTTGTGTAGTCTTTAAGTTATTAATTTACATACTTGGGATTTTGGTATTAATGATTTCTACAACTAAATTTTGGAGAGATTGTTGTATTTTATAGATGATTAGTTACATACTTATTCAGACTCTTAAATCAATTTAATATTGAATTATTTGGACAAAGTTTTACAAGTATTAGTGTGTATTGCATTTATACGTTAAACCCAATTTCTTTTATATGACTAGTGTGTTGAGCACGTGTTGCGTGTATGGTGCAAATAGAACGCATATAGAGATCGTTGCATGCAATTTGACAATTATTGAATTTTTTTATTTTCGTAAAAAATAAAAAAATAAAAATTTGGCTAACGGTTGCCCGAAATTGGGACGAAATTGACACTGTAGCTACCCTTTTTGTTCCCTTATATATATAAGGGATCAATGCAAAAGGAAGGATGTTTGCGCATAAAAGATCAAACGTGGTAAAAAGAGGAACCTGCGCGCGTAGTTTGTGAAGAATTAATCCACAAAGTTTTGTACAAAGACATGCACAGAGAAAAATGATATGAAATTGAAAAGATAATTGTATTTGAAGTTCAACGAAAAAGGATCACAGTTCAGAGTTGTGGTTCAAAAGTTATGCATATTTAAAACTTAGGTGTCAAATCTGCCCAAAAACAGCGAGTTGAGGCCTGAGGGACCAAAAGCATACAAAAATTGCAATATAGTTGTGACCACAGTTGTTCGATCACAATTCAGAGTTGTGGATCAAAAGTTATGCATATATAAAACTCAGGTGCCAAATCTGCCTAAAAACAACTAGTTCAGCTTGAGGGACCAAAAAGCGATGATCGCAGCTCACAAATTTCTGGCCAAATTACAAGTCTGTTTGCCACAGTCAATAACAGTCTAACAAGTATCTTTCCACGTCATTTTTGCTTTAAAATGCTTGCAGTCTGTTGCGTGTCTTCCTTATTGTAAGTGTACATATTGAATAAGTAATACAGTGAACAATAAGTATGTGTATCGTACCCACAAAGATTGATATAAATTATTATCTAAATTACTAACTTTAATCAAAACTAGAATTAATCAAGCGATGTTTGGGAATTAAAATCTAAATTCACAAAAAAATGAATTTCAAATAAAGTAAACAATTTTGAAAGGAATGTTTTTATTTTATAAATGAAAGAATTGTGGTAGGAACTAGAATCCACTTTTAAATTCATATTGTATATCTTGATTTAATGCTTAACAATAATACATGGGTAATGAAGATCCATATTTCTAAATTGTTTAAAACCTCTTTCGAAAGGTGAATTAAAATTTATCCTATTTGTGACCCGTCTATATTTCTATGACGAATGCGAACAAATAAGAAAGTATTAAAGATTTATGAATACTTAAAGATCACATAAAACATAGCGATATATTTCTATCCCATATCTGAGTTTATGGCAGCTAAAATACGTTTAACAAATTTTTAGTCTATTGAACTTAAAAACACGTCGTAAATATTGTACAGTTATTAGTCAAATAATTGCAGAAACATGAAGAATATAATAAATTGCTCAAAAATCATAAATTGTATTTAATTAAACAAAAATCAAAATAAAAAATACAGAAATTAAAAGCTTCATCACCCTTCCTGGTGTTTCGTTGTCCTTATATTTATTTATAAGGTAGGTAGAATCCTTATTCAATTAGGAACAAATGTTATCAAATCCGGATTTTTAAGGAAAACAAATTCTGGCCGAGATCTCAATCAAGTGATCGCTTGGTTATTGCCCAAGCAATCACTTGGTATAACCAATTAATGTTCTAATGCTGAAAATTGATGACCAGATGATCGCTTGCTATGATGAGGCGTGATCACTTGATTCAATCTTTTTTCTTAAACTTCTTATTTTAATTTTCGTATTGCAACTTGGTCATTTTCTTAATTACGCGTTGATCCTCTTCTTTTGTAGTGTTAAATTCAATCATTCATCTCTTGATTTGTACAATTAGACCCTTAAACGTCTGAATTTCTCCAATTAAGCTCCTAATCAATTCTTGATTCTTCTTCGTCCACTTCCAATTTGTATAACTTAGTCCGAATTGAACCGATATTGGTCCATATTGCCTCAGTTGTTCCGTTATCTTGAGTTTTTGGGATACTTACTGAAATTAATGCAAACAACACAAATTAAGTAGAATTTATTTTTAAACAATAATATAATTCTCTGATTTAGTATCTAAGTGTATAAAATACACTTATCATACTCATCCCTCTCCCTGGATCTCAAGATATTTGTTCTATGTTAATAAACTGAAACTATTGGAGGAGTTGCAAAATCCAGATGGTGAAGACGACATCATTAGGCAAGCAAAAAAGAAATTGCAGTGTTAACAAAACATTATGAAAGGAATTACTTAATTTTATCTGTTTGAGGCAATAATTCCAGATAGGGAAATTCAAGCCGAGGCATGATACAATGGCAAATTTTCTCATGCAAAAATAAAACTATCAATAGATTACATTATGCCTTTTGAACTGAAAACCCGCGAATGAAGTCCTTGATTTCTTCACTTGGTGCCCTTTCAAGGGCACTCCGGCATTCTGAATCTTTGACGGCGTAATCAGCTCCAGCTCTTAGCAATTCTTCAATCTTGGGCTTGTCGCCCTCTGCGGCTGCCATCATCAGCAAGATGTCGACTGGGTGGATGTTTTGGTTCAAAAGAGCATCCATCTTATCGTATGTACCCTCTACAGCTAGCATGCCCATATAATTGAAGTACTGTTTAAAACCGATATTATTGTCATCAAACTTCTTCCAGTCCATCAACAACTCATCATATAAAGGACTATATCCAGATCCCTTGAAGAGTTGAAACTAGCAAAACATATATAATTGTGCTAGAAAATAAATTATTAGTAAACAAACAAGTTTTTTACCATCCATGATTGACCAAGAGAGAACATATTTTATATCATGTAATAGGTAACTCGAAAAAAAAAAAGTAAGGAAGCGCCAGAGTGTGAACTGAGCACTGAAGCAGCTATCCTTATGGACAGCGTGGTTCTTAAGTTACCAACCTCACAGAGTATTTTCCTAGTCAAAATTATTCAAAACGAGTTCCAAGAATATTCACAACTAGCTCGTGTTAAGATAACAAAAAAAGAAAAGCAAATCAACATTTGTACTTCATTCTCATCCAGGGAATGGTCAGGGTGGCAGAAAAGGAGGAAATGACTGAAAGAAGAAACATGAAATGGTAAACCAATTCTTTGTTGGGGTCTTAGGATTGATAAACTTCAAGCCTAGGAGTTTTTGTCCACCTGCAGTCAACATAGATAATGACAAATCCCAAGCTTAGCCACTGCCTAAAATGCCTCAACTCTCAACTCCAGCCACAGAATAGAACTGTAAAGTCAGATCCCCACATGAGAAGACTTCGTCCAGACAAACAGTTGGTGGGACTTTGGTATAACAGATTTTCCCTACTTTGCCAAATATTAGTTGTTTTCAACATATGATGATTAGTCCTAAAGCAAAACTCCAATTTACTTGACAATGTTCTGCCATTTCAGTTGTCATAGTGCAGGAAAACACTTTTCAAATGGTGAACTACAGTGTCATTTAATGCATACATGGCCGACCCTGAGATTTTAGGTGCCCTATACCACAATTTAAAATGATGTCTTATAAAAAAAATTTGTGTCCTTATAACCAATTTTTTTCTTTAAGTGCCCTATAATAATTTTTTTTTTTTTTTTTTTTTTTGTGGCCCTACAATATTGAGGATCTATGCGATCGCACCACCTGCACACCCTCAAGGCAGCCTCGAAATGCATAGCTTTAATTTTAACTGGAGTCCTTAATCAATAGAAAGGCCATGGTAAATTTTCTGCCACAACTTCCCATCTAAGCAAATCAGGATACAGTTAAAGAGTGAACTTCCTCAAAATCTATTTCACATCCAAAACCACTACATATCTATCTTTCCCAACTTCTTTACTCTGTCAGCAGGCTAATCAAAATTAGATTCCTAATGCAAGAAAACTTTCACTCTATCTTTTATAGTTCTGTTCTATATTTCCAGATTATCTGTTTCAAACTGATATACAAATACCAGAGCACACCTTAATTTCGCTGATATTAACTACTGATCCACTTTGTAGATATTTTTCAGAAGCACTTATGTTACATATACAACCTCAAAAACTCGACAAAAGCAAGCTTTACGATAAAACGTTACTCAACTCTAATTATTTAGCACTGACTGTGCTCAAAGTATTAATCTGTCATATATAGGGTAAATAACAAACTGCCCCTTTTGGTTTCAAATTCTTAATATTGCCCTATGATCAGTCTTCTAACAGCCTATTTTTATTTCAAACAAAAGCTTGTTGATTACCCCCTGCAATACCTGTAGTCATTGTCTTCTTAAAATGTCTTATTTTCACACCCCAAAAAAACAGGTGAACCAAATTACAAAGGATAATCAATAGAAATTAAAAACCATAAAGGATACATCTCAAATTCCCAGTAGAATTTAAACAGGAAACACTAATGAGATCCAGTAAAAGTATAGAAACAAATTGTGGAGGCAAGCAAATCAAAATGGCTTCAGTGGTTGACTAAAGTAAAGATTCAGCTAAAAAATAATCTTTTCAAATTTCAATTTAAGCTCTAGGAAACTTCTATGTGAATATAGCTCACATATCCTACACACATTACCAAATACAAATTAATATAGCTAGATAGAATTGGATAAGTGATTACCTGTTCAACATCGTCACGGTCAAAATCATCACGGGTCTGGCTACCGTAAATTCCAGCACCTTCAGCATCGACGCCATTTTTGCCAAACCTGAACCAGCACGTGGTTCTTGAACCAGAGCTTGGGCCAAGTCTTGTTGTGAGTCGGCACCATCCTAGAGTTTTAGTTCTTGGGCTACCCAGAAACTTAGAATTGAGATTGGAGAAATATGCTGTAGACCTAACTGAAGAAGATGACGAAGAATTAGTGGGTCTTGATAAGAAGAAAGTTAGCTGGAGAGTACTTGAAACTGTGGCCATTTTTAAGTTTCACAGATTCGAAGCACGAAGCAATCTTATCGTGGGCATGGAGAAGCATATTTAATATATATATTTAGACACCGTTTTATATTAACAAATCAGAGTGGCGCAGCGGAAGCGTGGTGGGCCCATAACCCACAGGTCCCAGGATCGAAACCTGGCTCTGATAAGAGAGCAAGCTTCTCTTCCCACTCAGTTTCTTTTTTCTTCCTTTTTTTTTTTAATTGATAGATTTTTGTTTCTTTAATTAATTAAAGCATCATCATGAGAGAATAAAAAAATATATATTTTTACTTGATAATTATTAATTAGTTAAAAAAAAAGTTCTTTGTTGAACCAAAAACTTCAAGATACTTTCAAATAAAATAAATGAATTATTAACCCCTTTTCAAATCGTATAAAAAGTATTTACTAATTTTTAATTTTATTATAAAATGATTATGGTTCTTGTTCTACCTTCGAATTATTCCCTTGGGTTGATAGTAGGCGCAATGCAAAAAAATTATGCAGCTTCAATAATCAGGTTTTTATTAATTACTAGTAGTAAGCACGTGCGTTGCACGTCTTACGTATATAATGAATGTGATGCATAATATCTTCACAAAAGTAATACCATTTTTTTAAAGTTGTTGAGGTAATAAATTTCAATGTGAGAAGTAATCAGCCGAAAATGAAAATAAAAAAACTATGTAAATTTGAACAAAAAAATAGTAAGTAGTGTGTTCAAAAATTAATTTGGAAAAAATACCGATGACATGTTGTAGGTTTTGTTTAGTAATAAAGGATATTATTTCTTCAATGAATTTGCAAACGTATATAAGAATTTAGATATTATTGAATATGAAAATATGTATTGAATAATAGGAAGTTACAAAATCATTCAAATTTCAATCATATTTTTCTTTTTTTATCATTTGATTAATAATTGGAAATTTGTAAGAAAAATTCAATAATGCAGATTTTTCAATAAATTTCACAAACTATTGATTTTTAAATTCCATGTTTTGAATTGAGAAAAGATAATGTGAGAAAAAAGTTTACCATGACACACGCTTTATGCGATTTGAATGATCACAAAAATTATGAAAAAGCTTATTTACTACTCATTTTAGTCATTTTTCCATTTAATTTCAATAACTTCAAACACACATCTCCAACCCTTATAAAGAAAATTATTATAGAATATTTAAATGTATTGTATATTAATATTACGGACTAATAAAAGAAAAGAATTGAGGATAATATTGACAAAAAATCTAACAATTTTAGAGCGTTATTGACAAAAGAGAATAATACAATAATTAACAAAAGAATAAAAATAATCTATGATTTGACTTTTATAGATATTTTCTTTTTCACAAATCCATAAATAATTTACTGTATGTCACATATAAATTGATTTTGCATTAATTAAACCCCCCCTATCCAGTTATTAAAATAAGTTGATAAAATTCGAGATTACCTAAAATAAAAATAGATAGAAAACTATGTGCGGATTTATGTGAATTCTATATTATTATTATTATTATTATTATTATTATTATTATTATGTGCATTGAACAACTTATGTATATTATGAATGATATTGTTAATGTTAAAATTATTAAATAGAATACACATAAAATGAAACCATTGTGAATGAAAATATTGAATAAATTATTATTAAAGGACGTTGTAAAAATTATAAGATATTTTTTCTTATAAATCAGAAATAGGAACTCTAACAACAAATAATTTTTTAATACTTAATAATCGTGAGAGTATAATAATATGAGAAAGTATAATAACGTAAAATTTTACAACATTGTAAATTTTTAGATATTATAATATTTTAATAATAAATAAATGAGAGATTATAATTAAATAAAATATTTAATGGTATAAATAAAAAATTTGTAATCAAAAGTTTCTTCTAAACCCTAATTTTTTATGTATTGTAATAAAATATGAGGGATGTATAAAATCACTCCCTTCAACTCTAACAATAAATCATTAAAAATTCTAAAAATTATTGAGAAGATGACCCAAAAAATAAAATGATAAAAAAGAGGTAAATTTGAATTAAATTTATACAATTTTTTTTTTCATGTGTAAAATATGACATTAAATTTAAGGATTAATGAAATTGTAGACTTTTGAATTGAATATCATAAGATTATATATTTATAATATATATAGTGTAAACTATGAAATTTGAGTAGACAATTCAATTTTTGAAATTAGATATGAGCAAAAATTAAAACATAATTTTTTTAATACTAAATAAATGCGATAGTATAATATGATGAGAATGTATAATAATGAAAAATTATGTTATAACATTGTGAATTGTTAGACAATAAAAATATTTTAATAAAAAATAATTGAAAGATTATAATGAAATAAAATATTTAATGACATGAATAAAAAATTGGTAATTAAAAGTTTCTCCTAAATCTCAATTTTTATATATTGTAAAAAATAGAATATAGTCGGTGCACAAAATAAGTCTCTTCATTTTTTCAACTTAATTAATTAATTAATATAAGAGGGCATAGTTGGTTTAAAGCAAAATATGTGAGGGCAAAATCGTGAAATCAAAGATTTTCCTTTATCTATACTTTTAAGATAGTGTAGAAGATTATAATGAACAGACACTTAGTCCAGGAATAGTGCAGGAACGCAACTTAAATTGCTGAATGCAGATGAATTCTGTGACCACATAACCACACAATGCTGCCTATTCTCCATTTCAGATACAGAATACAAGTTAAAAATATTCATACAAAACCACCACTTCAACCACAATCCTCCACTTACACTCCCACCCAATACAAGATAGTGCACAAATTCAATGGAGTTGGCTCAAAGATTCTCGAGCAAATGGCTTGAAAAAAAATATTAACTTGATTAGGTTGGCATTGTTGGATCTCCATAATGCAAGAAATGGGGTACCTTAGAAGTCTAGAATTAGGCTGTCAAAGTAGCTCTTCACACAACTTGGCTTCTACAGGTGACTTTGCAAAAATAAAGCTTGGATCGCTAGTCATGGTTAAGAACTGAACACATGTTATACTGTGGAGTTTGCAGTGAGCAGAGGAATCTGAAGGCTGATCTTGAAAGGTTGCATCTTGAAAGGTTGCATTATTAGACAGCACTCTCAGATAATTTTGAGAAACCAAGCTTCTTTAAACGATTTCGTATAGGGTTTACCCATGTACTGTCTGGATTCCCACATGTTATGTCCACAACTTCAACCATGCCAGGCACCTTTTTGAAAGGTTTTTGCCTAATAGGAGTTCCATCCATTGGTACATTATCAGCTTTAAGCATTGGAATTCGATGAGTTCCAGTGTGCTTTTTCCTTGTAACTTCAGGAACTCTGTGATTTTGGCCGCTGCTACTAGCTTCACCCACTGACATTCTAGATTTCGGCCTTGTGGGGTTGCTGTCACCGGAGCATACTGAGGAAGAAACTGGAGGAGAATCATTTCCAAACGACACTGGAATCTGAGATGCAAATTTCCCGGATTCTAATTCCCATGACATGAGGGCACTGATTTTTCCAGTGGTTCCTACTTTGATGGATCCTCCACCACCCTTGATAGCTTCTAATGTCTGAACCATAGCTTTTCCCATCTACATGTCAAGATCAAATAATCCTTTTTAAGTTTTAACAGGTGTACTTGTTTAATTTTTAAAGCAAATTCAAATGTTGGATCAAATCAATTAAGGAAGTGCAAGCAAATGTAGCAATTCTAAGTTTACACATCAAAACTTTAGCATTCTTGTTTCCAACTTTTGAGGGAAACAGATACAAGTTCCTTAGAATTGTTGATGCTCTCAAGGGACCTCCAGTCGATTTGAGTATTGTTCATAAACAGTTTAAATTATAAATATAAAGAAATGAGTGGTAGTATTTGTGGGTCCCTTGAAACCTGTAGATAAAAAGTGGTTATAAACAGTTTACAAATATGAGCCAGACATAGGCTAAGATAAAGCAGAGAATAAATTAATTTGTTCACTAAACACCATATAAAGCTCACTATAAGAATTATAGAGACATCGTTCTAGCTAAATCATTGGAACATAAAACAGAGGATAGAACAATATTAAGAACAAAAATGCACCCATTTGGCATTGCTGAAGCATGAAAAGATTTAAACACAGTGATTCTAGTAATGTAACCAACTTCTTCGTCAAACTAATAAATTACTGACTTTTTAAATCTCAAAATATTATATAAATTCGTGATTTACCAGTAACTTATGCCATCTTGAAAAATCACACTAATCTTTTTTTTTGTAATCAATCTATTTTTATGTTATTTCGTACTGTAAAATTCTTTTCTTTGTGGGATCATTTTCCCACGAGAGGTAGACGGGAAACAAATGATAAATAAATGAATTTTGGATTGATTGGGTCAGGAATCAAAGTTTGGATTCGGTATGGATAAAAGAACTTCCTATGTTATACTATTCAAGTTTCGACGGCGCATAAATGGCTGGGAGTTCACGTTCTCATCATCTTTGGTCACGCTATTTAGTAAAGGACTGAGCGAAGTTGGACTTTAATCCTATATTCATAAGCCTGTGTTAAAGACTCTGCTTTGTCAATCAAAACGCAGGCATATTGGTGAGGTGCCAAGTTATTGTCTTATTGACTCCTAAACCAGCGGAATCAAATTCACACACTTACACTCTAAAATCTGAACAATTTCATTTTAAAAACTGTGTCCTAACTTAGGCATCACCACACCTGACACCACCATCTAGGCAACTGACCCAGACTAAAAACAGCTCTTCATTTAGAGCAGACTCTCAGCAAATAGTTCATTTCAAGATCATTTACAGATTTAGTAGCACCACTACTTTTTTACAGCAGCACCAAAGAAGGAAGAGAGAATCTTGGGCATAAACCTAACAAGAATCCAACTATATACGCAAATAATAGAATAGTTGAATAGAATAAATATCAAAATCCAATAACAAAACTCACAAACATATACGAACAATAATCAATAATAAACAAACCATCGGTTGGCCCAAATAAAAACCCCACTGATAAGATTTAACGACAGTAGAAGATTACCAAAAAATCAAGCCTGAATCTTCAGAGAGAAAATCCAAAGAAAAGGGTTCGGAAGAGAGGGTTTAAGAACAAAAATGCACCCATTTGACATTGCTTAAGCATGAAAAGATTTAAACACCGTGATTCTAGTGCTCCATCATTAAAATTCAACATAATGTAACCAACTTCTTCATCAAACGTATAAATTAGTGACTTTTTTTATCTGAAAATATTGTATAAACTCGTGATTTACCAGTAACTTGTGCCATCTTGAAAAGTCATACAACCTTTTGCGCTATTTAGAATAGGACAGATCGAAGTTGGACTTTGATCCTATATTCATAAGCCTGTGTTAAAGACTCTGCTTTGTCAATCAACACATCAGACTCCAGTTGTTATACAGCTCAATTTACAATAAAGGTTATTATTGCGAACGCAGATGTCTAAGGCAATGAACCAAGGGCCACAAAACGCGTATAAAAAGAAGATAATCAACTCCTAAACCAAGAATCAGACAGCCCCAAAACGCAGGCATTTTGGTGACCTGCCAAGTTATTGACTCCAAAACCGCGCAATCACATTCACAAACTTACACTCTAAAATTTGAACAATTTCATCTTAAAAACTATGTCCTAACTTAGGCATCACCACACCACCATCTAACCAACTCACCCGGACTAACACAGCTTTTCATTTAGAGCAGACTCGGCAAATAGTTCATCTCAAGATCATTTACAGATTAAACTAGCACCACTACTTATTTACAGCAGCAACAAAGAAGGCAGATAGAATCTTGGGCATAAACCTAACAAGAATCCAACTATAAGTAAATAATAGAATAGTCGAATAGAAGAAACAAACCAATAACTAAACTCAAAACATATATAATCAATAATAAACAAATCCAATAACAAAACTCAAAACATATATAACAATAATAACCATCGGTTGGCCCAAAAAAAATTCCCACAAATGAGATTGAAGGACAGTAGAAGATTACCAAAAATTCAAGCCTGAATCTTCAAAGAGAAAATCCTATGAAAAGGGTTCGGAAGAGAGGGTTTAGATGATACGAAGCCCACAATGTAAGAATAAGATTGAAGTATTCAAAACCTGAATATTCAAATGGAAATAAAATCACATTACTATAATCATATCACTTTCAATAAATCTACTCCAGGATTAATAAATTGTTTACCTGTGTAATCTAGCTCACAATGAAGCTCTGGCAAGATCTGATTATTATTTATTTTCTGGGATGGATGAAGCTCTCCTCAACCCCTTCTTGGCCCACTTTGATTATTTTACTTCCTTCTGGTTTTAGTCGTCTGTGGAGATTAAAATTAAAATTTTAATAATTTTTTTATAAAAATTGATAAAATATAAGATTGAAAAATTATGGATTCTACTTAAGATTGATTGTTGATTTATGAATTAGATTAAAATCTAATTTTAATTTGTCTCCTAATTAAAATTGATTGTTGATTTATGAATTAGATTAAAATTTGATTTTAATTTGTCTCAAAGGGGCTTAAATTCTCATAAACAGTGCCAAATAGTAACAATTGTTTGTTTTAAGGAAGTAGATGATTCTTGTAATGGTTTAGGGATAGTTCCGCAACTTTGTGCACGGTTTCTATTGTGTACTTTTGTATTTTTTAGGTAAAATGTGTGATTAAAAATTATATTGAGAAAATGTGTATAATTAAAAAGTAATTTAAAAATTGTGTAAAATAACTTGTTTATAAACAAGAAAAAAAACTTACCGAATGGACTGTAAATATTCTCCATAAATAGTAATGTAATAACATTTTATTTGTTTAGAAAGTAAAAAATAGTGGACAAAAATCTTTGACTAGTCAAAATTTTTAATTTTATAAGAAAAATATGTTCAATAAAATGTTGTCACGTAATTATTTATGAACAAAATTAATGAATAAATTTTACCAAACAGAGGCAAGAAACTATACATTTATGATGGATTTCATTTTTAAGTTGTCAATTGTTTTGGAGATATTAGGTGGATCATGGATGGATTATCCTGACCTGATCATGCCATGTCCATGTGGTTGCTTGGTCATATAAGGGCCTACTAGTTCAATTAGAAAAAAAAAAAAAATTCAATTAGAAAAAAAAAAAAAAAAAGACTTCACTTTTTATGAAACTGATTTCAAATTTCAAACTTTTATGATTTTATCTCAAACAAAGTCATTGAATGTGAATTTTTATTACAATTTAAATCACTTTGTCATATTCACTAGCTCGGATCATATGATCAACTAAAAAAAATGCAAGGCTAAGAACATCTCCAATGAAGACGACTTTGTGTTTTGCACTAAAATGGTGCAACAATTTGATGTAAAATACCTCCAACCATGCAATACTCTTTTGCATCCTTTTGATGCAAGGGGTAGATACTAGATTATACATTTTGCTCTTTGTTTTCCTATGCCATTGTTTGATTCCTATAATTTTTGAAAAAGTTGATTTTGATAGTAGTTTTGGAAAATCTTGTAGTTAAAAATGTTTGTTGAAAAGTAAAAAATTGTAAGCTTAACTTTTTTTATGATTGAGATTGATTCCTGTAGAAAAAATGTAGTATTTTTTTATGAAAAGGTATGTTTATCAAACAATGACTATATAACAAAATTTTCTATCTTTCATGTACATTTTTATTAAATAAATAAATTTTAATCTTTATTATTATTATTATTATTATTATTATTATTATTATTATTATTATTATTATTATTATTATTATTATCATCTTTATCTGTTTTTGTAATAAATTATAATCATAAAATCAGTAATAATTAAGAAATGAATTAAAATAAATGTACTCAAAAAATTTAAAAATGTAACAAACTCGATTTATTTGTCATTTATGTAGTAATAATTAAATAAATAGTAATTTTTGAGATAGGTAAATTGTTAATAACTAAAAGAAATGAAGAAAATGGTGAAATAATGCTCATCTGATGCAATTATTAGTATTTGGATTGTAGCGCTCGAAGCATAACTCAGTTGATTGAAAGATGAGAGTGAAAAATCGCAGTTGAGCTGACAGCTACAGAGTGGAAGTTTGAATCCTACCAAAGGTATGGATGAAATTTCTTGCAAGCACAGTTAAATAGCAAGTTCTCAACCTACTCCACCGAGTATTGGTAAAGCCCATTATAAGCGCAATTAAATAACAAGTTCTCAGAGTAGGGGCTGTATGGACTCTTAAAATTAGAATTCAACCTTTTAGTATTTGGATTGTAGATGATTTTCCATTTGGTGCAAATTTTACATCAAATGGAAATCGTGCAAAACAAACTTTAAATTTTGATTTTGTGGTTGAAGATAATCTAACTACTATATATATATATCTATTGAAGTGGAAAATGTTATTGGCAAGCGGAGTTAAAGGATAAGCTCTCAACCATGTACCACTTGAGGCGTATCCTGTGATTTATATTCACCAATGCCCAAGGTAGGCGAGAGTTGTTGGGATTGCGGTTCAACTTTACTTTTTTTTTTTTTTTGAAATGGGATGCAAGATGCTCAATTTTAAATTTCCAATTGCTTCTTTTTTACTATGACTAAAATTATTTTATTACTTCATATTCTAATTCCATGTATTAAGCCTTTGTTTAGGACGTTTTCTCTCTTATAATCATATCTATCCCTATGTCTGATTGTCCGTTTTGATCCTGAATACCCCACTAATTGCCTCCTCCATCACTCTTTTTTACTTCTCTCATTCATGTTCAATCTTCTCTCCCTTATTTCGCCTATGCTCTCACATAACCGTAAATTTACACTAACATTGGTTTAGATCTACAGCAGTGTACTAGTCAAGATCTTAATCCATTTTTTTTTTCAATTATTATTAATATATATATTATTATTTTATTCAAAAAATTCTTAAAGACGAATCCAATGAATGCAGATCTTACTTCCATTTCTACCAAAGCAAGCTCTCATTTTGCTTTCATTCTTGAGTAACCATTAACCAGTAATCTATATACCTTATTTCTCACACTTCCCAAACCACACTCCACCCCGAAAGCCTCTTCAGACTTCACATTCATTCTTAATACCTCACATTGCTCAATCTCTTTCTGTAACTCTCTGGATTTGAAGTTCTTGAGAGTTTCTGCGTTATAACTCGTAACATTGTTTAGTTAATTCTTTTTATCAAGATTTAAAAATGAGTTCACAGAGATCGTCAAAGCCCACGAAACCCCCTAACCAATCAACCCCTTCAAGGTCATCTTCTGTTTCATCTTCATCTTCTTTATCATCCCATTTAGCCATGGTTGAATTGAAGCAGAAAATCATCAACTCTCTGTCTAAACTTTCAGACCGAGACACCCACCAGATCGCTGTGGAGGACCTGGAAAAGATTATAAATTCACTGTCCAATGACGGTGTTCCGATGCTCCTCAACTGCCTCTACGACGCAGGCAATGATTCGAAACCCGCTGTGAAGAAGGAGAGCCTCCGTCTTCTCGCTGTTCTCTGCGCCGCGCATTCGGATCCCTGCTCTACCCACT
This sequence comes from Ligustrum vulgare, assembly GCA_963555705.1. Classification (NCBI taxonomy): domain Eukaryota; kingdom Viridiplantae; phylum Streptophyta; class Magnoliopsida; order Lamiales; family Oleaceae; genus Ligustrum; species Ligustrum vulgare. The sequence continues at coordinate 61,390,761 of OY743175.1, read as the reverse complement.
TGACAAAAATAATTGCCCACATTGTGAAGAAGCTCAAGGACTCGGATTCACAGGTCAGGGAAGCATGCCGCGAGGCTATTGGCTCGCTTGCCACCCTGTACTTGAAGGGCGGCAATGGCAGTGAGGGAGTGGTTTCTCTCTTCGTGAAGCCAATGTTCGAGGTTATGAGTGAGAATAACAAGTCTGCTCAAGGTGGGGCGGCAATGTGCATTGCTAAGATGATTGAATGCGCCTCCGACCCACCTTTGCCTGCATTTCAGAAGCTCTGCCCAAGGGTCTGCAAATACTTGAATAGCCCCAATTTCATGGCAAAGGCTTCATTATTGCCAGTTTTATCGAGATTATCCCAGGTATGTCGAGTTTGACTTCTTATTGATAAGGTTATATGGTCTGAACTAATGCTACTTGTTTCATTATGTATGATTTGGGAGCGATTTGCGACTATTGTACGAATCATAAAATCATGTCAGAACTCATCCACATTTGATGAATTAGTTAGCTTTGTTAGTGATTTGGTTATACCAAAAGCAGGAAAAGAAAAGTAGAATCTTGATTCATTCTGCTATTGATCTTGATATTTCAATTCCGTGGCTTAAAATCTGTGGGGAAGAATGCAAAGTTGCAACTTTGTTGTAAAACTTTGCTAAACTCTGTGGTTGAATTAAGGCTATATAAGATTAAGATTCATCAGGTTCCAGATACATTTGATGTAAGATAATACTTGAGATTTACAATGAAAAATGACATGGAAAGTCTTAGACAAGAAGTATTTACATTTTTTCAGTAAAAAGTCAACGTATTGGGGTATGCTAGTGGGTGGCTAAACAATTGGGAATCAATTTAAGAACATCAAACCACAAGTATGTTTCTTCCCTTTTCCGTGCTTGAGTTTTCAGTTTGTCAAATATGATTTCAGGTCATATTTCATGCTTTGTTAAGTTTTGGTGTATACTATGTAGCAGAGTTCTGTTCTGTTTTCTTTCTATTAAATATGAATTAATTTTCTTATTGTCAAATGCTCACCTGCAATATACATCATCCACTGTCAGTGGTTCCCCTTATGACTTGTATAGTAGTCCATAACCGAGTCTACTACCCTCCTGTATTTGTAATAGATGAATGGTGTTGACATATTGAATAAGTCAATGTGGTCAGAATATGTGAAGGTTAAGTTATTTATCTGATGTGCGTGTCATATAACAATGTCATGGGCAAAGAAGGTTAGGGCATTTTTTCCCTGACTTTCTAAATTATTTTGCAGGTTGGAGCAATAGCACCACAAAGTTTGGAAACCTTACTGCAAAGTATTCATGAGTGCCTTGGCAGTTCGGAGTGGGCTACTCGAAAGGCTGCAGCGGATACATTAAGTGCTTTGGCACTTCATTCAAGCAATTTGATCACAGACAAAGCTGCTTCCACATTGAATGTACTTGAGGCGTGCCGGTTTGATAAGGTGAACTCCTAAAACTTTCCTCAGAAAAACAATTTAACTCTGACATGCCAAAAGTTATGAAGTAATGAGCTATTTAATGCATCAGACCCCACCTAACATGCTCACTCACTCCTTTTTTCCATTTTTTCAGTTGTATTTTCTGAAAAAAATAATTGTTAACTTGGTCTTTATTGTCTTTCACATTTTTAGCTTCTTTTATATGTTATTGATGTTAACCTCTACCTAATAATAGCTTTGGAAATAAGAGACTCCTATTGTTTGAGCGGGCAAGTTTACATACTGTAGGCAATGCCAGGAAAACTGTACTGCAGTTACCACTTACCCACCCTCGTGTACGTGCATCTCGTTGATGAATAAATTTTTTCCCCTCAAATACCATGTTGAACCACTTCTTTTAAAAGCTTAAGCCAATAGAAAGGGTGCGAACTTTATTTTATATAAATTTTGTCTTCAACATTTTAGGTTGATTGACCTTTTTTTATTCAATGTTATCAAGAGATACTTCTCATCCAGAATATGGATGTCCATTGCTAATAATGTTCCATTTGACTTAAATATCAATTTTGGGATTTATGAAGATTCATTTTAGGTTAATCCTAGTTTGTTTGCATATCATGGCTAAAATTTCACTCAAGAAAATCAATTCTATTTATTTTTTTAACCAGATAAAACCTGTCAGAGATAGTATGACAGAGGCTTTGGAGCTTTGGAAGAAAATTGCAGGAAAGGGGGATGGATCTTCAGATGACCAAAAGGCTCTGTCTCATGGTAGGAATGGGATCAAAAATATTTTTCGTATGAACTTTTTTTTACTTGGCAATGTTATATATTCCTCTCATATGCTGGTCAATCCTTCAGATGGCAAGGCTTCTGCATCAGCTGACCGTTTTGAGAAGAATGATCTTCCAAGTCTTGATGAGAGAAGAGGTGAAACATCTGCAAAGGACTCATCCAGTGGATCTTTGCCTACCGATTCTACTTCCAAAGATAAGGGTAACAACATTTCGGAAAAGCCAGTTGGGATACCGAAGAAGAAGCCACCGACATTAACTGACAAAGAATTGAACCCAGAGTTCTTCCAGAAACTTGAAAGGAGGGGTTCAGATGATTTGCCTGTAGAAGTGATTGTCCCTCGTCGGTTTCTTAATCCTTCAGATCGGCCAAATGAGGAAGAGTCAGAGGCAAACGATATGGACTCACAGGGAATGATAAGGAATTTCCAGCCAGATGATGAACACGTTAAGATAAATTACAAAAACTTGGAGAGAGGAACTGGTGGTCCATTATTTAGGGAAAGACACATAGGTGATAGGAGTGATGCAAATCAGAGGGAGTCATCCAGCATTCATGCAGATTTTTCTAAAAATCCTAGTCAATCTGAGGGATTTATGAATAGCAAAGGGTTGACTATTCAGAGGCAGTTGTTACAGTTAGAGAGGCAACAATCCCATCTCATGAATATGTTGCAAGTATGATTAGTTTGTTTGCATTATGGAGATAAGTCCTGTGTTTGTTATTTCTGCCTAACTTCTCACTTGTATTTCAGGATTTTATGGGAGGGTCTCATGATAACATGATGACTCTTGAAAACAGAGTACGGGGTCTTGAGAGAGTTGTTGAAGACATGGCACGAGATTTGTCAATATCAACAGGTAGAAGAGCTGGTGGTGTAATGTCTGGATTCGAAGGTTCTGCCAGTAGGCATCTAGGAAAGTATAATGGCTTTCCAGATTACTCTACTTCCAAGTTAGGAAGAAGTAGTAACGATGGGCATATTTCTTTTGGAGATAGATATGCAGCATTCGATGGTGTTGCACCGAGCATGCGAGGTAGGAGCCCATCTTGGAGATCCGACGCACCTGATGCTTCGTACTTCCATGCATATAGTAAGAGTGGGCAAAGGAGAATCGCAGGTGGCGGTGCTATAGATATTAGATCTACTAAATCAGAAAATGAGACTGATCAGGTCAGCAGCAGGAGAGCTTGGGAAAAAGGAATTGGACCTGTTAGGTTTGGTGAGGGGCCCTCTGCTAGAAGTGTGTGGCAAGCTTCAAAGGATGAAGCAACTTTGGAAGCAATTCGGTTTGCTGGCGAAGATAATGGAGATTCTCGAAGTGCTCGAGTAGCTATACCAGAAATGGAATCTGAAGCATTACAAAATGATGGTACATTGCAAGAACGTGATCCCACCTGGACTTCTTGGAGCAATGCAATGGATGCACTTCTTGTTGGTGATATGGATTCAGCTTTTTCTGAAGTTTTATCAACTGGAGATGATCTATTACTTGCAAAGCTCATGGACAGATCAGGCCCTGTAATTGATCAACTATCGCTTGACGTGGTTACTGAAGTGTTGCGTGCTGTTGCACAGTTATTCCTGGAGCCAAACTTGATTGATATCTGCTTATATTGGGTTCAACAGGTATATCTTCTAATGATTGGTACCCTGATATTCTGGCTGCTTTGACAGGACCAATTATTTACTGCATTTTCACTTTCTAAAATAAATCTACAGATTATTACTTCAATACCTAGTAAGAATGCATCCAACAGCTGTCATGTTTTGTTAGTGTTTATCGGTTGGTTTGAAAACCGGATTCTTGTTATCTGCGATCTGGAACTCAAGTCATTGATCTTTTTACTTACGTTTCGTTTTTAGTAGATTTTGATAAAAAATGATGAAATATGTGGCTGAAAAATTGTAGGTCCCATGAAATATATGGTTGAGATTGATTGTTGAATTTGAATTAGATTAAAATCTAGATTTTACTTGGTGCCAAACAGGGCTTTGATGAGGTTTTTTCTCATCCTGTAGACATTAGTTGGGACAAGTTCTCACGAGTTTACTAGCATCATAAAGTTGATCTCAATATTTTGACTCTGTTTGCACTCCCTGTTCTCAGTTGGTGGATATTGTGATGGAAAATGGGGCTGATGTGCTGGGCATTCCCATGGAAGTAAAAAGAGAAATTTTGTTGAATTTACATGAAGCTTCTTCAACAGTTGAACTGCCTGAGGACTGGGAAGGTGAAACTCCAGATCAACTCCTAATGCAATTGGCATCAGCTTGGGAAATTGATCTGCAACACTTGGATAAATAGCTGGCCTAACTACCAATTCTTTATTCAAGTGTTTTGTAGCTGGAAAGATTGTATCCGTTTGGGACGTGTTTGGCATGTTATACTAGATGGAACTACAGCACATCAAACAATATTTTAGCTCCTTTTTTTTTTTTTTTTTTTTGCCCCTTTTATTGTTGTCCAATATGAGCCTGCATACATCTTACCAGACAAGCCATTAAGGTCTACTACCCGGGAAACAACAATCCTTTGAAATGTAATATTTACGGTTAAATACTACCTGCTTGAGTTTTGAAATTTGAATATAGAGCATTTTCACAAGAATAATTGTCAGTAATTTATTTTTATTTTTTTTTATGAATCAAGCGTCCAAGCTTCACTAGAGTAATCTTGAGAGAGAAATCTTCCCATGATTCGTCCTCCATATAAATCCGGATATATATACTACTATTGCACACTTGAAGTAAACATTCAGACAACAATTTTCTTTAGTATGCAAATAAAGATCAACAATGTTGTATTTGTTCATAAAGTTGCAATAATAAGGCCACAACGAGAGGCTGTTCCTTATTTTCCTCACCAAACCAATTTCATTAACAAAACTTCATTAAAAGTTAAAACTAGTGAATTCGAGCAATGTTGATCATACAAACACATCCCTCTCAGTGACAAGATTGTTGTATATACAGCTCAAAAAACTAACTTATAATTATAAATGCCCAAATAGAAAATTACAAAATGCAGAGCCACCCCGTATCCATCTTCCCTACCTTGACTACATTCTCACCATCTTCAAATAACGAGAATGGAAGAAGTTTGCAAGGAGGTTAGAGAGGATTTACAAAATTTCACCCGTTTGCAGGTAATAAAAAGTTGAGAATTGTTCTCTACTTGGCGGAATACCAGTTCTTCGCACATTTGGCGTCAACAGATAAATCAACGTTAAGAATATTCTTTCCTTCAAAAGGTTTCGACATGCAGTCAACCACAATGGCCTTGGCAAACTCAGCAGACTCAGTGGGCCCTTCCAGTATCACTTCGTCGTGAACCTATTCAGAGAGAAGTTGATTTTGAAATTTCAGCATGATAATCCTTGTGAGCTAACAAGACCAGATTTCAACTCATTTTGAAAAAATTAGAATGATGACACTTTCAGGAAAAAAGCCCCACAAGGAAAGAGAGAAATCACATGGATTTAATCATCAAAGTGATCCATAAACCTGATTATTTACAAGGTCAATGGCTCGGATTAGCTTATCTGTGGAAATTTTCATAGAAAAGCAAGAAGCTAAACACTTCAGATTGAAGGCAAAGACAAAAACAGTTAATTGATTTGTTGACATATAATTGTTCCAAAAGAACACCACTTTTTATTATTTTATTAATTTTACTTAATTATTATATTTAGAGGGTAAGGGTAGGTGATCTACACAACTCACCTGTAAAAGAAGCCTCCATCCAAGCTCCTTCAGTTGTGCATTCTTTGATATTTCTAACATAGCACACATTGCAACATCAGCAGCACTTCCCTGTCAAAACTTTTCAAGTCAGACGACACTCGTATGATGAGGAAGACAAAACGATGAAGGAAGAGTTTAAAAGGTTGAGGCAACAGGAAAAAAAAAATACCTGTACTGGGGTATTGATGGCAGCCCGTTCAATATGACTCTTGTGCCATAGAGTTGCATTTCTCAAAGATGGGAACGTGCGAGCCCGTCCTAGCAATGTGTGAACACACCCATTTATGACTGCTTCTTTTTTGCGCTTTTCCTGCCAAGACAACACTTCTTTCCGATCACTATACCAGCGATCAACTGTTTCCTTGGCTTCCCTGATGGAAACCTGAGAATTTGTGATAGCAATCAGAATTCATATCAATAACTGTGTTTCAACTGAAAAGAATGAAATTTATTGTTATGTCGGGTTCAAAAAAGCTGACAGACATGCCTTCCAATCACGGGCAAGCCCCACCGTAGTTTTCCCATATGCAATGGAAAAGTTAAGCATCTTGGCTTTTCGTCTTTCAGAAGCAAAAGCATCCTGAAAGAATAAATCATATTGGTATCAATCGAGGAAGAAACACTTGATTACAACCAAAAACAAATAAAATTTGGGCCTGCGATTTCCATTTTCCATTCTACAAGTAAATGAGGACCTTAGATCCCGTGGACCCGTTCTAACTTTCTTGGCAATTGCAGAATAAGATCATCAAAAATACCCCTATTAAAACAGCCTCGTATGTGATACGTGAGGTTTTATTGAACTTTTGGACATTAGCAGAGACTATCTTGTTTGGCAAACAAATTAGAATAGACATTTAAGTTTTTTGGTAGAGTAGTAAACCGAGGCTCTCGGAAAACTATGGGCCTACGTAGCTTGTCTCCAGAAAGTAAGGTAGAGGAAATTTCTCGAACAAGAATCCAGAAGCCAACTTTAATTAAATCCACACACACAAAAAATGCATTGTTTCTGTAACGACTTCTGAAATTTCCTCTTGCCAAAACCTAATTTCTCAAAAGAGATTCCTTTTGAAGGGTCATTTTCAAAAAGATCTTTAATTATGCAACAGAAAATATGCAAACAGGGGATTAGTCATCTGTAACTTTATTGCCCTAACATTCCATCAGAGTACATTTGATTTGTTTCTTTAAACAAGGCAATTCTGAAAGATTTGGTAATCATAAATTTACTCTGAAGACAAACAATCTATGTATAGCTTAGCTTGCTCGGAGGGAGTTATATTAGAAATTAGCATTCAGGTGAACTGCCGAAGGACCTAATGGCAGATTGGAACTATGTACCACATGCCTAGCCCTCAGAATTAGAAAAGTTAAAAATAAACCTAATGCAGATCAGACGGTTATACTGTACAATTAACCTTGCACACTTGCGAGCTTAGCATAACTAGACGACTGATGTATATAGTCTCTCAGGAATCAGGAAATTCCTTTATGGAAACCAAAAGTGGATCTTTATGTCTAATCTTAAGTTACTACTGGCACAATCCTAATAATAATGTAAGAAACGAATAAATCATTTATCATACAAATCACGTGATTGTGATGTAAATATCACTACCTACTGCTGCTACAAGTGCTAGATTTCTAATATCATTAACGCTACTACAATTCTTATCAATAGTTTTCATCTTTCAATGTAGCACAAATTAACTTTTTTTCAATGAAAACCAGATTGCACCACCCAATTTACATTAGTCTCAGCCATCTGAAAACACTAAATAAAGAATTAAAGATCATGTTAAGATGCTGTTACATTACTGTTGTTATTTCAAGATAACTACAAAATAAACTAAGAGGAAGATCCCAAAGTAAACCTTTAGTAAAGGAGCTGGAGGTTTATCTTCACCAGGTTCAGGATGCCACTCAAGAATCACGTGTTTCTGTTCAACAGCTTCTCGAATGTGCGGATACATGTTCATTGCAGTCCTTGAGTGGAAGTCTCCACCTGCTTTGAAAGCATCCAACATGCTCTTACAGTTGGCAAGATGTGCAAGAATCCTAAGTTCCAACTGATTAGAGGAACTTGTTCAATACATGTTAAAAAAATCACATAAGAATGCCAGAGATAAAGACATAACAATAGAGGGTGCAAGTCACCTGTCCATAATCTGCGACTATCAAAGAGTTGTCAGGTGCAGCTATAAATGACTGACGGATCTTATACCGGTCTTTTTCTAAAGCAGGTTGGTTCTGGTTTGGAGAAACTATAATTAGCACTAATAAACATTAACTTGAAAGAATATAAATATAAATATAAATATAAATATAAATAAAATTGACACATTGTACTCTTTTCAGGGTGGTTGCAGTATAGTTGTAAGTCACGAATAACATATGACCATTGAGACAATAAAATCATTAACCAAATAATCTCTTTCTTTAAGCCAAAGTCAACCTTGGGCCCTTGGCCCTTATTGTCCCAAATGCTAATGAATTGCAATTAGGATAGTCTGGTTCTTCTGGAGATATTTAATCGAGCTGGCAGCAACTCTTTAATTAAATCAGTCTCCAGCAACTTTTTTCTTTTTGCATGATATTGTTTCACTTGTGTTATAAAGAGCATCTTTTTCTCCATATTTGTACATACATACTTCCTACCATTAATTATTTTATTTTATTTCTTGGTAGCAACAGTGTTGACGTAAATCAAACTAATAACTTGAAGCTATCAAGTATTTTTGCAAGAAAAATATTGGTGTAAGAAAATAACATCGAAAGAACAGGGAGAGCCTATTTTTGTGCAGGTGGCGAAGAAGGCCCTCTTATAGAGATAAAAGTTGTTAACGCTGTGGGACTAGATGCATTTTTGTGAAGTCTGAAAGTTCCTTGGAGAAGATATTTGCTTCGCAGAGTTATTTGACCACATAATTTCAACAAGAAACATAGATACAGAAAGGAAGGCATTTACTCCCAAATAACAAAAATAACGGATATTTTCAAAAATTGTGCAAATAATTTTGTCATTGAGTTGACATGTTAAAAATGAAACTTTAGGGAGAGAGTGAAGACTCACGACTTAGGCTTAAAACCATGGTATCATAGAAATCCATTTGAATTTATGCATGGAAATTAGAAAAAGGGGATCAACATTATGTTGTTTACTATGACAATTCCTAAGAGCGGGCTTGGAGTAAAGGCTCCATGAAGCAACTTAATATAAGCATGGGATAAAGCTTTGTTCAGTTCATGAACTTGTTTATCAAAAAAGGGTTTGGACCACATTCTCTTGGACAAAAAGAAACAGAATTATATTGGTTAATTACACTTTCATATTTGTGTTAGATTCATAAGCAGATTTATCTTCACAGTCAAAATTGAAATAGAATGAATGTTGAAAAGAACAATCACAACAGTATAGAACCTGTATCAGTATAGTTAACTATGTGATCTTCAGAAGATTACATAAATTATATGACAGACCTGCAAATTTGGTCTTCTGGCAGATAAGCGACCAGTTTCTGTGTTAATGTTTAGTGAACAATGGATTCGCCCATCCTTGCCAGATATATCATTACCCTGAGGTAGAAGATATGATTAAAATATTACACTCTTAAGATTTTTCTCTTTCCCAATGAAGTATTCTTATTTCGCAAGAATAAAGTCAATAATGGAAAAAAATAGCTTTCACAAATATCAAAAACATCCTTTTGTGAAGTACAAGCAAGTTTTTTAGCTTGATATTGCTCAAGATCAGTTAAGATGACATAAAACAATACATGGAAATTCTGAATAACCAACATGGAAATAATTACATGATTATCTAAATTATGAAAGGTGGTATGAAATATGAAACCGGACATATGAGCCATAGTTGCAGATCTGGTAGAAAGAAAAGAAAAATGTGAAGAATTTTTAATCTGAACATAGGGATGGTCACATGCTGATAATAATACAATCAGATTAACTCCAGAGATAAGAATCTCTGCCAAGCAAAGCAGAGCTAAGCAGCAAAAACATAAACAACTGAGATTACTGAGCTCTACTCATTGATACAATCTGCACGAATACATGCCTCAGTTAGTTCACAAATACAGTACTTCAGAGCAAAATCATCACATACTCAACAATATATACTAAGAGTGCGTAATGGCGTTTATGCATGCAAAGATTGAGGACATAATTAAAAAAATTTGAGAAAAAGAAGAAAAAACTAGCACGTGTCAAAAGTGCTTTCTGACAATCTTCTTCAAAATTTTATACCAAAGCCAGCATTTTTCCAAGGAATTTTTTAAGGAAATGAACCTCAATTACTTGAATGAAAAAAAAAAAAAGAAATAAATTCTGTACCCCAATATTAATAAACCTTCCGTGATTCACTAGAAAATTTTCAAGTACCAAATGCAATATAAGAAAATTATATAGAAAAATCAAAACAGCAGGAGTCTCCCGACAAAAGTTCTAAGCTTAGAAAGTTACTTAGGATTTTAAATCATGTCACCAAGAAAGTTTAGGTAGCGAATAACCTGCAAGGGAAGAATGAAGTTGGATATCAAAGAGTCTATTGAACAAACTCCACATAAAGAAGCAATGGCATGGCAAGCCTCAACTCCCGCCTGCCCGCCACCAAATGCAATGTAAGCTGCTCCATAATCAGACTTATCAGGGTCCTTGCAAGCTTCAACACCCTCTGAATTAGGAACTTCTTCAGCACTCTCTTCATCAATGAAGTCAAAATCAACAGAAAACTTCCCAGCAAGATTCTTTAAAACACCACCACTAACTGAAGGCCAACCACTTGCAGTATACACATCAGCCTCTATATTAACATCAAGGGGCTTGTGGAGTGTAATTTTGCGATATTTTGTTGGAGTCTTTTTGCCTTCTTCAATTATCTTGTCTGTGTTCGGAATTTTGAAATCCTTCTGTAGTGGAAGAAACTCATTCGCGTTTCTTCTGTAGACAGATGATGAAAAATGAACGAGTCACTACATGGCAATGAACGTGGCTATTCAAATATATTGTGTAGTATTGCAATCAGCAAGAAAATCAAACCCTTAAAGAAAAAGAAAGCAGCGTATGGCTATTTCAGTTATTATTTGAATCAATTTCTTGCAAATAGAGAACGAAATCTAATTCCAAACAAAAATTAGAAGATGCAGTCATGCCATGCAAAAATTAGGCAAAGCACATCCCACAGTCACTTACGGATCAGAAACATATTATTGCTTTGATTAAGAATAGCAAATGGACAGACGGTAGTGAAGAGCGGAAGTTGCAGAGGCAGTGGCCCCTCCAATCCAAAAATTTCTTTTTGTTGAGAATCATATTATTAGGATGCAGAGCAGAAGGGAACTGCAATCTCAGGAATTGAGATCACATTTCGCACGACAGACACAAAATTACAACAATAAACCATCAGACTAGTAAATTATTATTTTGACAAAATGAACCTCATTGGATTTCATAACTGTCTCCGTCTATACCAAATACAACAATAAAGAGATAATTCACTTTAAGAGCTTTATCGTGTGGTTTTTTCATCAATTTTCACATGACTAGAGTCCAAAGACTGCATACTTCCTTATGCTCCGGGACCTCCCTCATCCCGTAATCTATATATTAAAGAGACAGGAAGCAGTTTCATACCTGTTCTGAATACCACCAAAAAAGAATTGGCGCAACTGTGCATCACTACCCACATTCATGTACTGAGCATCTGGGCAGTGTTTGGATGCCCAATTGCGAAATCTATCAGCGGCAACTTGCTGTTCTGCTTTAGCCACCATTTCAACCTCAGCAAGATAGGCACGGTCAACCAGCATTCCCTCAGTTTCCATTTTTACTAGAAGCTCACCAAATGGACGCCAATATTTTTCATAGAAGTTGAACATCGATCCTTTCACAACTCCATCAAGATTCCAAGGCATTTTAGACAGTTTACTCCTCAAACTTTCATATAGCTTCAGTGTGCTTATTGAATCTAAAGCAGAATAACAAATCCATAGTTTTCGCTCAACTCTTTGCAGCTCTTCAACTGGCGGGATGAACATTATTTTTCCCTCAGATCCATCTTTTTTCAATTTTTTCCTGCCAAAGATGGTTTTCATTGATACTTTACCAATCATCTCTTCACCAGGCCGCAGCTTAGCATTAGACATGACAGAGGGATCACCTGTAAGTGCTTCTAAAGAATACCCACCCTCAGTTCGCCTAGCTGAATTCCACAGCCGAGCCATGTGCATTGTATCGCCAAAGAAACCAGAAACTTTGAGCCCATAATTCTCTACTATGTGATTATCAAAGCTGTAATTGTGCCACACCTACAAAAAGCACAAGGAAGCTAATTATCAGGTTCTTGGTACAGTATAGACCCAATTACCTGAATACATTTTGGGTAGATATGTTTGCTTGAGTGTTTAAACTGATCAAAACAACAACCAATAGAAGATGCCTTCATAAATGATCACCGAAAATGTATTTACTTTTTTAATGGAAGAATCCTCGAAAAATGGAGCAAACTCAGCTATGAGATTCTTGCCACCACCATCAAGAACATCCACCCAGACACAAGATTTTCCATTGCCAAAATTGACATCTGGACCAGAATATATACTAAAACATATAATTTCTCCATGGTCCACAGGTGTCTCCTCCTTAACATCAATCTTGGCTACCTGTTTAGTATCATCAATAATGATAAACAAAATGAAGTATTCACATTTGTGACAGAAGTAAATTCAACTTTAAACAAATCTCCATTTTCTTCGTATCTAAATGGAAAAGAAATGTAAATGAATCCAGTGGATACGTGCCTCGGTATCACATGCGTGAACAAGATGCCTGTATTGACTTGTGAGCAAACCAACCACTTCCCTAGCTGCAGAAATGCTATCAACTACAAGAACCTTGTCATATATAATACGAAGCCTCTCAAAAATATTCTTGGATTCATGAGTAATTTGCTGAATCTGAGTTCCGTTAGCAATGTCAGCAGCAGTACATTTACGATCAGCTGCACCATTTTTCATTTCATCGACCGCGAGTTCACTGCCGATTTTGGAAAATTCATATTTCCCATTTTCCACATCATCCTCCAATAATAACCTACCAGGCAGAGCACCTTCTAACAATGATTGATATTGCAATGACGTTGAACCATTGCCATTATTCATGCATACTTTATTACTTCCAACATTATTGACAAATGATGGATTATGGGAAACATGCGGCCTGACTTGCCCTACATTGACACTGTATTCCTTTTCTTCATTGATTGGTCTACTTCCATCTCCTTTATACTGCCAAAAGAAAACTCATGATTGCTATGCTTCTATCTGGAAATTAAGTCCCTGTTTGGTTTAGATAAAATCATTTTTTTTTAGCATATTTTGATAATAGTTGATGAAAATTGTGGTTGAAAATTTGTGAATCCCATATACTTCGGAGCTAAAACTAATTTTTGACTTTGAATTAGATTTTTATTCAAAATTTTAGCTGAACCAAACAGGGGCCAAGGATGCTCCTAAATGCAAACAATAACCTGTGCATTATTGGTTTAGTTAGTATCTTACTCTTTTGATACACTTAGATGAATGTTCTACGACTCCCGACTTAGCTCCTTCTGCAGTATCTTCTTCTGGAAGGGTTCTAAGATTCACTGCAATGTTTTCTTTATGTGCAAATAATGCCTTCTTCTTTTTACATTCTTCAGCTTCTTTACCCCAAGCTTCAGCAGTAAGTCCAACTGTCACAATGCTGCCACGAACTTCTCTAATTACTTCCTCTCTCCTTTCGCCCCCTCTATGCAAAAAAGCCATATTCGAGTGAGGAGACAGGCAAGTATATTTTCCTTGATGATGAATTTGAGTTTCATCATGTTGCATAGTACTATAACTTGATCTTTGTTTTAACTGATGGGAATCAACATTAAGAGTTCCAGTAGATAAGGAACCACTAGCACTTTTGAGTTTGAAATCTTCCGGCCTGCAAACAACACAGCTACATGTTCATCACTCCTTATAATTCCACAAGACAGTTGGAAATGACAATAAAAATAAGGGGGTGGAATTCGGGTCTATCCCCAATAAACCACAAACAAAACACAAAACTTCATTAATAACGCGAATAAGAAAAAATCCTTATGAAAAATGTAACTAAATCCTAAGAGTAGAAAACGAATGAATTTGAAAGAAACTGTACCTGCGGAGGGTTTTCCTTGAAATAGCCCAATCAGTACGAGAAGAAGAGGAGTAAACGTTAGTACAAGAACGACAGAACCAGAAATATGGGGGAGAAAAAGAGGAAGGCTTAAAGGGGTTTGTCTGAGTAGAGAAACCCATTTTAGCCATGGTTTCTGCAACTCTTCCTAGCTTATTGCTAGTGCTGCTAACGAAACTACAAGAAGCGGCCGTTTCGGTAATATTTCTTAAACAGCAGGTCAATTATTTTTACTGTCAGTTCTCGCTGTGAATAAAAGGGTTGTCCAGGGGGTTTTACTGTTTGTCTCCGACTCTAGAGTGAGGAGTGGCAGAAGCAGAGCAAATGGTTTGTAGAAGCTAGAAAGGGAAAGGGCGGGGCGGGGTGTGGAAGAGGGAAAGGAATTGAAAGCCAAAAAATAGGGATTCTATGTTTTAGCTTTTATCGTCAACTCTTGTCAGTTGTGGCCTTGTGCTGGGGCCAATTTTAGATGAATTCATCAAAGAGGAATCAAAGGTGAGAAAATGAAAAAAAGACCCCTCCTTGAAACCTTCTTTCTTAAAAAACAATAGAAGTCACTTCCATTTCTCAGTCTTATAAAGCATACATATTTTGAAGTATTTATAGACGATTTAACTTACAAATAGATAGAAATATTTTTTATGTGTTTGAATTTTGCATCTCGTCGTCTTTATTGTTCCAAATTTAAGTTAAATGTCGAGTCAATGATGTTAGAGTTTGTGTATAATACTAGGAGTATGGACTATGTTCACATGTTTACCTTTGGGTGGAGTACATGAGGAACATCAAGATAATAGACAATTTTCGATTATTTAGATTGTCGATTTCTTCACAACAAATTAGATATTTCGTAAAAATTCAAGATCTAATTTGTTTCCTCGTTGCATCTTTACAAAATTCAATGATCCCTTCTATGAAAATTCGTCATTTCATCCATCAAACTAGAGATTATGTGCAATGCCCAATTTGAAGTTCCATTCAATTGGAAGGGGACGTAGATTATGGTTCATATGCACTTGGATTGATTTGTGGTTGAATTTTGGAGCTTAACTTAAAGAATAGGATTTGACAATTTGTATTGAATGGCAATTTAATCTAGGTGACAATTTTACTAACGTCATGTTTGCCACGATGAATTTTAACATTGATCTTTTATATTGAATATTGATATTGTTAACAAAATGATCAAACATGTGAGCATTTCAAACTTCAATGACCATATTATCGTAAGAAGACTAACTTAATGACTATTTTAAAGTTATTTTGAAACTTCAATAATTATAGCTGAAATTAACCTAATCTAACAAACAAGCTTACGATGTCAAAGTTTTCTATTTATAAATAAAGAATTTATTATTTCTAAGGTAAAATTTGTGATTGAGAAGTGATTTTAAAAAATGTAATACTGTTTGGTTTATAAACAGATTTATTTATGATTTTAATATAAAAAGTAGTGGTTGAAAATTGGATTGATAAAATATATGATTAAAAAAGCAATTTGAAAAATTATATATTTTATAAATTGATTTAGCCTCCATTCGGATCCATTGGTTTATTTTGGTTTATAATCATTTTAAATTTTAATATAATTTTTTAATCACATTTTTTCTCTTTTCAATTTTTAATCTTAAATCTACTTCGAACTCCGTAAAAAAAATCCAAAAAAAAACTGATTTGACTGAATCCGGAGGCCTATAAATCAATTTATTTTATTTATTTATTTTATTTACGTTGCTTAAACGCAATGGAAAGGAGGGTGATTGCCGACAGGGGAGGTAAATGCGACTACTGATTTTCAGTTACTGGATGCCGTTTTTACCACCCAACCACTTCTTATAAGCTGTCGAAGACGAATGCGCGGCGTGAGCATAGCTTCAATTTCCTTCCACAAACGAATGGATTCCAAGTGGAGGAACGTATTGGCGGCAGTTTACTTGACAATCATAGCCACAATCTTGACGGTAACTGGAGTGAGAGCGTGGACTGGTGAAATCCATGGCAGAGTGGTGTGTGATGTGTGTGGGGATTCTTCTATTGGCCCTGAAGATCATGTTTTATCAGGCAATTCCACTTCTCTTATTTTTTCCGTTTCCCTTTATCAGTTTTATGCGCTTGTATTTCTTGGTTTGGTGATTTTGATCAATCCGATGTTAATTGCAAAAGGGTTTAAAGATTGTGGCTTGATGATTCCCCGTGTTGACTGGATTTGCTCAATTGCCTTTGTTGATGTAGAAAATTGCTGGACCTTTTAGATTTCTAGTTAATAGCTATTGAACTATTTATCTTGAATATCTGCTTCTCTCGGCCACACTCACGACTCACGAGGGATTGTCGATACCACTTCGACAGAAGTTTAAAAAAAAAAAAAAAAACTTTAAACATAACCTAAATAAAGGGGGCGTAGTTTCAATCAGAATAAAAATTCCCCATTACATGGAAAAAATGGGCCACCATAAAGATTCAAGAAAACTATCAAAGCGGACCGCTATGTCTACATCGACAGCCTTAACGAAGTTATGGGAAGACATGCTATACTTAACCAATGATGGCTCCATACTGGATCCAAACTTACTTTTTGGACTTTTCTTTTGTATTTTTATGGTTTTTAGTTGAACCCTTAGCCCTTCTTCTTCCGTAAAAATGAATTTATCCACTGGTAAACTACGCTCGATCTCTACTTTGGTACCACTTCTCATGGGTTCCATCGCCAAGCTAGCCCTGCTGGAATCCGAATCTGCACCAGAGTAAAGATTGTGACCAGAATCCTCTATTCCTCACCAAGGATTGGCGCTCTCAATGCAGCTAGTGCAACTTCTCTTCTTTCTTTTTGACTGGGAGATGATTCTGAGTTGTCAATGAATATCAATTTCAATATTGCCCTCTTGTGTGTCAGTGTGGGTGTTTGGGAGGAGGGGGGTAGGCGTTTTTCCAACTTAGAAGGTAACAACTAATGATTTATCTCGGACCTACACTAAGGTATCACAGAATATAGTATCTGATACGATGATCACAACAGAACTCAAGGATCAGTAGAAATTGTTTGCTTAGCAATTTTTTCTCCTACTTGGGATTGAGATGGCAAGAGTTCATACAGGGTAGGTGGAAGTACCACGTATAGTGTTAAGTGCACTGTCACATTTCTGGAAATCTGGATCAATCCGTACTAGAATAGTGTTATGTGTACTTTTGTTATTGTTTAAAATAATTCTGCAAATCAATTATAACAAAAAATTCTCAATGGTCTGGCACAGAATCAACAACTTGAGTCTTTAAATAAATTTCTTTAACCATAATGTCTTTAATGTTGTTCTACCCCAGTTTTGAAGGATGCTGCAATTTTATGTAGTATGGTTCTCCGAAATATGGCACCTTTAGCAACTAAGAAGATAAATTCTGAAGTAGACTTCCAGGAATCTGTGATATAAATCCAAGAATTCTGTCACTTCTAGATGATTTGAAATCCTTCATTAAGCCAGGATTATTTTGATATATTTCCCAACATCTTATTGTAATTTCAATACCATGCCTAGTTAAGACCCCTGTGAGTCTGTGACAAGAGGTGCTACAATACAGATTCAAACTAAGCCTCCGTTTGTTAAATGGCTTATAAACAAGTTTATAACCAACACATTTTCCCAAACCACAAACATTTTCCCAAATCACATTTCAACCACATATTTACCTCGAAAACATCACATTATCTATTTATAAAAAATAAAAATAATAGAATTTACCAAACGGAGGCTAAATTTTCAGTTTCTACACTTATTAGACTGTGAAGAATAAAATAACTTAGCCCCTTTGAATTTTGTTGCATGGCTGATGAATAAATCCCAGAAAAAATTTAGATAGTATTATTTGAGATATGAGGAATGTATACACAGAATTGCCTTTGAATTCAAGAAAGGGGTTATAAACTTGTAAAGTTAGGTAAAGACTCGGTTTCATCCACTTCGTCCATGGAAAACAAGTAAAACAAAATTTCTATTCAGTTTGTCATTAGCTACTCATCTCTCTCGCAAAAAGTGTTCAGTACTACTTATTTGTCGTGCACCTCTATCTGCTGTTCCTCCTCTGTGACCTCTCCGCACTATAATATAGCAACTATACCATGCAGATATTCAACTCACAGGATACAATATAATTAAACTTGAACCCATCAGTATAATTAAATACCATTTTTTGTGAGTTTTCTCATTTCGTCTTAATTTTCTGCAACTGTAGAATATAATATCACAAGGATTAAACAATATACAAGTTGTCTTCAATGATTCGCGATGTATCACATTATGGAGGGAACTTTCCTGCCTCTTCTAGATTATCTGATTTTCCAAAGAAACTCTATTAACATTGATTATCTGGGGATAACAATAGACCAAAAATATAGTCCTCAATCCTAGCTTGTTGCAATTTTATTATCAGACCTGCAAATAAACAGAACAAATCTTTATCGACTCATATAAGTTCTCTTTACATTAACTTCCTGATTTATGAGGGATGAATGCATAACTACCTGAATGTCTCTAATGCACGCATGCCAATTCTTTGTTTCCAAATGGTTGGTTGTGAAAATTATAGGCGTTGTTACTTATTTACTCGTGCAACTTTTGTATTTTTACTTAGTAGAGAAGTAAAGTATTTTTGAAGCAGGTGCCGAGGTGGCTGTGCTTTGTATAACCAAGTCAGGCGAAGTTCTAAACTATCAGGCGTTCACTAATTCAAAAGGGATATACACAGTTGCAGAGACGATGCCAGAGAGTGACCAGTGGGATGCATGTTTAGCAAGACCCATCAGCAGTTTCCATGATCACTGCACACATCTTGGAGATGGTAGTACTGGTGTCAAGTTCAGTTACGATCATCCATCAGGCTTCTCACATGCCGTTAAACCTTTCGTTTATCGTCCTTCCAGTGTTCCTACATACTGCATTTAGAATATTTTACACGTTGTGAACACATAAATGTTAAAAATGAAAAAAATAAAAATAAAAATTGCTGAACTGTGTTGTATACTGTAATAATAGAGAGTAAGTTGATATTTATTGTAAGTTGTTCCTTTGGCTTGCTGTATTTAACTATTCCAAGTGAGTTGTGGAGTACAAGAGGCTAAGGTTGAAATTCAGCAATACTTATTTATTATTTGATTTTGCACAATGTGAATTTATTTTAAGAACATTTAATTTGAGGGAGGGAGTTTTTGTTGAACCTGCCACTCGGGGTTCTACAATTATTCTTAAACTTGTGTGCTTGGTGGTGTTTTTGTTTGAGTTTGTTCATCTTCTAAGCTTATTTTCCTCTAGAATTGTGTGACGTCTACAAGAATTTGTTCATTTTACATGTAAAACACATTACTTGTCACTCTTAATCATGTCGTGCCTTAAACATTAAATTTAAGAAGATGTTCGTAATTGAAATTTTAAATTCCATTAAATGAGCAAGCCGTTAGTTACACAAGTTTATTTATGAATAAAAATTTCATTAAATATTTTCATGCCTTCGTACGAAAGAAATGTTATATGACATGATGCAGCTCTAATGAAATTTATTACAATAAGATTGCAATAAATTGACTCCTCAATGAAAGTAGAGGACGATATGAGGAGTTCTTTATATACTAGTGTAAAGTCGTACTCCGTACGAGAAATGTGTATTTGTTGTATTATTTAGCGTCATTGAATTAACGGAATCGTAATATAATGATATAATGTTTTTTGTATAAAGAATTATTAGATGAAGAGACACAATAAATCATAGAAGGCTGTATAATATCATAGAGGTCAAAATATTCTTAACCTAAATAGCAATTTGAATCAAATCATTCTTTCATGAATGAAGACTTTGTATCCTTCTTCATATTTTCAGTACAAACATTAGGATTAATTTTTAAGTTTAGTAGCAGTCTTGTATAATCAAGAAATAAAAAATTGAGAAAGGTTCGTAATGATGAGGCATCAATAACGTGATGCAAATTATAGTAAATAAACAAGTGAAAAGAATGTATAAGGGTAAACAAACGAAATGCACTAACGTGATGTAAATTATAGTAAACAGTGACATACAAACGGATTAGCTTTAAACTTAATTAATACAGATAACAGCCTAAAATAGTGTCAAACTTCTCTACCATTAGTTGGTGGTGTTTCACAAATAATACTTTGTTTTATAAGCCAAATTTTTGTTAACAAATGCAACAAACAAATGGATTAAATCTGTATCATAGAAATTAAGAACAATGAGATTCACAAGACTCAGTATGCCACTTCAAGCATAAACTCATTTAAGAATGCTCCAAACTAAACAAATAGCTAATAATTAGAAAATAACCGTCTTTAAGTATTAGACATGGTATTAAAGAAGAAAAAAGCAATCATCGTATTTGTAGGATTGCAAATACATACATGCATTTATAGCGCAGATAAAAAAAATCCATTAGCATAAGAAGTAAGAACGCGTGCTTTTAGCAAAATTAATTTAACAAAAATTGCATAACAAAGTTGATATGAAATGACATAATTCAAATTTGCATCATAATTTACCATAAGCTTCATGAATCCTCATATAGGTAGTTCAAATATGGCACTCTCATGGATAGACCATAAAACTTACAAGGGGGTGTGAATCTATTTATATTTAACAAAATGAAAGAAGTGATCTCTAAGATGAACTCATACAAGAAGAATTTGAGGCAATATTGTTCATGCAATATTTTTTCCTATGTCACTGAAAGATTACTAAGGTTATGTTTGATGAGGCGGAATTTGGTGGAAAGAAATTCATTTTCCTTCAAAATTTTCCTACTTAGGTGTTTGATAATAGTTTTTTGCCTTTGTTTGAGATAAATTTATGCATTGTTTTTAATGGATAGAAAATATGATTAAGATACAAAACTAAGAATGGGCAAGACAAAGGGAGAGGAGAGAAGAGTTTATACACTGAATCACAGTAATTGTATATTTGAAGAGTACAAGAGGAAAACTTAAATGTCTTTTAATCAAAACAATACAATAGAATGAACTTTTTTTTTTTTTTTTTATCAAGAATGTCGTTCTGATGAACGACACAGATTTTTTCCAGGTTTAAGGGCATTGATAGTTATGTTTGGTTTATGAAGCCAGCTATAGAGGATACGGTGAAAAACAATAAGATTCCAAGGCAAGTTCCCGAGCAAGCCTGGTACATGAATACTATCTTCTCTATCTTAATCGCATTATTTCATTTGGTTTAATATTTATCGAGCTGTTTTTCATCCTCACATCAATCTGGTTACAACAATTTTATTATATTTTCGATTTCCTCTCCATCGTGTTCATCATCCTAATTGTCACTTTTTTTGAGATCTCAGTCGTGCTTTGCTATTTCCAGCTGTGCAGTGAGGACTACCTCTGGTGGTGGAGGTTATACCTGATCGCAGGGTCTTCGGCTCTATACCTTTTCCTTTATACAACTTTTTACTTGTTCACAAAGCTCAATATCACAAAGCTGGTGTCTGGCATCTTGTCCTTTGGATACATGCTTATTGTTTCGTATGCTTTATTCATTGTGACTGGTACTATCGATTTTTTTGTGTGTTTTTGGTTCACGAGGCTCATCTACTCATCAGTGAAGATCAATCAAGTGAAGCAGTGTGAACTACAAATGTTTGTAGTTAGTTCCTCAAGAAGTTTGTGCACTCCTTAGATTGGATTTGAAATGCTTGCCATCTGCCATTTCATGGTTTTGACACGGCTTAGTCTCCAAAACTGTATTTTGTAGCTCTTCCACACTGGTCCCCAAGTTTGAGTCTTTGCTCCTATTTTAAATTTTTCACTTTATATTCTTTACTAACTTTTTATGGAGACAAGTTGAGAGGATAATGTCGTTAATTGTCCTTTTCAGTTAATGAGACTAATTCCTGTAAAATAGTAAAACTCCAAATGTTACATCTCTTTATAACTATATGCAAAAGACTGCTATTGTCATTAAAGTTGTGAAATTTCAAGATTTCATTGAAGTTTGTCCAATTAAATCACCAAGTTCATATGTCGTTCCAAATCTACTACTCTTTAATCCGTTACCATCCGTTAATGAACCTAATGTTTAGCCAAAGCTCGTGATTTAGTTTGTGTGTTATAATATTGTTTTAATTTTCCTGTTCTTTACTAACCTCTTGGATACATTTTGGGGAGACTTTGGTTGAGGTGGGGGTAAGAAGAGAAGAATTTAAAGAAAAGGGAGTGGAGAAGAAGCATGACCAGTGGAAATTTTGTTGATTTCACGGTCGAAGGTGCATTTTTTTCAGTGGCAGTTTTAGCCTAAGTCACAAAGAAATTGAAGGCTTAAATACTAAACAAGACACGACCCACTAAGAAATGGGTTTTAAAAAACAACACAGCATCAGAATTTCATAAACAATCTCTAGTGATATTTAAGTACATTGTCACATTACTGGCTATGAAAAAAAGCTAAAATGTTTATAATTTTCATTTCATACTTCCTAAAAACTGGTATGTATAATCTAACTCTTCATTTTTTTGTTCTAAACGTCACTTGTACATCGGTCTTGAAGTGGGACACAAACGATTTCATATTTCTTTTAAGTTTGCACTGCAAAACAAGGAAAAAAATAGGCACTTTTTACCATTATATGTTGCTCAGGCAATAGTCAAAATTGTACATTACAATGCTACAAAATGTCAAAGAAATATAAATAAAGTCCCAAGTGATTGCATTTGCACCTGTAATTCTTTCACTCTTAGTTTAATGGCTTCCAGCTCTTTGGAAGATGCATTTGCCTTCTTGCAAACATTCGTGACAAATCTAAATTCCCTCTTAAATTATGTTGCTATATTTTCAATTTTAATAAACAAAGTATAAAAATTCTAAATCAGGTATAGGAAATTTTGCCTCTTGGAGGCTAGCATGAGTTTCGACACAAACTATTCTTCCTAGTTTCCACATATGAAATAGATATAGAAAATTCTATTCTAGCACATTTAAATGGTGCAAGCATTCTTGCATGTCCCATGATACTCAGACAAATTTAGATGTCTAATTTTCAATTGAAACGTAAAACGAGATCAAGATAATAGCAAATTTAAGGTTTCATTTTCAAGCAATATATCGATCATTAGAACTCAAATTGAAGAGTCGAATATTAGTTTTTCAATGTATATAAGACGCAGCTAAGCATCAATTTCGTCCAATGTTTTCTTACCACTTTCCTATTAATTTTTTAGAGCATGAAGGGGGTAAACTTTACAATAAAGAACTTCCAAGAGGAGAGAATTTATAGTAGATTTTAATAAAAGTGATTAAATGTATGGTCAAAAAATTGAGGGTCTCATTCAATGTGTGGTTAAAAATGAATTTTAAAAAGTTGAGGCCAAATAGGGGCTAAATGTCAGGTGCAGTTTTAGCAAAGGATAGTAGCATTTTTAAATTGAAGGGTACTTAAAAGGTAAACTTCAAACAAATAGTCATTTTCAAATAAATTCTCTCATAAAATATTCAGTCCTCCCCTCTAAAGCAATAATAACGATGAAAAAAATTGACGAAAGTCCAAACAAGAGATACACCTCAAAACTCAAAAGTAATTACATCGTGTATAGTAATAAAAGAGAGAGAGAAAAATTAAGACGATGAAAAAAATAACAAAACTACAGTAGTAAACGACTTTGTCAATCAAGAAACAAAAGAAGGGGTAATTCTCACATGTCTTCAGCACGATAAACACGTTCGGTTGATGATTGATAGCCAAGAGAAACATGTATTCATCACAATAATCATCACGTGGTATAAGTTAAATTCAAGAAATGAAACATGTATTCATCAACTAACCAGCATCATGATCTCACTTATGCATTTCAATAAATAAATTAGTACAAATTACATAAATCTTAAACGAGGAACTAACCTATTTATAAAAACTGAAAGGGAACTAATCTGAGTTCTCAAAATAACCTTAAGATCTGGTCTATTATTTGTTCCAGCCATTTCTTTCTATTCAGAAGAACTTCCATTGCCAGAGTAGGTCTTTCATCCCAGCTCTTATGGCCCAAATTTGTAGGTACCATAAGGGATTATCAAATTTTAGAAATCTCAGCTGCATATTAGCCATTTTTTCCCCCAGAAGAGTCCACTGCTGGTGTGAGTTTGATCCTAGGTTCTGAAAACCACAAGATATCCAACATCTAAACATATACTACAGAAACAGTATCAAAATGTATAAAACAAGCTTATAGATTTAAACTTAGACAAAACTAAAACAAATTTTGAATAGCATATTTAGAAGTTTTTGCAATACAATTTATAGACAGCTTAACCAAAAATGAAAGGATAAATAGTATAATTTGCACCAGAATTGATATAAAATCTAGTTGAAATTTTGATAAACATCTATTTTCTAGCATAAAGAAAATAAATCTTGCCATGACTGGTGATGTTAAATCTAAAATGAGAATATAAATCATTTCATTTTGATCTAAAATTAATCTCTAACAAATAAATAAGGATAAAGAAATAGATGAAGACAATTAAAGTATTGATTAAACTCAATGCAAAAGACACTATGTGGACTTAAATCTGCATCATGTGTTCATATATCCAGCTGAAGAAATCTAATATTGAATTAGCACACCGTTTTCCTTTATCAATTGTGATCAATTAATGGATTCCATCATCTTGGATATATGGCTTAAATTAAAAAAAATCAGTACATTTATCCATGATGGAATAAACTTAAAGAGAACTAACAATGAAATAAATAATTCGGAAGAGTTTCAAGAGGCATAAGCTCAGCATAATAAAAATTATCTGGAAAAATATTTTGAGTAACACCGAGCACCATTAACAATATAAATTGATTTATAAATTAGTTTATAAACTATACAATATTTCAAACCACTTTTTAACCACACACATTCTCTCTCCAATTTTCAACCACTACATTTTACCTCAAAATTATAAATAAACCAGTTTATAAATCAGACAGTGTTACCAAACAAAAGCATAATAATTTCAAATACTAAATAACATAATCTAATACACTGTGTCAATTTAAACAGCTTCCAAGAATATCGTCCGTAAAAAAAAGTAAAAACAAAATAAAATATCACCTGAAATTATGCGATACTAAGATTTCAATGAAGCATGTAATACTCTCCTTCAATGTGTTCTAACCAGTCTTAATCAAACGTAACCTACTATCACATCCATAAGGCATAAATCAAGTGTCCAGATCTTGAAAAAGAGAATAAAATGACTTGTAAAATCTTCATCTTCAAGATATAGCTATAATCAATGAGTATGATACACGACTGGCATATACACCCTAATTTATTCTTTCCTACCAAGAATTGGTAAACAGTTTATAAACTAATTTATAAAAAACACAATTTTTCAAACCACTTTTTAAATCACACACATTCTCTCTCTCCACTTTTCAAACACACATTTTACCTTAAAATCATAAATAAATAAGTTTATAAACTAATACAGTGTTACCAAATAGAGATCAAACACAATCTCATTAAATGATTTAGCTCAGTAGATTTCAAACTTTAAGGAACTAAATAACCAAATGCATTTTCATAAAACATATGGTCCTATCTGCAATACCACACAACTATTAAAAGTATTGTTAGTTGTTCTTTCTTGTTCCACTTTAAAAATAAAATAGGTCATTTATGTTTATTTGAAGTACATATCAACTCCCATGGAAAAATTTTTTTATAAAATGAACATAAAGAAACTGGGTTTTCAGGAATGCTTCAACTTTGCATAAAGAAGATTCAGAGTCATGGTGTAGGAAGTAATGTGAGGGCAAGCTGTATTATACACATCGGTGGAACTTGGGCCGATTACAGCTATAAATAGCAGTATGAAGATCTTCAATAGAGTGTGAAATAGAGAGACATTTTACCAACAGATGTGGGCAAGAAGAAACCTAGGCAAGAATCCAATCACAACTAACAAACTTCGCACAAAATCAACCGAGCAAATCACAATCGACAATAGGGCAAAAATTAACAGAGAAAACAGGCAGTGTAACATACGAGAAACTCAAAAACTGAAGCAAAATGAAGACATGACTAACATACTTTCACGGCACGATGAGAGAAAATTGGAAGATTCGACAATACCCCTTTTTACTAAATACCGTACACCATAACTGATGTTGCATGAAGATGTCTTCAGAACTCTCTTTTGAATTTTTTCAAGAGTAGAATTCATAGGTTGAGGAATCAACAACAATATTCCTCAGACCACCAATAGTTGATGCCACCATAATGAACACTCCAATAAAAATGCATGCATGAAATTCACATAATTAAGTTTTTAAAGCATTTTAGGATTGAGAAAAACAATTTAATTTTTTAATTGAGGTTTTTATATTGCTCTTACTTACCCAGTTGATAATCCACGTTAAACTAAATCTCTATGGTTTCATAAGGCGTGCTTAGGCTCTTAAAATCTAAAGTTATATTACATTTACTTTCTTCTTAGATTTTCATTCTCAAAGTAGGATCACTGAACTGGTTAAATTTGTTTGAAGAGGGATTAAAAGCATGACCTCTTTCATGCAAGAAAATTAATACAACAATAAAAAAACAGATACCATGGGATGAAAATGGAAACTCAAAGAAAGTAAAAGTCTATCTTACATATCCAATGTCCCACTCTACAGGTGAAGCTGAGAATCCTTTGCCAACTTCTGTGCAAGTTCTTTCCTTCCCAAATTGCAAGAGATGCAGGCTTTGGCACTTGAACATAATATTGACTTGTCAAATCCTGTAAATGCAAAAATGATGGCACAGCTTATTTCCCATTATTCTAAAAGAAATTTCATACACTGTCTTTGAAGCTCCTTTGCCAAGAATCTTATTGTACTGCAGCAAAAGAATTAGAGATGAAATACTAAATTTCAAGTTCAAATACAATTAAAAGAACTGATTGGCAAAAGGGAAAAGTGCAAGAGGATTACCCTGCCATATCTTCCAATTGCATCAACCTCTACAAAATTTGTTGATTCAAGATTCATTTTTCTTTAAACTTTTATCACTTTTGTGGGTATCTTTCTTGCTAGATTCAGTCACTCAAAGAAGAAACTATGAAAAAGTAGATTAGGACATCACCCAAAAAGTAGATTAAATTAAAAACACATTCATGTCTGAACTTTTCCAAGAATAGGGAAAAATAATAAATGATTACCGATAGTAAATGGGTGTTTCAATTGAGACGTAAAACGAGATCAAGATAATAGCAAATTTAAGGTTTCATTTTCAAGCAATATATCGATCATTAGAACTCAAATTGAAGAGTCGAATATAATCATATTGTGCTGCTGGCTCGTTTTTAGTTAGTTAATACTAAAAAATTTTGCAACAGGAATTCAATAGGCATATATGGAGATTCAAATGGTCTGGAAAATCTCATTTCTATGCTCTGCTTGAACCTATAGCTTAAACTGAAAAGAAATTATTTGCAACTATTAACTAAAATAACAAAACCCCTTCGACTTAGAGAAATTCAATCATTTTCACCAAACTTTTATGTTTAACCTAATCATTCATTGATTTCTTACTAATTTCTTATAGTCCTACATTAGTTAGATTAATTTCCTGCTTCAGGTACCAAACCATAGCGCAAAAAATTAATATGCATTTCATTTTTCTTGTTTTTTCCTCGATATTTTCAATTGATCTAATGGCCAAAATTCAATACGGAAAGACCTATACAAACAGAAAGTACAAACATCTTAATATGCATAAAATATGAATAAATCCATATCGTGAGCCCCAACTAAAGAAAATGAGTAGGAAAAATACACGGTATACCTAAAACCCGAAGCCACAGGAAAAAAATGTGAAATGGAATGGAAGAAAATGAACAAAAGCAAACAAAGAAGGAAACAAATTACCAGATAGCAACCATTTATTAATATTCCGAATAAGCTCATAAAGCTTGTTCAAATATAAATAAATCGGATTAACCCATAAAAAATATCATCAATTCAAACATAAAGAAATAACATAAACATATCAATCCATATAACACAAAAGGAGAGGCATACATACCGAATTTTTGGCTCCTTTTTTCAGTTTACAGAGGTATATTTACCGATTTCTTGGGCTCCTATTTTCAGTTTGTTTTCCTGTCACAGAAGAGAAAATAGTAAATGTTAAAACATTAAAAGAATGGAAAGAAATGAGACGAGTAATATTTCTCACCAGAAGTAAAAATCCCCAAACCCTTCTTCTCTTGTGTGGAAGAAGTCGTACCTGCAGATCCGAACATGAAGGACCTATGTCTTCTACATCGCATAAGGTCGCGCAACCCGCGTCACCTTGGTTCAAAAAAAGATTTACCTAAAATCAAACCAAAACCTGATAAACGCACTCCAAGTTACCTATATTCAATTTTTGAGCAAAATCTGTGGTTTATATAACGATTTGATTTTGGAGATTATTGGTTGGATGGAGGAGGAGAGACGAGAGGGTTGTGTGTGACTGCACGGGCGGATTTACTGTGGGGGCAGCGGGGGCAGCTGCCCCCACTGCCCAAGGATTTTTTTTTAATATTAATCCCCTGTCTGTCTGGGCGCAATTTGTTATACGGTGAGAAACAATTTTTTTGCACAATTCATGGGACCCAGGAGTCCATTTTACCTTTTCAAACTGATTTCCATTCATTTTTGACCAAAATATTAATATTTTAATATTATTTCCACAAGTAGCAGTCATTGTTGACCAAAAAATAATATTTTAATATTAAAACTATCAAAAACTGATAGAATGATGTGAAACTAGCGATATCAAGGAGGGGCCTACTTTATTTTAAATATATAAAGATAAAGATATAAAGCTCTCTAAATGTTTGCTTTTGAGTTTTCAGTTCTTGCCCTCAATAGAATTTTGTGCTTTGAGCTGAATTGTTGTAAATAAGCCGCCGTAATTTGATATTTCTAGTATAATGTGTAGTCAAAACTCAAAGTGATGTCTGGCTGGGCCCACCAAGTTGTCCAAGATTCTTGCATCCTGAAGACTGACTAATAATTATTTTCAAAAATTGTTCTTTTTATTGTAGTAGAATTAATAATATCAATACAAAATTGATATACACAATATCAATTTCGATAAATATTCGTAAAATTTTACTACTTATATATAATCAATACAAATACAAAAGACATATAAAAATAATAATCTAAGATGTTATTTTTTTAGATTAGTCTATCAATTTAACTTGTCTATTTTAGGCTTAAAATAATCGATTTCAGTCCTTTTAGTTCAAAAAAAATTCAGGGGCTCCGCCCCCGAACCCTCGGGAGAGGGGCCTCACCCCTCCAACCCAAAACAATTTCGCCCCCACTATGAAAAATTCCTAGCTCCGCCCCTGTGTGTGAGAAAACTTTCATACATTATGTGGAACCAGTTAATGAACAATACCAAACTCTCAAGAGAACCTGCAGAGGAGCTGAAGTCGGCAATAGAGTGCTGAATTTGAAATGTGAAATGAACGATTGTGGAAGTAATATAATACTACTATTGCAAAATCGGTTACTGAATTTCATGTGTGAAAAGGAGTGGGACAATTTTGTGAACACTTATTTTATTACATCTTTTATGTAGAGGGGATACTTTGATTGACTCAATAGTTTTATTACCAAAATTTAAAAAATAAAGCAAAAAAGGAGTGGGGAGAAGCTTTCTCTATGCTTATCAGAGCCAGGTTTCGATCCTGGGACCTGTGGGTTATGGGCCCACCACGCTTCCGCTGCGCCACTCTGATTTGTTGTACGAATTATTACTTCAATAATATTAAATACATATTCAATTTGAGATCTTTTACTATTTATGAAATGAAATCGCGTAGAAGGAGAGAAAAGTCTTCTGTATAATTTGGGGAGAATAAACGCTCTGGGCATCTTCGATCCTGTTCCTTTTCGCCATTTATCTGCCAAATCTTGAGGATATTGAACATTGGTGGAAAGACCGATTTGTTCTTGAAATATAGAGGGTTCTGTATTAAAAGGTACAATTTTTATTTGAAATCAAGCTAGTGTAGTTTTAAAATTAAAACTCCAATTGGTGTCTGAAAGTCATGATATTGATGTGTAATTTGTATCCGTACCTATCACTTTAATGTATTTAGTTTCTTAACAATATTAGGAACTTCAAATTTGTGCTTGGAAGCAAATAATTATGATGAATTTATAAATACCGTGCATTTTAGTGTATTTAGTTTCTTAGCAATATTAGGAACTTCAAATTTGTGCTTGGAAGCAAATAATTATGATGAATTTATAAATACCGTGCATATTAGTGTATTTAGTTTCTTAACAATATTAGGAACTTCAAATTTGTGCTTGGAAGCAAACAATTAAGATGAATTTTTTAATACCGTGCGTATTAGTGTATTATAAAAATAATAATATTCAATAAGCTAATAATCTTGAATGATAATATTCAGTGTATAATTTCCGCCTTTCAGGTTTTGGTTAAAATTTTCTCTACGCTTCAATTTTCACAGGAGTCTCAATTTTATAGTCAATTCTTGTTGGATGATGAAATTCTTAGTGTAGTTAGATTTTCTTGATTATGAAGATTAGTCATTGGTATTGTAATTTGCTGGATGTGGGATTGAAACAGAAGCTTTAATTGAAGTTTGTGGTTGGATTTTGAAGTTCTTTTAATTGCCTTAAAATATAAACATGTGAAGCAGCATTGCTCTTTCATTATTATTTGTACATTTCAAGTTTCAGTATGCAATCGAACTAGATGATTAGGCTTTCACTTTTCATCGCCATTCTCAACATTATTCAGTTTCTTTTCATTCTTTGCTTTAAACAGGTCTTCATCCTTTGAATTTGTTTGTACTTTGGCAAAGAAGAAAAGTTTCCACTGTTTATTGCTCCATTTGTCCAGTAACTTCTGTTTTTAACACTTAATAATTAAAATAGAAGGTGTATGTGGTTAATCATTAAAGAGATTAAATTTCTTGCTGGTTAAATATATTATTTTACTGTCTCAAACAGAGGCCAACTATACATGAAATCATCTTCTACCCTATTATGTGATTATAATATTAATATTTTTTATATTGCATTTTGTTTGCCCGTTTACTGTACGGTTTTGGTTTTTGAGTTTATAAATTTAGTTCTTGAAAACCATTATGAAGAATTTTTTTTTCTTTATTTCTTTCTTTTTTCTTTTTAATGCATACCACAAATTTAAGAGCCCAACATTTAGAGTTGATTTTGGTGTGCTCAGGCCCGGTCTTAGGTTCAAGAAGTACTGAATCAGAATTAAAGAATGAGGCGAAGACCTGGAATTGGAGGTTTACAGAATGCAGCCGCAGCTAGAGTTTGTTCACCATCTTATTCTTTATTAAATTAATAATTATTACAATTTACACACCCATGTACTGTGTTTGTGTGATTATATGTTTGTATTTGTGTGTATATGTATATATCTTCAGTGGATGTTTTTGGATTTTGATTTTATGATGAAAGGATCAATATCGATTGCTGGGAGAAAATGTGGCGAAGTTGCGAACTGATGTCATGAATGAACAGCTTTCGACTTTTCGGTCTCAGCTGGAAGACTTTTCCCGCAAACACAAGGTCCATTTTCTAGTTGGATTCAAGTTTTCTTTGAGTTTTCTCAAGTATCTACTCTCATATTGGTCATAAATAGATCATTTCCTGCTAATTCATATTGATAAGAAAACATTTACTTAATTAAGGACAAAAGGAATTAAAGGTTTCCGAACTTCTGGAGTATTCGAAATATGCTCACTGATGGGTAAAAGCTAATGAAAAAGAAGATAGAAAATAATTTTACTTGTCATGGTTTATGCAGAATGATATACGCAAGAATCCTTCATTCAGGGCACAATTCCATGAGATGTGTGCTAAAGTAGGTGTGGACCCGCTGGCCTCAAATAAAGGTTTTTGGGCTGAGCTATTGGGGATTGGTGATTTCTATTATGAACTTGGTTGGTATCAATCTACTTCTTGGCTTTGGCTTCTTGCAGTAACTGTCTCTTGTATCTTTATTGTCATCATTGTAGAGTGTGGAGTTCTAGTATCAATAATTACCATAAAATATGAGATTTATATGAAAACACATCTTAAGTTTCTATATACATAGCTAAAATTAAGTCTAGTATGCACCATTCATTCTGGAACGTTTTCATTCATTGGTTCTTTATGAAATATGATCAGCCTTTTGGCACTCTTTGGCAGTTGTGGCTTATTTTCAATGTTTGATTTCAGTACCTGGATATGCTTAGCCAGGATTTTTTCTGTTCGTGTTTAATTTAAGATGAATTTGTCTATCTAGACAGGAGTGCAAATTGTTGACATTTGCTTGGCTACTAGACCTCACAATGGTGGCCTAATTAGCTTAGAAGATCTCTGTAAACTTCTTGGTCAGAGGAGGAAGGGTGCTCGAGAAACTGTTTCTGAGGATGATTGCTTGCGTGCTATAAGTAAGCTAAAGGTATCGTGGTTACGATTTTTTCTTTCTTTGCATACTAGTGTGCACCTAAAAATTAGTCATACTAGGCACATTGTATTCGTTATTGCACACCTCCTCCAGCCCATTTATGGAACCTTGTTTACTGAGAGCGTGCTAAGATTAAAAAGAAGTTTTACAAGGTTCACAATTTCTGAATTATAAGAAGTGATAGTAGTTTAGTTGGCATAAATATGTATGTTTTCATTTCGTGTTGTACAATTATATAAGCACCGTGTCCCACACAAGAAATCTATGGATGGACTGCAGCTGGCTACGTGTGGGCAGTTGGCTCAAATTGCTCATTCGTTATCATAAAGCTGTAAAGTACAATTTATTTACAGAAATAAATCTCTCACTCGAACTCTTGTCCATCTCTTTCATTTTTATGGTTTCGCTGATTTTATACTTAGCTTCCACGCTACCTTGTCGTAGCTTGAGGTTTTGTGTAAGCTAGTAATTCAGTTGTGCCTAATATCAGGCATCACTTTCATTTTTATGGATCTTTAGAACAACTTCTTATGCTTCAAGTTAACCAAGAGATAAGTAGGGCTCCTCTCTTAACTGTTGCCCTATTATGCCCTGTTTTGTCAAGGAAAAAAATTTCAACTTTCTTTTCAAATTCATTTTTAACTACACATTTCTATGGGATTCATCACTTTACACACTTTCCAATGACTTTTCAACCACAAATTTAAAATTTTCTCCAATTTCTCCTCCATCAAACAGGCTCTATATCATCAAAATTGTTGTTTAGTTGCTGAAATCTCGCCACTATGCCTCACCTTTTGCCCTGATGATCAATTAAGATGCTGTACATATTTTTTGCTCTGCTCCATGCATGATATATGGGTTTCTTTTCACTTTTATTGATGTTATTCACCTATTTCCAATTGTTCTTTCATTAACTTTCTTTCTCTTCCATTTCTCTTTAAAATTACATGACGTGATATTTTTCTGTTGTATCTGTTATAAAACAATGAATGTGTTTTTCAGGTACTAGGTAATGGATTTGAGGTGATTTCTGTTGGGAAGAAGAAGCTTATTCGGTCCGTTCCTACGGAATTGAACAAGGACCACAATGAAATTCTGGAGCTGGCTCAGGTTTCCCCTTGTCTATATTTTTTCCTCAAACTTGCATTTCTGGATAGTTCTTTTGCATGTGAATATAGTAAGTAACTGTATGGCTAAAGGCAGATAGCCCTTTTCATTTTTATATTTTTATTATGGTTATTTGCTCTGGTTCTTCTCTTAGGGCCAAGGCTTTGTGACGGTTGATGAGGTACAGAGACGGTTCTCTTGGTCTTCTGGTCGTGCAACTGATGCTCTTGAAACTTTATTAGAAGTACGTCACTGTTGCTTTTTTCTATTATATTCAGTACTTTTTTTGTGTGCCTGTGAACTAGTTTCTTTCTCAAGCTAATAATACTCTTTTGGGTAACAGGAAGGTCTTGCAATGATCGATGATGGTCACAGAGATGGCAGACGTCGGTATTGGTTCCCATGTGTATCTAGTGTCTCCTCCTACGTAGGTGACACGCTCTGATGATTCCTCTGTTTGAGTTCTTGAGTTCTTGCCCCTTATATGTAATATGTGAAGAAGATATTCTGACATTTTTGGAAATGGCTTCGGATTATGTCAAGCATCAGTGTGAAAATTCTTCTTTTCCCTAAAAATTACTATTTCAAAACTCATTTTTCCAAAATAATGGTTATCAAATAGGGGCTATATATAACTAAATTGCAGCCGGTACATGGGTGTAAATAGAGCTTTCTTGCGTGTTCTTCGGTCCATAATCTAGGGGGTCGACTCAGTTGGGTTCGGTCCACAATCGTCTCCAAGCATAATGAACAAGATCTTTTGGAGTGCTATATAAAACACTTGGACTTGTCCGAAAACTCTGTCCCACATTCCGTTCAGAATGCAGTAATTGTTGTTAGATGGAAGACGACGATGTGCTTCGTGCTTTGATGACGATACATTTATTCTTGAATCTTGCAGCACCACCACAAGGGGTGGAAGCTGGTCTCTTGTACAACGAGCCCGGATTTGCAGCTAAA
Source organism: Ligustrum vulgare (assembly GCA_963555705.1). Lineage (NCBI taxonomy): Eukaryota > Viridiplantae > Streptophyta > Magnoliopsida > Lamiales > Oleaceae > Ligustrum > Ligustrum vulgare. The sequence goes on along the minus strand of OY743175.1, from coordinate 61,355,993 downwards.
GAAAACATATATTATACCGTGTTTGGTAACTCGTTTACATACAGCTGGGTTGTTCATGATTAGTGACGTGATAATATTTTGTTTGTTCATTTTTTAAAGTAAAAAAGTGGTGAGTGAGAACCTTTGAATAATCGAAACTGTTGTATTTCCAAACAAATTGTTTAATGTAATTTGTCACACGATTGTTTATATTATAAACAAAAAAAATTTAATCAGTTTTGATATAAAAAAAAAAAAAAAAAAATTCCTTCAATTTTATCTAAACCATTTATAGAAGTGGCTTGAGAGGAGAAGCTTTTTTGAACGTTTATGTCCTCAAATTTATCTTAAAATGCCTAACCAATCCTTAATAGCTAATGATTATTAATAAATTATTCACCAAAATCCTATTATCACAACAGAAACGGAAATATCCCACAAATCACTAAGGGTCTGTTTGATAGCGATGGTGGAATTTGGGTGGAAAGAAAATGAATTTCAGGGAATTGAATTCTAGGTAATTGAATTACTGGGAATTAGAAGTTTAATGTGTTTGATTGGTTTAATTTTCTAGGTGGAAAAAGTAGGGAATTTTCCAACTTTTGTTGTTTGATTGACATTATTTTCCATGGAAAATAAAGTAATTTTTTGCTATTTTAATCAATTTTTTTTTTTACTTTTTAAATATATTTGTACTTGATGATGATAATGTTATTTTTTGGAAAGAAAATAAGTCAATTAACAACAACAAAATTGATTAAACGTGTCCAAAATCATTTTCCATCTATCATGGAAAACATTTTTCCACCAAAACCCAAAGAAAATCTTTTTCACCAAATCAAGGAAAATAGAAGAAAAAGTGGGGTCCGCGAAAAAAGTTTTACATGGAAAATTTTGTCAAACAAACAAACCAAAAGTGGGAATTGGAAAACATATTCCATTTTCCATGGAAAATTTTGTGTAATCAAACAGGGCCTAATATTCCATCCAGTTATCACTTTCTTTCCACAAATTATTCATATGCCACCGGTTCTTCCACACAATAGTCCATCTCGGCCAACCTGCTTCTTATACTTTACTGCTTTGGAAACTATGAGATTAGAGATAAGACAAACGGAAGAAGATCGATCATAGATGGCGAAAGAAAATCTAACCCTTTCAATTCCAAGATTGACAAATAGAAAATTTCTAGACTATTATGGAATTGATCAGTCATATTTTAAGCTTTTAAATTTTAATTAGTTTTTCAATTTTATCGTTTGATGAATTGTTTCTATCCTTCAATATCCAGTTCTCAGTTATTTATTTTTTTCTCCAAGTTTTTATTTCCACATTTCCCACATTATACGCATGTCTCTCCTTCTCTGAGATTTCACATTCCGTACTCATTACTTAAAGATTATATAGTAAAATAATAAGTGGTTGTGTGTTTAAGGGGAAGTTGATGAAAAATGTTTGTACAATAAGCTATCGTGTGGTGCAGTCTGTGAAATTATTTGCTGGGAATGGTCTTGGTAGCAATAAAGACTTGGTTTTTGTCGATTTTGTTGGGTTTTGTGATGGGAAAAAATCGATGAAGGCTTGTTTGAGTTCTCGCTTGAGAATCGGTGTAAATGGTGGTAAATTTCAAATGAGTTTTATTGGGTCAAAGAAAAACTTGGCATCTTTTGTTAATTCTGTTCTTTATCTTGAACGGGTTAATACTGCCTCACACCAGCACTTTGATCTTAAACCCGAGGTGGGTTGACTTAATTCTCAATAAACTCCTTTCGTCTGTTTACTAATTATTTTTATGTCGATTTGGATTTTATAATTGTATTGATACTAGTGCAATAGGGTTATTCTGATTAGTATTTCTTTCACTTTTTGATTAATTTTGGTATTATGTTGTCAATTACTTCATTGTTGATTGATTTTCAGGATGGAAATTTTGAGCTTCTTGAAAGCAAGCAGGTAAAGATTTGAATCCGAGTATATATCTAATCTCCAATCTCCTTTATATATTGAAAGTAGAGGCAAACTGTTGATAAATGATCGACAAGATAAGACTAATTATTATTTGATTATATTTTTGTATCTTTATATATTCTGGTTTTGTTAACAACGTAGCCAATATGAATGTTTACTCAACACTTAGAGACGTGTAATTGATATCTGGCATGTTGTGGTAAGAATCTCTTTTTAACATTTAAGTTAAATATTAATAATGTAAGATTTACTTTGGACAGAATTAGGATAACCGCTTCATCGTTTTTTGCTGCTCTATTCATGTAGTTTTTTCACTTGCTTCTGTTAAACTCTGTTTTTGCAGCATGGTGTACATATGCTGCTACTAGCTTAGATCACGTTTGAGTAATTTTGATAAAATAAATAATTTATTTCAAGTTTCGATCACTATAAAAAAAAATAATTTAAAAAACTTATTGATATTTACATGTTTCATATAACTCATTGCAATATTATATTCTAACATTGTATGATTTTAGTCTCATGTTATCAATAGAGAATGTAAATTCTGTTGAAAGGAATTTTTCAAACTGCTTTCAATTTTATAATGTAAAAGAGTTTTTATACTTTTTTTTTACTATCTTTCTTCATTGTAAACTCATACAGATTGAACACTTTCCATTTATTTACTGTGTGGAAATTCTAGTCTATCAAGGAAAATATACTTAAAGGGAAACATGTTATAAGAAATTGGGTTTGGATCCTAATCCCGTGGCTAACTATTATAATTGTGGACGTGGAAAAGAGGTTAACTTTTCCTGTGTTTTTATTCATAAGAATATTTATTTTACACGATTATATTCTTTCAGAATGAAATATGATTTTCAATGTAAGTATTGTGATATTTTAAACTCATCTCAAATTTGTATTTTTATTTCTATGAATTTAAATAAATTATCAATATTCTTAATTATAGAAACTAAAAATAAACAATATGTTTGATGCTCTTTAAAAATAAAAAAAATAAAAACTTTTATTTGACAGTATTCAATTTTATCCACATTTTAACAATAAAATATTATACACATAAACTCAAAACTTTTCTTTCATTTTCAAACACACAATATAATATCAATCACTATTCAAAACATTTTTTTCTCAAATAAAGAACATCAAACATAGGAACAATGTAACATATTTTGGATATATTAAAATGAAAAAAATCGCTGGTCGATCACGTGCAATGCACGTGATCACCACTAGTTTTATAATCAAATAATGATATTTTAGAAGTAAAATATGTGGTTAAAAAGTGATTTTAAAAAATATGTATTGTTAAAAGTGATTTGAGAAAATGCATTAGTCTATATTTGGTAAATCGTTTATAAATATTGTTTATAAATAGCGGCGTAACAATATTTTGTTAATTCTTTTTTCAAAAAGAAAAAAATTGTGGCATAAAATTATGATCATTTGCAATTATTGACTTTTAACAAAATTGTCTAATGAAATGTTGCTGGTTTATAAACAAGATTTTACCAAACAAGAGCTTATTTATAAATCTGTGTTTGGTAGAAGTTTTTCGGAGGCTTATTTATTAATAATTTTACCTAGTAGGATTAGGCAAAAAAAAAAAAAAAAAAAATTATAAACAAAAAACGTGATATTTTCGAAGTAAATATATGATAGAATATTGTTTTGAATTAAAAAGTGATTTGAAAAAATATGTTGTTTAAAACTTGTTTATAAACAACATTTTGTGGGATTCATAACTTTTCAATTACACATTTCATCCATTTTTATCAAAAAAATTTTAAAAAATTGATTTTAATCCCTACCAAACTGCCCCCTCCCCGTCCGCCCGGGGGGGGGGGGGGGGGCGGCTATATGTGAATAAGATAAACTGGATCTTGGTATAATCTGCCCCTGTTCGGCCCTCATTATTTGGGAAATAATGTGATTTTGAATAGTATTTTTGGAGAATATATAGTTAAAAAATGTTTAAAAAGTTAAAAATGATCGGCTTGATTAAGATGAATATTTGAAATTGAGTATTCAATAAATTTGATTTTCAAATAATGGGGACTAAACAGGGTCATATGTAAAACTCTTTCTTTTCGACCAAATTTTGAAGCACATATTTATTGTACCGAAATGAAAGAATTATTCACATGAGGGAGGAGATTGGAAATTAGTTTTAGCATACTGAAACGCAACCTTGAAGCCCTTTATATACAAGCTTGTCCGTGGCCATTTGAACTAGGAAAATTCTATTTGTACTAAAGTGATAATTACTGTACTTTCAAGAAAGTTGCAATGTTTCACTTTCATTTTCACTTTCATACGATCGAAATTATTGAATGTTAAGAAAGCTTAGAGCTTGTTATGCAGAAGTTTTTCCAAGTGATTTTTTTATTTTTTTATTTTATTTAAAAGAATCTAATATTAAAATGTCGGAAAAATTATGAACTCACTCACAACTTTTCAATCACCAATTCACGAACTTTTATCAAATCTACGAAAACCTGATTTTTAGCTTCACAAAACAAAGCCTTGGCCCTTAAAAGAGAAGATTGAAGTACACGAATTCGTGTCACATTTATTTAATCCTTATTTGGTATACATTAATGAATTCAGGAACAAATGAAAACATCACCATTGGAATGAGAGCTGTACAAATTGGCAACACTATAGCAGTTCATTGCTAACATCAGAAGCTGGGTTCAGTCCATGATCTTGGTCGCACTCCAAGAATAAAGAAAAATATAATCTCCAGAGCCACAAAGAACCTGGACGCGTCCAAAAACCTGTTCCACATCCCACTCACAATGCAATAATTGCTGTCGTAAGGAGGACGATGATGTTCTCCGTGTTGCGACCGCCGTACAATTATCCCGGCATCTTGCAGCGCCACCACCAGCCTCGGAAGCTTGGCCTTTACGCCATGAGCCCATGCAATGAAACTGCTGGCAAAATATAACACATCCTCCAAAAACACCCAGAAACCCTAGAAGCACAGGATTGTTACAAAGAAGGGTTACAGGGAGAACTATGAAGGTTACTCCTTGAGCTAGAACGTGCAGATTATAAGCCACTGGACGAGTCGTGATATCCCATGGGGACTTGATGGTGAACTTGAAAAGATTCTATTTGGGATCCAAATATAGGAGTTTCGGCGCAGCCATAGTTATCGATGGCCCAGTGATATATTCCGGTACCAAGATCCGCCATCACGTACCCGACCAAGCCTGATGTTAATAACTGGAACCATGTTCGTGAATTGGATGCACCAGCAATGGATTTGGCCAGGGAAATAAGCACAGAGATGCACCCAGTGGCTAACCATGCACGATGATACCACGTGGAGACAAATTTTCTTGGATCCGTGGATGGAGATGAAGCCATGGAAATGGAGATAAAATGCTGTGTAATAAGAACTTTTTTGGATCGTCTTTGTCTTTGTGAAGAACTTTAATTTTATAATGATTTTAGAGCGTGTTTTGGTGTTCAAGGAAGCCGTGACAGATGAGCAAAATATTGGGAAAAATTTATTTTGGAAATATTAAATTGTGAATTTGGTTTTTGGTTTTGTGCACGTAACGAAAGTCTGCGACATGACTTGCAAAGGATTTGATTTTGTTCATTGGAAATTACGTCAATGTTTTGTAGTTTATAGAAATTAAATTTAGGCTTGTTTAATTTTCATTAAATTTTCTCATTTTTTTATAATACTTAATCTCAATTATCCATCAAAAGTCAAGCTCACAATTTGTTACTTTTCAACTAAATTTCAATCATCATTTCTCTTAAAAATCACTATTCATTTAAAAAAACTTATTTTAAACAATACCAAACACACTCTAAATGTAAGTCAAAGTCAACATCTATCTCAAACACATGTCTCGTGAGATTTATAATTTTTCAATTACACATCTCATTGAGTTTTTATCAAAACTTATTAAAATTTGATTTTAAACTCCACCAAAAGGGACTAAAATAAAATAAGGGAGATAATTTCATTGACTTTTAATAAGTTATTTAATTCATCTATATTGAGCTCGTTTGGTGTATGGAAAATTTCTGATTTTTGTGATTTCTCTTGTTTTTTTTATGAACGTGTGGTTTAGATTGATTTGAAAAGTAAAAAATTGTGGACTTGACTAAAAATGAATGATTAAGATTGAGTTTGAAAATTTTTGGTAAAAACTTTTGATAGAGCAAACAAGCTCATTGTATTATTTATTTATTGAGATATGTGTTGATTGCAACCTGTTTGATCATACAATTACTTGAATAATTAAAGTCATGTTTTTTTCTAGACAAATTAGCTCCATTTTTTGCTCAAATCACGACTAATGCACATGTTTGACACCAATTAAGATTTAGATTTTAATTTGAGTCAAAGTTAATATTTAATTTTAATCATACATTTTATATGATCCAAAACTTATTTAATTAACTTCTACCAAAATATACTAAAACTTCAATTTTAATCTTCAACGAACAAGACAGGCAATACGTTAAATATTTATAAAATCGGCACACTATGATCTAAAAGCGATGTAGATAAGTATATAAGAAGATTGAATTATTTCATCTAATAAGTTAAGTTTAGGTCCAAATATAATGATATGAATACATAATATGAGGCCGTAAATGGGGAAAATGACGAACGACCAATATTTCCATTCTTTTGTAGAATTAATTTATTAATTTCTTGGCTTAACTGTCATAATAGGACTATTCTTGCACTTACGTGTTAGTTGCTTTTTTCCGTCGATTAAAGTTATTTGCTTGTTTAAGTTATGAACTATTGCAAATCAATCATTACTTAGAGTACATTAATGCTTTCTAATGTTATCGAGTAAGAATAGAACAAAAGATTTCTTATCTAATAATAAATATTTTGTATATAATTAGGATGCCGTACAAATTTGACTAGAAAGATCAAATTAATATGTTAACAAAGTGATATGGTAACTACGTCCTAAAATATATATTGAAAAAAAAAAAAATGAAGTGGAGGAGCACGTCAAGACGTACAAGAAAAAGAGGTTTATTTGAACAAAAATGTGTTTATAAATAGTGACGTGTCAACATAATTGATTCATTTTGTTTGAAAAATAAAAAATTGTGATCGATGATTTTTGACTATCAAAAATTATTGACTTTTTAAAAAATAGTTCAATTAAGCCATTGTTTGAGCCCCATTTAATTTTTTGAAAAAAAAAATTATTACAAACACTCAATCTCAACCATTCCTTCTTAGTCAAGCCCACAATATTTTACATTTCAAATAATTTTAAACAATACATTCTTCAAAAAATCACAAAAAATTCACAAAATCCCTAAACCAAACGAATGCTAAATGTTGCATGTGACATTTTATAAACAATATTTTGCCAAACAAAGGCAAACACGTAAGGTAAATGGTTTATAAATTAATTTATAAACTAATTTTTCAAACTACTTTTTAACTATATATATTTTCTCTCTCCACTTTTTAACCACATTTATTACCTCAAAATCATAAATAAACAAATTTTTAAT